>JAWWEY010000243.1:16476743-16506710 GCA_035582745.1 Loriotus luctuosus | reverse complement strand
GGCAGGAGGACAGAGCAAAGCCCCCAAAGACCTGCTTGGAAAGGTCAGCTGGATGCAGAGCAGCCCAGTGCCAGTGCCTCCCCAGGAATAACAGGGGGAGGATTGCCAGGTTCCACCCCTGGAGGGGAAGGAGGAGAGTGGAGAGAGCCAGGGAGGCAGAGAGGAGCAGGGTGCCAGGAGCTTTGCAGAGCAGCAGAGCCTCGCTGGAGTTACGTCAGTGCAGAGACCAGCCCAGCAGCTAACTGGAGACACACGTCTCAGAGCAGCAGGCCCTGCCTCAGACACCAAACTGAGCAAGCACAGAGGGGCAAATCACTCAAACGGGTGACATCTCATAAATCAGACGGGTCCGGATTTTTTTCCTGCCTGAATCCTCAATAATTTACCTGAAAAATTGCCTTTTTTTTTTTTCCTCATCTATCCCAAAATCTCTGTATCCTGAGGTGTGGCAGAGCCACCAGGCTTCAGGGGAGAGCTGGGCATGGCACAGGGCTGAGCTTTTGTGGAGCAGCACAGACAATTCTCACTGCACACCGTCTCATTTTTTTGCCCCTTTCTGCACACACACAACGTGCAACTACTCTGGTGCACAAGGATGCCTTTTTCTAGCCCAAAGATGTGCCACAGCCCTCCACTTCCAGCTCTGAATCATGCCAAAAACAGCAGGAGGAAAGGATTTTGAGGAAGTAAATGCTTTTAAAGCACATTTTAGCACCTTCACAGAAGCTTTTTCCATTGTTTTCTTCAAAATTGCATTTCTCTCCTGGTTCCCAGCTCCAGTTTTAAAGTCTGGATTAGCAAGAACTTCAAAGCTCAGCATACATCTCCAGGTGGACAGAAGATATTGAAAATTGCTGTTGGTTCTGCAGCTTCAGTGCATTTCTGCTGAACAGGAATTATGAATTATCAGCTTCAATATGGATCTGTTGGAGAGAGTCTAGGGGCTGACCATGAGCATGAACAGAGGGATGGAGGAAAGACAGAGAGAATTGAATTGGGGTTGTTGGAGAAGACAAGGCTCCAGAGACACATCAGAGCATCCTTTCAGTACCTAAAAGGGGCCTACAAAAAAGATGGGGACAACCATTTAGCAGAGCCTGCTGTGATAGAACAGGAATAATTTTAAACTCCAGGAGGGTCGATTTAGAGACGTTATAAGAAAGAAGTTTTTTCCAAAAAAACCTGGGGTGCTGGCAGACATTGCCCAGAGAAGTGCAGAGATGCCCCATCCATGGAAACATTGGGAGTGAGGTTGGATGGGATTTTAAGCTCCCCTCCAACTCAAACTATTCCATGATTACACCAACCCTTGCTTTGTCTCTCATGTGAGGGCTCCCAGTCCTACTCTCATGTCCTGCTGAGTAGGGGAATGGTTTCCCATCAACCTAATGGTTTGATAAACCCAGTAATTAGTAAATGTAATATTTTGATCCTAGGCATTTTCCTGCTATCTTTCATTTCCTTCCTTTTTTCCACATCCTTCACACAACCCTTGGGGAAAATCTCTCTCTCTCTTGAGGATAATAATGGAAATGCAAGGCTGTTTTTTCCCTCCCTTCTTCTTCCACAAAACATGCTCAACTGGGCCCTTATCCACCACTAAATTAAGCACTTGCTTGACCTCAGTTCTTTGAGAACAGCAGCTCACGAGCTTTGAAATCTGTGTGTACATAAGCCTTTGCTGACTCTAGGACCTCAATGTGTTGCTCTGCCACCATTCAATTAATTCCTGCAAAAATTGGCAGCCACGGGGATCAACTAATTCAGTTGTGCTGTGCATTTCCTGCTGCTCTTGACTGGGAAAGGAAAATATAGCTCATGTTCATGACAAATGGAGCCTGGGAGATGATCTGTAGGAATCACTTCTGTGTCAGGCGTGTTTTACAAAGGCTCAGTCTTTTCTCTGTTTGAAACAAGCACATCTTTCTCTGTAGTAGTCTGCTGATGGTTTCACTTGATTTTGGGATGGCTGTCAAGAAACAAATGGCCATGGGGTCATCAGATGAGAGATCTGTGGGTGCTGAAATGATAAAATTCAGACTCTCTGGTGGACAATTCTGCTCCTCTTTGCCCACAAGCAGCACTTTTAAATATTGTGTTAACTCCAGCATGAGTTTTGCCTTCAGATTAGACTAAATGCCAGCTGAAAAGATATTTACAAAATGCCATTCACCATTGCATTGGTGCGAATTCTCTGTTTTGCAGGCAGAGAATTGCAAAATCACCAAAGGAGGATAAATCAGAATAAACTGGTCACCATTTCACATTAAAAAGGCAGAACAAATTAATGGCTGGGATTGCCAAGTAGCTGGTTTCAAGCACACCAGAGACATCTCTCTTCTCAAACTGCAGTGCCCTTGGCCAAAAATTTTAATGGATTCAAAAGGAAACAGGCAACTTTGTAAGGAGTAAATTCATCAGTGGCTGTGACTGGCAGTTACTTTGGAGACTGATGCTTTAAACCCAACAGAAAATTAGGCATGTTTGGAAAGGGATGTTTTTAGGATGGTTTCATGAGAGTTTTCACCAAGTTCCTGGTACTGACAGCTTCAGGACACAAATATCCAATCTGCAAAAAGCCTTTGGTCTGACTTAGCATAGCATTTGTTATGTAAAAAAGTCACACCATCTGAAGTATATCATCAGGATATCACCAGATCCTTTTTCCCAGCCATGAAATATCTGGGAATATTCCAAAAATCAAGCAATTGCTCCCCACATAACCCTGTTCATGCTGATTCATCTGTCCCATCTCCTGTACACACTGGGAATTAAGGCACAAAGACCACCTGTAAATAGATTCTGTTCCCAGATAGCCATCATATATTAAATTAGTTTAATACTAGTTGTCTCCTCCTTCTGAGACACTCACCCTGTGTCCCAACTGCTCAGAGTGAAATTGCACCAGAGGATGCAACCTTTACCCTTTGCATGTATCACATTTGCATCTTTCTTCTGAGACTTCTTTTATTCTGTTAAAATAAAATATTTCACTAAAGCTTCAAGGGAAGTTCTGCTTTCCATTTTTGTCCCATTTGGCTTTTTGGGAGAGAAGGGAAAGTTTATTTCCTCTAGGCCATCTTCCTTCCCCTCTCCTCCAAGTTTTTCTGACACAGAGTTATGATTCATGGCAGCAGAATGCCACTGCTGACAACCTTTTTTTCAAGCATTCTTACATTTTTAGGATTCCCACTGTCTCAGAACACCATGGTACATTGTCCCCTTCAGGTCTGGAGTGCATCTGGTGGGCAGACAACTGGGTGTTTTGCAAGGATCCTCATTAAGGAGGAGGGATTTGCACTCAAAGACGCTCAGAATACTCAGAGTTTGCACTCAAGACATTCAAGCAGTGATGAGTGAGGTGGAGACAAACTTTAGGCATGCTCAGGTGCCCCATGTCAGGCAGGGCACAGGACATTCTGCTGCCTTTAATGTGCCTTTATGACAGGCTTGTGTAAATGTCTCTCTCTGTTGGTAAAACAATCACACCTCAGCTACCCTGGCTCGGTGAGCACAAAACTTTGCGTAAGCCACCTCATTATACACGTGTCCAGAAAATCCTGCTGGCTTATCCAAACACAGGGAGACATCCAGCCACCCTCTGCAAATGCCTTCTTGTGACAGAAGTGGTTCCCAGTGATGGCTGGAAGGAAGTTAAATAACCACTGCATTCCCTGGGTTCACGGTGTCCTGGGGTGTTCTCTTCATTCCTGCTGCTTGGTCGTGATTTCTGTGAGCTCTGCCTGCCTAAAAGTGCATGGAAATGCCATCAGCCAAACCTGGGGTGGCTCTCACACAATGGGCAGGTGAAAAGAGGTGGAAAATCTTTTGAAAAAGGAAATATTTCTTCAGGTGAGCAGGCAGATTCATCAAACACCTGCAAGTGTGCACACATCAGATCATCTCTCACTCCAGCTCTCTCTCCTTCAAGGCTCTGAAGGAATTTTGTGTAAACAGAAATTCCGAAATCCCAAGAAATGCCAAATATTTATTTGCTCCTTCTTGCCCCTCGAGGTGATTGTCCCATCACCTATATAAATGCAAAGCCTATTACAGAAAATGTGCTGCATTTCAGGCTCCTCAGCCACCACACTCCCACCAAGGCTGTTCTGGGCCACCCACCCACCCTTAGAAGTGGTAAAGTAATCTACTTTAACAGAAGTATTCAGGAATTTTCAGTCTTGGAAAAGAGAAGAAACTGAAGCTGCCTACATTTTTTTCTTTTTTTTTTTTTTTTTTTTTTTTTTTTAAGAATGTAGTTGCTCTTTTTGGAGAGAAATTTCTGAAGTTTTTGATCTTCTTTCTTATTATCAGCTCCGTGTTTCATATACAGCTGTACCAACCTCCAAGGCTGAAATAGCAAGTAAGAAACCCAGTGCAGGCTAAATGCCAGGGAAAAGGTACTTTGAACCTGTCTGGAATGTTTACAACAAAAAAATTTGTCAGTTTAATTCTGCTTGAACATGAGTCATGCAGTTCTTTGATGCATGTCAATTTCTGACTGAGAACTGAAATGATTCAGGGAGCAACACAAGTATTTTTCTTTTTCAAACTTTATCTTTTCACATCTTTCGCTGCATCTTGACCACCCTGTTTTGTTTTGGAATGCCATAATATGAGGTAAACACTCTTTCAGTTTTGACAGAACAAGGCATTTTGATAATTTAAAAAACAAGGCACAATTAAGTTTGACAGTAGATGCTTCCATAAAGCAGCAAGATTAAAAATTCATATTAAAATTTCCCATGTGACAGAAATCATATTTTCATCATGCTGTCAGATACTGTTTTCCCTGTCAATCCTTTCCACCCATTTTAGATGTATTCTGGGACAAGAATTCTACTTTTCACTTTCACATTCACTTTTTTCCCCTTCTCATTCCCTTTTCTCCTTGTAGCAACATGTACATGGCTGTACAAATAAAATGAGTAAGTGAAGTAAATGAGGGTTCAGATTATCTGCCTGGCCTGTGGTGCCATTTGCCTTTTTCAGGGAATTTTCTGGGTGTTCAGTGCCCAAAAATCAGTTCTTCTGGGTTCAACCAGCAGCATCCACCTTGCTGAAAAATCTTCTTTTTATTGCTGCCCAGTGGGATCACTGTCATCATCTCCTTCACCTGTTATTTCCTTATTTTCCACCATTTCCTTCTTTCCTTGCAGAAATGAGAGGATTGAGAGCCAAAAGAAAAATCCCATTAAAAGAGTACCTGAAGCTTTCTTCCTTACTCATGGCCATGATTTTTGTGAGGGATTTGGATGGATATTCTTACATCCAAGAGACAGTGGAGGACTGCTCAGGACTGAGTGCATTTCCCAGAACCCAAAACCACGCATGGGGCTGGTGAAGAAAATGAAGAAAAAGAAGCAGGGTGAGCCAGAATCCACTCCTTCTCCACGGACTATTTCCTCACTGCCATGCTGGTGACCTAGAATCTCTCCAATATTTTGCTCTTCAGAGCCCCTCAAATGAGACCTGAACACTGAAATTGTTTGATCAGGAGAAATTTAATTTTTTTTTAAGTCCACATGAGGAGCTGCTCTGAGATCAGAAACGTCAGTGACAGCAACAGGACCATGCAGAGCCCTGAAGCAAGTGCTTCTCTTTGTTTGATTTATGGAGCCCAGAAAACCAGAGGGAAGTCAGAAGCGTGGATTTGTCAGCACCAGCCACTCCTCACAGGTGTCCCTGAGGGCAGAGCAGGTGGCACAAAGTCCTGGTACCAGACAGAATTTCTGGCCTAAGTTTAAATCTCCCCTCCCCAAACTGAGGACTGCAAACAGTCAGCAGCACAGGTAACTCTGAGAGAGCAACCAGCTGAATAACAAATGCATTATTCTCCTGTCTTCACTTGGAAAAAAGGAGCCAAAAAGCATGAAGTGGGTAAGGATTTGGGGGTTTTTTTTTGCCCTACCTCCAAACAGCAATGCTTGTTCTGTGTGGAATCTGGCAGCCCCTTGTGCTGGCCGGCACCCAAAATCACATTCATTCCATCCTCAAATGAAGTCAGGACAGGTTTCTTCTGCAAACTCACTCCTCTTTTTTGCATCAACACGTGCATGACACGTATTTATCCTGGAAGAATGACTCACAGTGGGATTTCCCACTGGTGTGGCTGTTCCTGGACACGAGTCTGAGATAATGGGTGCAGACAGCAAGGGCATGGGCACTGCCAGCTGTCCTGTCCTGGTTTCTGTGGCCTCAGAAATCACATCACACGATGACAATCAGCTCTTTCATCAGCAGGCTGGAGGCTGAACGCCAGATTTTGCCCACAGAGCAGACAGGAAAGGTGGCACACGTCCCCATGCAGCCACATCACAACCCACAGAGGAGATGTGAGTTCCACCTTGTCACCACTTCAACAGGGTGACAGGTTAAGTCTGAAAAGCCTGTCACAGAGAGTTGCAGGCACAAATACATATAACTGGAACTTTGAATGACAATGAGGCCAGAAAAAGTAACTTTTGAATGAATAAGTGTTATCTAAATATTAAAATATAATAAGATTCATTAAGTACATGGCACCACATAAATGACTATATTCCTCAACTCTCCACCTGGATCATATTATATGTAAGAAGGAGGGGGGAAAATAAGATTGGGCTGTGTATAAGGAGTGTAGGAATTTTATCCAGTGAGGAGAAAGACCCAAAAAGATCAAAAAGTTGACAGGTTACTTCTCTGTCCTTCCTCCCAAGTGAGGGCACCTTCTTGTTAAGTTTCTGGCTATGATTGCTATTATGACATATTATTATATAATATCATTTTTATTATTAGAGCTCCATCACAACTAGTTTATTTACCAATGACTCTGAATCTCTTTCTTCAATAAATAGCATTATTTGTGAATCTGTGATCACACAGATTCTGGTTGAATATGACCACACTTACAGTGATAAATTTATTCTCAGAAATTAAGCCCAGCAGCAACCAGTCCTCTGGTCTCTGAGGACCAGCTGGAAAGAAAAGGGGTTTATTTTCTGCCAAATTCCTACACCTTTAATGTAGCTGTCTTAGGACCCAGCTGAAAGGAGGGGCACAGTGAAAGCAGCCCCAAATTCTGTCTTATGACACAAACTTCCTTCTCACAGCTCCAAAGAAAAGCTCATGGATCATTAGCCACTCGCTCAGGCGCTCACACTTTTTGCCCTAGGCATCACTTTTCCAACCTACCAGGACAAAATATGGCATGCCCAGGACTGGCAGGCACCCCAGTGCCACAGCCTGGATTTTCTTCCTTGTGAAGGACAGTGAGTGGTCAGGGAGCACAGCTGCTACACTCCTACAAGAGCCTCATTTCCCCCATCAGTGCTGGCATCTGCCACTGCCTTTGACAAAATAAAAGGCCCAAAAACCAGACAGACAGCTCCTACTTGCCACCAGTGCTTTTTTTGAGCTGAGTCCTCAAACTCAAGCCAGGATGTGTGCTCGGTGCGCTGCAAGTTTTGGCAATCTCTTATTTTTTCCCTGGTGGGCTCAGCACTTGTGTGTCTGTGCCCTGAGGTCAGCTTTGGCAGTGTCTCCCCCAAAATGCATTTGCTGAGCTGTGTTTTGCCTTGTACCTTCACTCTTCTGTGCCCAGAACCCCCAGTGGAACTGCTCCACCTCTCTGGGGCACTCTCACCTGTGTCACTGTCACCAAGCCCCAACCACTCCCTGATGGAATGTGGTGGGGAGTGGGATTTGTAGCAGCTTCCCTCTGTCTGGATGCGCTGAGAGGGAGCCTCTCCAGCTGGGCTGTGTCTAGCAGGGGTGGAGGGCAAGGCCTCTCCTGAGCATGGGAGATTTGTGATTCAGGATTTGTGTCTTTCCTGGAAGTGGAGCAGCTCATCACAGTGTGAAAGCCAGCTGACAGCTCTGCCCAGGAGCCCACAGCTGAAGAGGAGCCATGTCCCACCATGCTGGGCTAAAGGGATTTATTTCAGCATCCTCTCACTCCCCTCCTGTCGCTACTTCTTGCCCTGAAGAGGTCAGCTGTGCCCCAGAGTCTGCTTCTCCACTCCACGCAGCCGCCGAGCTTGGAAAACTCTGTTTTGCTCCTTTCTGCAGGATCTTACACAACTTCTTAATTCTTCCAGCATCTACAGGAAAGATTTGTTACTTTTCCCTCATTACAAAGCCTCCTTCATGCCTAAAAACCCCCCAGTAACCAGTCAGGGAATACCCACTGCTCTTGCTCTCTGGAGAGGCACTCAGCTGAGAAGTGGTGCTATCCCCAAAATATCACCTGCTCAGCTGCAGGGGATGGTCACACTCACAAGAGCTTGCCCAAACACCTGAATTCCAGCAGCTGGAATTCCAGGGAACTGATATCTCACCCAGGGAAGGAAGGTGCCAGGCAGCTGTGGCAAAAAGGAAAACTCAAGGCTTGGAGTGAATCTACCAAAACAAGGAGAAAATGGGAAAGCAGGGAAATGTTAGATTCAATTTTTTGCACTTTTCAAACCGAGTGGGAGATTTCAGCTCCAGCCTTGCTTGGACGCTGCTGGCTCAAGCCACAAAATAGATAAAATTTAAAGTGCCCTCTGGATCAGATAGCACATATTTTGTAGAGATGATGCTGCACAGTTTGCCAAGGACAGCCAGAGACTGCCTTGTGCAGCGCTTTAACCACAACACAGCCCTGATTTAAACCACTTTCCTGTTCCTTTCAACACCCTGACAAAGCTGGAAATCTATGGCAGTGCATACGCTGTGCAGTGATTTTAATAAAAAAAAAAAACTGTATACAGATACGACTGAGATGTTTCAAATCGATAAAGACAATAAGTGAGAATAAAAGCAAAAAGAAAAGAAAGTTCAACCTGAAAGTGCATGTTTGAACTGGACTGTTTGGACAGTCCTAGCCTGACTTGGAGGGAGCAGGGCAAAGCCCTTCTCACTGCTTATCTGCAGAGCTATTCTTGGCTTCTCCATCTCAGATTTTAGTTTGAATATCTGCAATTATTTACCTACAGCATGTACCAATTTTTTTTTTTCCTTCTTGTTGAACAATGACTAATTGCCTCATGTGAAGGCAAATATTTAAGTATGTGTGCAGGAAAGCTTTTCCCTCCCAGACAGATAGCAGCACTGTAAAAATCCTGGTCGCTCATACGTGGGGTTTCACGTGTTTTGCTTAATTTCCAAGAAAATTTCTAAATTTCTAAGCTCTGTGAGGTTTAAAAAGCATCAGCGTTCTCATGTCAAGGTTTTAAAGCAGCGCCTGAGGTGGCCTTTTCTATACAAAACGCATGCAAACTTCCCTGTGGGTATGCAGTTCATACAAAGCCTCAAAGGAGAAATTGAAATATGAATAGATTTATGGAAAAAGAAAAACAGGAACTGACTAATCAGCAAAATTTCACAATTTTCTTCAGCACAGAGAAAACATAAGACATTTGCAACACTTGCTGCTTAAATAAACTGCTCAAAATTACCATATAAAGTTATTTAAAATTTTTTTTTTTTTTAAAGGGTGAACCTTTCCAAGTTACCTTGCCTTACACTTTAGATTTTTGACAAACCGGTCACAGTACCTTTTCTCAGCAATACTGCCCAGGGTTTAAGACAAAAGCTCAGGATTAAATGATTGATTGTACTTCACACTGTAAAAATTTAGGCATTTACTTAATTTTAAATGAAGAACAATCTCCCCACTATTTGTTGGCTATTTGCTAAAATGTAGTTTATATCTTAGAGATTTTCTGCATCACAGGCAATAGCACAAGGTCTCTTTTGTGATCAAATCTTTTATCCATGCAACACAGGTGCAGACAGAAAATTTGTGTATGCCAAATGGCATTCTGAAAAATGCTGTCTTTAAATGATAGAAATAAAATCACAAGAGAAAAAAAAAAACAAAAAAGAAAAGTGATCTCACACTTGAATTGGCACGTGCAAAGGCACATAATGTTCAGATGGAAGTTTATTCAGATAATTTCCAAGCCTGGTCACCTGACTTCTGGGGAAGCAAGGCTTGTACAATATGCTAAGCTCAACACCACTCTCTCAGTTTTTCTCCAAAGAGGATTCCAAAGAGTTTGCAAACTCATCAGCCTGAAATCTCCTATTTTACCACAGAAAAATTTATATTGGTCATCCAGGCACCGATCCACCTCTTCCAGATGTTGCCTTTCGTTTTCATTTTGCGTTGCACTGTTGAGATAAGTGACATCAGGATGGTAATGTAAGCCTGCAGAACAGCATGTCCTGCTGTTGGATGTAAGTGATGCGAAAAAAAAATCAAAACAAAACAGAATAAACCCCCTCGTTTCAGCTGTGGATTTAATATCTGTCAGCACATGGACTTTTTATTTGAAATTAGAAATAAACTTTTTTTTTTTCACTTAACTTAAAGCATCTGGATCTGCAAGGGAAACAAATACTTATGGCCTCTTACATGTAGCACAGGACTTGGTTTTTCCAAAATGTACTTGAGCTTTTAACAGTCATGACCTTGATCACATGACTGAATATTTAGCTCAAAGGTAAATTTGATGTGCTTTCCTTTAAGCACTTTCCAGTGCTGCTCCTACAGAGACCCGAGCCTCGAAGATAAAATTAAAAGGTTTAAGTAAAAAGGTTTAAATGCTTGCTACCTTGGAAAGCTTCCTCCTCTCCCACTTTTATACCCCCCAGGGAATAAATTCACACGTACAGGATGACTTGCACTTCTCCCACTAATGCTGGGAATTATTGCTGCAATCACAGATATCTGAAATTATTTTTGCAAACAGGGGACCACAAGCATAAGTTCTCCTGCCCTTGTTGGCTCAGCCCTGAAGGATCCTACCAAGATAAACCATATCTGCTGAACACAAGGCACGGTGGTCTGCAAAGCACCCAGATCTCCAGGGAACATCTCACTTGCAGCTGCCTGTTCCCAGAATGGTGTGGTTTAACTTCAGCAGCACATCCACAGGTCAGGGTCCTTCATGCAGAAATGTGGGGAAAAGCAGAGCTGAGATAATCCAGTCCCAAGGCAACCCAAACAAATGAGGATACATTAAATAAAAGATACCCTTTAGCATCAGAAATCACTATTTACTTCTTGCTACAGGTGGTCACAGCCCTATCCCTGGCATTCCCAACCACAGAATTGGGGCTTACCCCTCGTGGAGACCCCAAAATGGTTTGTCCAGGTGAATTCCTTGTTCAGTTTTCATGGGGCATCGTGGTGTCGTTCATTCTTTAAATGTGAATTCACCTTGATGCTATTAGAGCCCATCAGAGAAAGTGTCTCCTAACACAGCTCAGTCTCTTTGTCAAGTCCAGGTGTAAAATTATTCTTGCAGGAGGTTGTGGTCTGGTCCTTCACTCCCCTTGCAGCTAACAGCAATTTTGTTGCTGACTTCAGTAGATATCTGGCCAGAATTTGAAAAATGCAAGGATTTGGGAGACGAAAACTACTCAGAAAAAAACACAGAATTCAAGCTTGCCCAGCCTGAATATAATTTTTTACACCATAAAATAGTATAAAAACTCCAACACTGTGCTGTGGTCACATTACAACACTGATGCACAGGACATCTGCTTTTTCTGGAAGTCAGAACCACAGCAGGAGTCTGGAGAAAGATTTTGATTGCTCCTCCACTGCTGACCCTTCTCTTTGCCAGTGCAGGCCACCCCCAATAAGATAAGGACCAATAAGATCCAAACCACAGTCTGTGCTCAACATTAACCCAGAAAAGCAGCCTGAAAAGTCTGGAGGAGGGTTGAGGTGCAAAACTGCTGCCATGGAGCATTCAGAACCCAAAGGATTGCCTGAAATCAACTGATTGATTAACTGAAATGAAATAATAATAAATAATAAATAATAACTGAATAATAAACTGAAATAAACTGAAATAAATTGAATTATAAACTGAAATAAACTGAAATTTTCCTGAAAATACAGCAGCAACTGAAGCCCTTGCCAAACACAAATGCATCCTGGCTGTCCCCTCCACCTTTGTCCAGGTAAGATTGCCCTGCTGGTCTCTTCTCCATTCACATTATTTACATTTTTTACTATCTTTTTACTCCATAAATGATCTTTTCTCCTGTCTGTGGCAGGCAACATCATGAATGCAGCAAGTCTCTTCCCTCTGCCCAGCCTCTCTCAGGAAGATCGTGGAATACGTGTCATGTGCCAAGTCCCTGGTTGGAAAACTTCAACCAAATATAGAAAGTCTGGACAAGAAATGGACAATTTTTTATTTTTTTCCCCCTCCCTTCTCTGCTGCCTGGTTTTAAAGTCTGTCTGCAGCTGCTGAAGATACAGGGAGCCTTGAAAGGGTGACCACTTTTATTTTTTGACTAGATGGCAAGCCAGGCTCACCACAAAGCCATTTTTTATGGTTTTACAAAAGGCATGTGGCAAACCTTGGAAAAGCTACTTAGTCATCCTGTTAGTGACCACTGTCTTGTGGAGTTCTTTCCCTCTTCTCTCTCCCATATTCCTCACAGAGATTTTTCTGCCACTTCCCGCAGCAGAGGCACACAGTCATCAGCTACTCAGCATGTTTAAGAAATGTTTCCCTGCTGGTTCTGAAATATTTGTTTTCACAGAGCAGCGTGTCCTGGAGGTGAGATTTAAAACACACTTTTACAGGAAAATTGCAGTTTAACCACGAAAACAGCTGAGAGCTGATAGAGCTATCCCTAGGAACAATTACCTTTATGGATGCATTAAAATTTCATATGTAAAACTGGATAACTAATTGGAAAAAAAATAAAAAGGAAGGAAAAAGAAATAACTAGATTTCACAGATAGTTAAAAACAGTTTGAAAACACCAAGCTGTTGCTTTGTTGGTAGGAAGTGCAGGACATCCATGCTGTTGACCAGCCTCAGATCTAAATTGTGGCAGAATTTCTCTGCTATAATGTAATGACTGAATGTCACTCACAGCCTTTGGCTTTAATCAGACCACTTGCCCAATTTCTGCTCATTTCAATTCCTGCTAAACCTTGTTATTCCCCACCTAGCCAGTTGCAAAGTGGTGGAAACACTATTTTACTATTTTGGGGGTTTTTATTGGCATGGCAGAGACAGGTCCCTCCCATCTTCTGCTCTGTTCCCTATCCCCTGGAAATAACCCATTTAACAACAGGACACATCAAAGAGCCTTCAAACCTTTCTGTCAGGTACCAGCTGAGAAAAATGCCAGCCTGGATGTGGCAGGATCAATATGTACCTCAATATGTACCTTTTTCAGGACAAATCCCTGCTCCAGGTGCCCCTAGGTGAATATGAACTAAATGGAGCTCATTTAGCTCCAAAGCAGAGTTCTGCACTGCACAAGGCAAGATGAGGGGTTTGTAGGAGTTCTGGGGACTCTGTGCTTGGTTTCTGACAAGGAATTCTACTCAGGATACAAGAATAATCTTGCCAGCACCCATCCACAAAGATTTGCTTTCAAAGCAAGGAATTTATTCAGTAGTTATTTCTTAGTGCCACTCCAACACAAAGGAGAAAGGTCTGTGCCATGGGAGGATGGACACATTTCATCCCTTGTCTTTTTGAAAGGTGGCTCTATATGAAATCAGAGTCAAGTAGAGGCAATTTCAGTAAAATCATGATCATTTCTGGGTATAACTCCAGCCAGCGCCCATGAACAGAGCCTGAGTTGCAAAAGAAGCATAAATACTGCATTTAGAAACGACTGAGGGCACACTTTGAATTATTTTTTATATCACAAGTTTCACTAAACAAATTAAAGGGAGATTTGTTCCAAAGGAAAAAATCCTGTTTTTTTTTTTTGGTTTGTTTTTTTTTTTTTTTTTTTTTTTTTTTGGCATGGAAAAATAATATTCAGAAGAGCCAATGAAAACGTTTTCTTTTCTATTGTCACTCATTAAATGAAAGTGAAAATGCCAAGAGGGACAGGTTTTTGGGAAAGCACCTCAGTTTGGGGTAGATGCTCTTGTTTGGGAACTCTCTTCAGTTCCTCTGGGAAGCATTTCCACCTCATTTCCCCCAGATTATAGTTTTTTTCCACTCAGGAAAAGAGAGGGAGCAGGTGAAAAAAGAGGCATTATTAAAGTTGATGTGGTAGGAGCAGCAGGAGGACATTTCATTCTGTCTCCCCAGTTCTTTGGAACACCATTTGTCTGCTGGTATTTACCTTAGGAATATCCCAAATATCAGCCAATTTGTATTTATTATTCAGAGCTCAGCACAGTTTCTAGAAGTTGTTTTTACATTTCACTAAAGAGATAGATAAAGGGCTGCAAAATGTGCATATTTTGAAAGTTAGTATTCCACAAAGTGTACACAAGCAGACAGGAACATGGCCCCATTTAGCACTGGTGTTTTGAAAGGAAGTTATTACTTTCAGCCATAGCAAACCATATCACAGCCTTCTTTTTAATGAATGAAACTAGAAAAAAAAACATTTTTATTGCTTCATCTGAATAGTATTTTTCCATGACAAAAAAAAAAAGAAAAAGAAAAACGATTTGTTTCTTTGGGACATTTTGTTTTTAAGAGGCTCAAATGAGTTACTGAAACACAAAACTACACTGGATTCTACCATCTCTAATTACCCATAAAAACTTATTTGTTCTGAACATAAAGGTCTAACATTTTCCCTAGAGAATCTACAAACACTGGACTTGACTTTAGCCTTAGATACACACAGTCTTGAGAGTCTATACTTATGAGTAACGTTCTGGTAATTTTGGTCAGACTGCTCAAAAGCCCATCAAAGGCAACAAAGGTCATTGTTTTCAGAGAGTTCAGATTAGAAATCACCAATACCCAGAAAAATAAAGGGGACTAAGAAATGTGAAGGTTAGCTATATCACAATGCATGTGTCCATCAGAAAAGGAGCCAAACCGGAGGTAAATGCTTTTAAAGAATATTTTTTGGTCCTGCTTACAGAGAGACTTGGCATCACCACAGTATGCAGTGTTATGTGTTATTGGATACCAAAACTCCTGTTATAAACATTCTGTCAATATCTCTCTTCTTTAATCTCAGCAAACTGATGGGCGGCAGCAATTACACAGGATGATTTATTTAAAGTGCTATAGCAGGCCTAAGCTAATCCACGAGCTCTTTTTCCTTGCCCAAGCCATCTGGAACTCGTCCTTCCGCCGTACATTACAAGACCACAACTCATTTATCTTTCCATTTTCCAAGGAAATCTGACAGGGGGAGACACAAGTGCTTTTCCTGCAGAAAGAGCCAAAGCTGGGTGGAAGGTTTGGGGGAGATAACAGAGCGCTTCCTATTATTGATCCACATAAGGTCATGGAGGGGGATATTTGGGTTTCCCTGTGGCTAAAATCTCAGGCCAGGCTTAGCCGTGGTGAAGGCAGCACAGAATGACACAAAATGCCATTTAGTCCCATGGGACAAGCACCCATTTTGCCTTTAATTAAAGGGAAAACTGTGACAGTGTTCACACGGGTTCTTGGATGAGGAAGAGACGTGGATCTGACTCCATGTTTCAAAAGGCTTGATTTATTATTTTATGGTATATATTACATTAAAACTATACTAAAAAAATAGAAGAAAAGGTTTCTTCAGAAGGCTAGCTAAGAATAGCATAAAAAGAAATGATAACAAAGGTTTGTGGCTCGGCTCTCTATCCGAGCCAGCTGGCTGTGATTGGCCATTAATTAGAAACAACCACATGAGACCAATCACAGATGCACCTGTTGCATTCCACAGCAGCAGATAACCATTGTTTGCATTTTGTTCCTGAGGCCTCTCAACTTCTCAGGAGGAAAAATCCTGAAGAAAAGATTTTTCATGACAAGATGTCTGTGACAGTGCAGTCCTCTGTTAGCGTAGAGGGGGTGGATGAGGGGACAACAACAGGCAGATGAGAAACCACCAGAAGAAATAATTCCTAAATGATGGTGGAGCATCTTTTCTTTCCTCACTGAGGACAAACCATGTACCCCAAAGCTCCTGCAAACGGGGTCTGGCACTGCTGCAGTTTGAGGGGAGCTGTCGAGCTGAGCTGCAGCCATCTGTCCCTGCCGGGCAGGTGTCGCTCTGCAGAGCAGGAGGAGCTGCTTGCCAAGGCAGGAAGGACAGACAGGCGGCTCCCGGGGAGGAAGGCGTTAACCCCACCCCATGCCAGCTGCGGGAGGTTGGCACGGCTCCCGAGGATGCAAGTGGCAGCACAAAAGCATCCTCTCCGCACCCGTTACCCTGGCAACTGCACATTCAGAGGGCGGGATTGGCAGCGGGATCCTGCAGGAGATGATGCAGCTGCAATTAAGTCGAATTGTCTTCACGTTGTTAGAATTAATTCTGAGCTGGGAGGGAAGGGGAGGGGTGGTGGGTGCGTGCTGGGGTAGGACAATGAGCTGCCACCCCTGGCGTGGGCAGGGCTTCATCGTGTAAATTAGTGCTGGCACTCGGCTTCTGAACCTTGGGGTTATTTTGTTGGAGCGACTAAAAATCAGCCTCGGGAGCTTTATTTGTTTAATGAGGGTGGATTTGGTGGAGTGAGGGGTGATCTTCTGTGCAGCTATTGCTGTTCCTGCATCCTGGTGATGCACAGACTGGAAATGCAGGAATTACCAAGCTCCCAGGGGATTGGGCTCCTAGGAGGAGGTGTCCAAAAGTGCAGGGCAAGGTCTTTCAAATCCAGGTCAAAACAAGTCTAACCCTTCCTGTATGGCTGCAATTCTGGATCAGCTGGGTTCAGAATCTGCTTTCTTCTTTTATTTGGTGAAATCAGTTGATTTGGATATTTTTACCACCAGCTGGAAATGTAATATCATTTTCAAGAGAATTGTGGCCACCTGGTTTTGCCCTGGAGTGCTGAGACAGAGGAGGTCAATTGTGATTTGGTGCATGAGATTCATGGGAATTCACTGAAATTCAAAACTTTCTAAAGCACTTAGCAGCCAGGATTTTGAAATCTAAATGTAATCTAAATAAGAGTTCTAATAACTCAAATACATATAGGATGCACTGGTCTACAGAGATCAAAAAAAGTAACTGGAACCCCTTGGAACTGGAATTCTCATTTTACCAACCAAGAATGGAAGTTCTCATAGAGCACATCATGATAGAATAACATTGGCATTATTTGTGCTACCCTAATACAATCCTGTAATAATTTTGAAGTTAAGAACAGTCCCAGCTGTTCCAAGGAATTATCTTTTTGAGGAGCACACACATTTTGTGAGAATGGAAGGGAGAAATAGTGGTTTTATTGTGGGGGGAAAATACTGGGTTAAAATACTTTTTGGTTTTAATTTTAATGTTGCAGCTTTTCCGCAAATGTGCTAATAAAGCTGAAATATTTATTGACATTTTTTTCTTGGAGGCAAGGAAACATTTTTCAGCCCTGAAGGGCTTTCCCTTGTTGGTGATTTAAGGTATTTAGAACAGCATGTTCTGATGGTGTCCAGCCAAACAATCCACTGAAAACATTGTGGGCTTTGTTTTATTTTTGCCCTTCTCCCATTATTATTTTCTCCTAAGGTTTTGAGGTTGGGTTGTTTTATTTTTTTCACTGAACATGTTCTGAAGAGCTCCCTACCTGGCAGGTGAAGGTAGGGAGCTCCAGGCAGCTTTTTCCTACAAGCCATTACCCTTTCTTGGCTGAGAAATAGCAAAGGTGAATTTTTTTTGGGAGTGTGTTTGTGTTTCACAACTGGGAGGTTCATTTGGGATTTTTTTCCCATAGCTGGATGGAAAAGGAAGAATCAAACAGGAGGATTTTTGTTACATCAGGCACATAAAATGTGCTTGACAGCTCACAACATCTGAGAGCAGCCTCCTGAGGAACCAGGAAGGCTCCAAAGGAATCTCCTGTGTTCCAGGCTGATATTATTTATTTTATATTTAAATTTATATATTTAATGTGTTTGTTAGCTAATCTTTTCTGGAGCCAGCCTGCAGTGCAAAGGGAAGGGCCTTTATTGCTACAGCAGAAGAGCTGCCATGAAATGTACCTTGTTGAATATAGTAAAAATATTTAATATTCAGTTGAGGAAACCTTATGTTGATCCCAGGAAAAGGAGATGGGAAGGTTGAAATGCCCAGACTGTGGCCACTGTGCTAATTCATGTTCAACATGACACTGATCCTTTCTCTGTGGCTATGGCATCTCTGCTGCAAGCCCTGCCTCAGCTTCTGCAGGTGTTCTGCTGTCACCAGGCAAACTGGAAAATGTGTGTTGACTTTGTCTGCAGGTTTGGCCTATTATTATTCTAAAGTAACCTTTGTCACCAAAGCCTCCAAGTAATAATTAACAGGCTTGTCTCTGGAAATCTGATGGGCATTGGACCCTGAGAAAATCCTGTTAAAAGCAAATATTTCATATTGGATTGCATTTTGCTAAAGAGAATTTTAAATTGAACAATATAAACTTCAAATACAATTATCAATTTCACAATGTAACCCTTCGGAAAGCTGAAATCTTGATTAATTTGCAACAGCATTTCTGCCTGTGATGAGACCAACCCAATTTCTAACAGCAAAATGAAGCCTGGATGCTGGGCTGTGAGAGCATGAACCCAGAGCAGGCAGGCAGGGATGTGTTTAAATGGATATATGCACATGGATGTGTGTACATGAATGGGGCAGGGGCTTGGGAAGCAGGATGCTGAAGGGTGAAGGCTTTGGGCTTGCTTTGCCACCCTGATGAGGTCTCTGGTGTCAAGATGACCCTGAGGTGTTAGAAAGTCTCTTTTTCCCAGCCCAAGACCGAAGAAGGAGTCAGGATTCTTCTGTTCTGGTTTCCAAGGTTGTTTATTTTCTCTTATCTAATACATTCTTTCTCTGACCTGCTGAGATCTGTTCAGCAGGTCAGTCCGTGGCACACTGGCCACCCTCAGGGTGATGTTGTCTTTTATAGTAAAAACTACATGTACATTATTTATGATTATTTTCCAATACCTATCACCTATGTTAGACAGTGAGCTTCTACCTTAAACCAATCCAGTAGTGCCAGCATCACCCAGAACATGGAGGCTAGGAACAAGGAGAAAGAAGGACAGGGTACACCCAAATTCCTCCATCTTGGGACCCCGAGCCCCCATTCTAAAACCCCAAAAATCTACTTTTCACCCTGTGATAAATTCACTATCATTCTACTTAAACTTTCGTGGCTTTTAAATCCTCATATAAGATTGGTAATTTTTTCCATGAGTCAAAATCGAAGGCACAGGGGTCTTGGGCTCCATGTCAAGGTCTCTGAGCCCCCTGACAGGGGCTTGAGCCATCCAGGGCAGCCACAGGGATGTCCTGGGTTCTGACACCATCTCAGGACAAATCTGAGGTATTTGGAAGGCAGGCAGAGCCCCAGAATCTGTGCTGTACAATTTCAATGGTGATAGCTTTGTAAGGGAAATACAATTTTTTTTTAATTTTTTTTTTGTACTAAGAGGAGTGATGGCAAAGAGGATGGGTCTGAGGAGAAGCGACTGGGCTGAGCAGCCACCAGACACAAAGGGCTGTTGCAGATGTGTTGTTAAGCACTTTCTTTCCCAGCTGTTTGGGTCCTGGAGGCAGGAAGGGGAGCAGAGCTGTGTGTGGACTCCTCTCACACAACCAAACAAACAGGGAGAGATCTCTTAATTCCCTGAGTCCCTCCCAGCAGTTATTGCTGGCCGGGGCTGGGTTCCACTCTCAGGGGTGGTGTCCTGCTCTGTGAGCCTTGTCCAGCTCCCATTTCCCAGGCCAGGGCCTGCAGGCCACATCCAGGCTGGGGTTGATAGTATAGGGATAAAATGTGTCTAAAATCATGGTGTATTCAGGGGAGTTAGAAACAAAGCTAGGCTTAGTAGGCCCTGGGAAAATGTTAGGCCTTGTGTTTGCTGGAGCATGTGAAAGTGCACCTGTGTAACCAGTATATGATAAATGATATAATTGCTAATGTGATGATTGCTTAGTAATTAGATATAATTATTGTTTAATTGTAAGAAGAATCATGAGAAACTGTGTTCAAGGGTTTGAGGGGGATCATGAGAAACCCATGCTTGGGTTTCAACCCGTGCTTGAAATCAATGTATACAATAGAACAATGTAAGTTTAATAATGAATATGTAAATTATATAATGATAGAATATAAAACCATGTTCATCCCAAACCCGTGTTGGAGTCAGATTTGGGTCTGTGCACCCCTGACACCCAGAGCTCTTCAATAAAAGCCACTGTGTAATCATTCTGTGATTGTGCTCCTGAATGCTAACAAGGTGAGTGCAGGGTGCTGTGGCTCTAGACCAGAAACCCTGAACACCTGATAACATTCCATTTCTGTGTCTGTGAAGGTCCACCAGGAGCAGGATCAGGAATTCCACACTGTTCCAGGATTTTGTGTCTCTCCTCACCTTTCTGCAGCAGGCTGGTGGTACCCAGCTCTGGCAGAGTTCTTCACCCCAAAAAGATCTTGTGTGTTAATTTGAAAAATGAAAATATGGGAGCACACAGCGCTCCAGAACTTGGGAGGGCCTCACTTTTTTTGAGATGAGTGTTTAATTTAAGAAGCTCTATTGAGACTGAAACAGATACTGTTTTGTTCTCTTGGGGATGTTATTTTAAGGAAGTGTTTTTCTAAACAATAGAAACTTATAAACATAGTTTAATTCCCTTTTAGTCCCACCAGTGATTTATGCTGGTACACTTCAATATTAATATCAGGGTTTTTGCTTCCTGGCTCCTTTCAAAGCTTTGGGAATCTCACTGTGTTCTGTTTGTCACCTTGTCTGTCCCCCAGCAGGCTGAGTATGGGAGGCATCATGAAAACTCTCTTTGGCCTGCTTCCATCTTGGTTTCTGACTGGATAAAACATTCCTCCCATAATATTCTGTCCTTAATGTTTTCAGCTGGGGAAGTTGTGACATGTTTCTTTCCGGAATTGCCAAAATGTTCCCAGAATTGAGCTGTTGCTCACCCTTATTCTACGAATTCCATCATTTCGTTTTTATTTTGCCTGGAAAATCTTGTTAAGATGGGGCTTGCCCAGAAGAAGAGCTGAGCAAGGCACCATAAAGCCTGGAGGTCTGAGCTCTCCAGTACAGTCTGGGGGCTGAGTGGACCCCATATGACATCAATGAGATGGCTCAATCCCACTCCTGATGTCAGTCAGAAAATTCTTTGGTTTTAGTTGTGCCCTTGGTTGCTGTCTGCATCCTGACAGGAAGCAAAAACCCCACAGTGGCCACCCTTTATTTCCATAGGATGAAGTGGCAATTTTGGAAAGTGGCAGCTTGCTCAGTGGGATTATTCACCCAAGTATTCCAGGACTAAAATTAAAGGCAAACATTTGTAAATGACACGCATGCTTGCCAAGCAGACAGCTCTCCAGATGCCAGTATTCTGTTATCTTCTCTCTTGGCACTTTTTCCAGCTTGTATTTCCCTCCCTCAGATTGCATGAAGGCTTTCTTATGTTGTTGTGGTTGTTTCCTGTAAAGAAAAAAAATATTAAACAACCTCAATGTCATTTCTAGAGCACAAACAGTACAACTCTAAGGCTCTGAATGCTTCTTTAAAGTTTAAAATGTCAGGTTTCATTTAGTTGGTTCAGTTGTCATTAGATGAAAATTGGTTTCTCAAACTGTTTCTGTTTGTCCTGAGGCGATGTGGTGATGGCAAGAATGACATGGTAAAATTTATTTGGAGACTGTAAAACAAAAAAGCCTGAGGATCATATCCCCAGCTAGCATAAGTCTTCTTACAGTAATTGGTAGTTCATTGATTTAGTCTTCCAAAAGAATTAAATGTCTGACTTGTCTGAAGCAAAAATTACAGCCTAAACATGCCAGTTGCTAAGGAAATGGAGGTATTGTTCTGTCAACACTCTCCAGCAAGAGTGGAAAGCATCCACATCTAAAAAATGCTTTCTGTGTGAAGAGCTTCATGCTTTTGTCATATTATTTCCATATTTAAAAGGGTATTGGGGATGAGCTGGAATTTGGGGTTTAGTAAGCCATTCTGCCTTCGATTTGCAGAGTAATTTGTTTGAATTTCATGCTGTGTTCCTGTGATCCAAATGTATGTTTCCTTCAAGATTAATTTCTATTTAAAGATTAAATAAATATGTATGTTTTCTTGGCTAAAAAGAAGCTTTTAAAAATCCTTCACAGCTGAAAGAACCTTTTAGAACTGCTTCCTTGCCTGTATGTGGCAATGTTTCTGACTTAATCACAAAGACTAAACCATTTGGAATTTGCATTTTTTCCCAGCTTTCAGGAAATAAAATGTTGTTCCTCAGGAAAAATACACTTTTTGTAAAGAGCAAGGGTTATCTTACAATTATTCAGTTCTTGCACTGAACTTTGGCCAGCATTGGAGGTGGAAGAGGCCACCTTGAGCTCCTCATGTGCATCAGGAAATGGAATTTGTGTCTGGAGCTGTCCAGGAGCCATCTGGGCACTCCTGGGCTTGGGAGATGTACAAGTGGCTCCCCAAGGTCTGCTTAATAAAGAGTGTCTGTGCTGTAGAAAGCACACTGAGGTCTGATTTTTGTCTGGAGACAGCCCTTTCTAGTCTGATACACTGAATAATTGTCAAAATGGGGTTGTTTTTTTGCCTAAGACTGTACTGAATCTTCAGTCCTGTGATGGTGAGTAAAAAATTAAATCTCATTTAGCAGTGATCCACCTAGGGGCTGAGCTTTGGTGTGTACATTTGGAGTTTTATTGCTGCTGCAAGTTTACCACAGGAGCTTTAAGGAAGCACTTGTGGGACTGATAAAAGACAAAAAATCAGGAATTTTCTCTCCCTAGGTCAGTAGGATAACTATGGATAATCCATTTGTGTGCAGAGCTGCATTTGCTGTGCATGACCACTGCTGTTTCCTCCTCCCTTCAGAAAAGGGCATTTAAGCCTTGGACATCTGATTTTCCTCCCTAAATGGAGATGTGAATGCAGCACCTCGTCCTCTGGCCTCTCCTCCCTCCTCCCTCACTCTCTGGCTCTGCTCTCCTCAAATAAAACTCCTCACAAGTGACAGTTGCCTAAAAGCTGCTTTTCACATTTGGGCACATGACCTAACTGGTCAAACAGCTGATGTCTGCACTATAAGAGAAATAACTCCAATTCAATCCACATATTTCAGATGTAATCCAACCATGGCATTTCTCCTTCCTGATCTTAATGAGCACATTTATTCCCCTAAAATGCTGAATGTCTCATGAACCAAACCAAAGCTGCGTGTGCCTGTGGACAGGGGTGGATTGAGGGGACTTGCAAGCACCATCAGCCCTTGGTTTAGCTGAAGTGAGGATGATTTACAGCTGACAATCTGCCCTGCAGCTCTGCATTTGGGTGGAGTGCACACTGCAGACCCTGAGGGGGAGGGTGGGCTTGGAAGACACAGGGAGACCAGGTTAAGCTACTTGTGCAGACATTCCAAAATCTGCAAAAAATTAAAAACCAACATCGCCCCCAGTGAACACAATGGCTGATCTGTAAATACTTATGTTGTAAGACAAGGGAAAAGCAACACTGAGAAACCTCAACATTATTAGAAACAGGCTCTTCTCCTGTCTTTTGAGAGTTAAGAAATATTTCCTTAGGTTTTTCACTGACTTCACTTTAGCTGTTAGTCCCTGATTAAATAAAGATGATGAAGCTCTCACAGCAATTCCTGGATATTTGTAGAGAATCTTCATCTTTAGAGGAAATTTTGTAGTGCTTTGAACACACAACAGGAGCTGGAGGTCTGGATCCCTTTTGTTTTGCCCAGAATGTGGCTTCAGATCCATAATTCCAAATCAAACACTTTGTGTTCTCTGGGAAGTGCTGTGAGGTTGGGCACTGTGAATGTTCCTGTGGCTGCCAGTAGTCATTGCAAAAGATAGGAGGGAGATTATTGGGATTCCAAAGATCTCTAAGCTGGTAAATCAGGAGGGTAATTTCTCAGTGATGGCACTGATGTTAGTGTTTAACAGAGAAATTTGTCTGAAATGAAGTGGTGAATTCAACTCAGTGTATTTATATCACATTGGGAAAATCAAAACTTAGCTCAAGCAGTGAAAGAGCTATGGAAAGAAACAGCTTGATAGAAATAAGGAAAAAAGTTTCTTATTCTGTCTTTGCAAGCGAGAAGTCTCTTAAATGTCTGAACAATTTAATCACAAAGATGAAACTCACTGTGCTTCAGCTGGGATAAAGTCATGACCAAGTAAATATTCAGGCTGAGTCCTGCCAGGCAGCCAAAGGCTCTTGTCCATTTGTCCATGGATCTGTCTGACTGAATCTGCTCCACTCTTTGTTTTAGGTTGAAGCAGAAGAGAATTCAAAATTAATGATCATTAATGGTGCAAGGAAACTTACTGACTATTCAAACAGTGGTAGAGCTCCACATTTTCACAAGTCCTTAAGTGATTAAAGCACCCAAGTTCCTCTGGATTTTCAATGGTTTGGGCATTTAAGTTGCTCAGTAATAATATCCAAAGTGACATGCAGATTTTCTAAAAACATTAAAGCATATTCAGACTGGTTTATCCTGGAAATTCTCTTGAGGCTGGAATGAAGAAATCCTCAAGATCACTTTGTATAACAGGATGCTATGCAAACATATTTTATTCATTTCAGAACTCTAATAGCCATCTGTGCAAGACAAAATCATCTACATAGAGGGAAAAGCATGGGCTTGATTGCCTGGCAGATAGAGCAACTGTGATTTTCCTTAATTTTTCTTAGGAAGTCACTGATGTGGATTTTTCAGTGTCATCACTCAAAACTGAAGAAACTTATCTCACATGCTGATAACTTTATTGCTAAATGAAAATCTTTCCAAGACAAAGGTTAAAAAGATGTTTTGGAGATAGAAGCTGCTGTTTGTTTTCAAGATGTGTAAATAAAAGCCTTCCTGGTAGTTACTCTGAATTTATGAGTCTGTGATACAGAGATTTGGCTGAGTCATAAAAGTGCTTTCAGTGCTCAGGAGTAAAATGAATGCTGCTGTGTCACTTTTGAGGCAATATTTTCATAGCTTAGAATTTGAACTATCTCTCTTCCTAAAAGAAAAATACTCTTGTTTATGTGTACTAAGGCTGCTCTTTGCCAGAAAGGATGTCCAGACTAGAATTTAAAGTCTGGTATGTGTCATGTTGGGACAGAGACCCTCCATAGACTCTGACCTTCACAGGCTCAGCAAAGCTGTGCTGTGCTGGCCAGAACAAAATTTCTATTAAAAACCAATTCAAAATCCAAAATTTGTTACAGCTAATAGTCTAAGAAGGTTGTGTCTTATACTCAGGGCTTTATGTCATTTTACAGTTCCTCTTTTTATGTTATGAAGCAAACACCTAGTCCAGAATGGTGTGGGGTGGATCCCAATCCCAAAGGTTTCTGTGCAAGGTGTCACTGGATAGGCCTTGAACTGTTATCCCAGGCATTCACAGATTTTTGCTTGAAGCAAATAAGTGGGAGAGCACCTCAAGGTGCAGTCTGAAAACGATGAGGAGTCTGGGAGAAGAGGATAAAGGATTTTTATCCTTAAGTGTCTGAGATAAATGCCATGATCGGTGGATAGTGGAATGTAGGCTGAAACAAACCCTGCTGGAAAAGGGATGTGGAAAGGAGGAATTTGTTGCTAAAGGGGTTTATGCTCTTTAAGGTGGTGTTTAGAGTTATGCTTTTTAATCTTTGTCATCTGTGCACGGCCACTGGGCAGGGGAGAAATATCTCCTTTAAGGAAAAACAAATCATCTCCCAGATGAATCTGAATTTTCACTCCAGACAATGTTTAGATGACTTGACTTTAGGTTTGCCACAAAACACTCAACGTAATAAAAAAAAAAACCAAATGTGACTTGGCTGAAATCTGCCTGATACTCTTTTGTAAACAGCAAATTCCCTTCCTCAGAAAAGGCAGTGATGGAGAATTCCATGTGCATCAGTTGCCAGCCTCCTGAGACACAGCAGAAGGTCAGACTGGACAAGATCATGGCCCCTGAGCCAAAATGATGCTCATTATCAGGCAAACAAATATTCTCCTCCCCAGGCAGAGCTGGACAGTCAGGAGTACTGACCTGGGAATAGTTTATTCCACACTGAATATTTCAGTGCTGTGAAAAAAATGTGTGTGACTTTTCCCAACCTCCTTTCCTTATTGTTTTTATTCCCCATCTGAGGAAACTCACCCAAGAATTTGATAGACAAACATGTTTTGAGGAAGCAGTAAAAAGCTGGAGCTGAACAGTGGGTGGCCTTTGAGTGTGTGAGTGGCCTTTCAGCCCATGTCTGACCTCACCACGTCAGGGTGTTTAGGAAATGATGTCAGGGAGTTGCTCCAAGGACTGGCTTTGCTCCTGGCCATCCTCTTTTATTGCATTTAATGCAAAAACATTTCCCCAGCTTTGGTGCATGGCTACATTCAGATTTTCTTTCAAATGCTGCTGCTACATTTACCTGTTTTTCATGGAGTATCACCACCTCAAAATCAGAATAAATCCTTGTAAAAGCATTTTGCAAGAAAACTTCATATTAGTGATCCTAAAATGCTCCCTTTAGGATGGAAAATTATCACTTTTTCCAGGTAGTTGAAACATCTACAATTTTAACCAATTAAATTGGGACTTGGATTAATTTTTCCCCCACATCATGTCACAGTTTTTGTAGTTTGGAATAGCTGGAAATCAAGTTTCATACGGGTTAGAATTGCTGTGAACAATTTTATATTTAGGTTTATATGATCAGCAGAGACCCAGGGCTCTCTCCAGTGTCCCAGCACCATGGCAGTGGCAGGGTGATGTCTGTCCTTTGGAAGGACCTGAGCTCTGCTTCCAGGGGAGTTTGGACGTCTGGCTGAGAGAATTTGATGTTCCCTGAGGTGGGTCCTGTCCTAAGAATGGCATCTCTGATTGCTGCTGCTGGGGGAAAGTCACACAAATTGAGTTTGGAGAAGGGAATAGGTCCAAGGAGAAGAAGACAGGAGGCAAAGGCTGTGTTCTGGTAAATTCAGTGAAAATCAAAGTATTCTTCTCAAACAAGGCAGCTTTTCTCTAGGGGTGTTATGGATGTGCTGCAGTTCTGTAGCATCACAAACTGAGATGGTGCAGCAAGAGGTGATTTGAGGTGGTTTGTCCTTGTCTGAGGGCTCTGGGAGAACAGCAAATGTTTCACTGGAGTCTGCAGTGATTTCTGGGCTGGCAGAGCTTCAGCACAGGCTTTGTCAGGAGGTTCAGGAGGAGGTCAGCCCTAGGGCCCATCACTCACTGAGCCCTGCCCAGCCCTGTCAGCGTTCTGGAGAGAGCAGCTGTGCTGCTCCAGGGGTCAGGTGAAACCCACAGGCAGCCAAGATACACACCATGTTGCCCAATTCCAATTTTTTGGGGGGTTTTTCTTCCAAAACATTGATTCAGATCCTCCCCAAACACACGTGTCCCACAGGCAGGGCAAGGCTGAAAACTATGGACTGAGTATTAGTCACCACTAGCTCCAAACTGAAAAAGGAAAAAAAGAACACTATAAAAATGTTGTGATGCATTTGGTTTTGTAACGGGATTTAGCAGAGAGGGAGGAGGGGGAAGAAGCATTTCTCAATCCCCAAACAGCTCAGTTTTACACAAGGCTGGAGCTCTGGCATGTCTTTCCCCTTGCTCCTGTGCTGCCCAGTTTCTCTTGAGGCAGCACTGGGCATTATCTCGCTTTCAGGAGCTGGTGCTGCTGGATGCTGGGCACAGAGCTTTCAGAGGAATTGCACATCCTGAGCTCAGGGTGGACAGACAGACACCTGGGGCTAAACCTGCCCAAAGTCCCCTCCTGATCTCAGCAAGGGCTGTTTCAGTCGGGTCACATCCGACCCTGGGTTTTTTTGATGCCTCCTGTGGGGTCACTTCTCTTTTTCCACTCCACAGGCAGATTCTTTTTCAGCCACAACAAGGTTTAAAAGTCTTTTTGCATGCACTGGGGTATCCAGTGCAGTTAGGCTTTTTCCTTTTCCTTCTTGGGGCTAACTGCAAATGCTTTGGCACACAGCCTGCCCTGGGGAGAGCTTCTGTGGCCATGCCAGCAGAGCTGGGGTTTATTACAGCATGGACAGCCCCATTTACCTGTTCAGCTCCATGACCACAGGGTGCTGTCTTTGCTGCCTTCCTTTAGATGAGGTTGGTTCAGTGCCAGCTGCAGCCAAAGCTGAATTTTTCCATCCATGTTCAGAAAGAATTGCCTTTCCCCTGCTCCCCACGCTGCCTCTACAGAACTTGTCTCAGGATGATGGGAGGGTGGGAGAAGGGAAGAAAATGGAAACAATTCTCAGCTCTGACAGAAATCAACCTGCTTTAAAGACTTTAAGGGAATGGTGACTGGGCTTAAGTAGATCAGTTTGATAATGCCTGCCTCTGAAAGTCACTTGTGCAAGCAAAGGTGGATTGTTTGTCATGCTAGGGCTGGGTTCTTTAGAGGGTGCTGGAGAAAGGAAGCTCTAAATACTACAGAAACCTTTGAAAATCTTAGTTGCAAACAATTGCTGCTCTTCTGTCTTCTTCCCTTGACTGAATCTCTGTATAATCTCTGTTATATAGACCCTGTATATCTCTGAATAATTAGGGTCTGTCTCTTAGACAGTCGACAGACCCTAATCTGTTAAAAATCATCTTTCCCTTTTCTTGGACATCTGAGATCATCCAAGAAATAATATTTTTTTACAGTGCAGCTTCAGCTAATGCCTGTGAAGACACACAGCTAACTAATTAACCCTCTGAATGTCTTTCTTCCTATTTCTAACCAATACTGCATAACTTTTAGTTCATGAATATTTGTAATACTCACACCAGGAGATGCATGCTCAGAGCTAAGGGGAATTTTCTCCTTTAGCTAAATTACTCCAAGAGTCAATGCATTTATCAATGCACAATCAGTTACCTGCTGTACTTTCAGTGGTGCATCTGGTCTCAAATAAAACCCATCCTTTCTTTTTTTAATTTTTTTTTTAAATTTTAGGGAATTGTGGCAGAACAGCACCCAAACCATTTCATGGCTCCATGAAATGAGTATCTGGTGTCTCCCATGGTTCACATTGTTTTGCAAAACCCCTTCATGGGGATGCATAGCTGCTGAAATAAATTACTTGGGGTATTCTCAAGCTGTGTTGCTGGAGTCCTACAGGAATCTCCCCCATCAGAATTTTCATTGCTGCTTGGATGAGGGGTTAGGAAGGCAGGTCTGGGAATTCTGTAGGATCCAGACTGGGATAGAATTGCAAGCCAGTTGACCAGGTTGCTCTGTTACAAATAAAGGGACCATTTAAAATCAGGAAAAAGGGGGTTGTGAGCCACTTTTTTTGTCACAGCATCAGTTTCTAAGTGTCAGATATTTCAACTACACAGCAAGGATGGGAGGTGACACAACCAGACTTCTGCCATGCAAATGAAAGCCTGGTAGGACAATGAGGGCATCAGAGCTTTGAGCAGAGCCAGGAGACCCTGAAACCTCCAACCTCACTTCCAGACTGTGCCCAGCCCAATTAGAGCTCTGCAGATGGTGTTTATTTCACTGTGTAATGTTCAGGGGAGAAATGGTGAGAGCTTTGCATTTGGGATGCTCCCTGCAGGCACAAATACTGCAACAACTGCTTTTATTGTGGTGCTGTGTCAGAAATAGGGTGGCTGCCAGGCATTAATGGTGTGTACCAGGATCCTGTGGTAGCTGCCATTAAATGTTTCCTTGGAAATGGGA
This sequence comes from Loriotus luctuosus, assembly GCA_035582745.1. Lineage (NCBI taxonomy): Eukaryota > Metazoa > Chordata > Aves > Passeriformes > Thraupidae > Loriotus > Loriotus luctuosus. The sequence goes on along the minus strand of JAWWEY010000243.1, from coordinate 16,477,140 downwards.
AGGTATTTCTCTCCTTCGCAGCACAGATGATGGAAGATGATCCTGAGAAAAAGGATTGGGGTTCAACCATTGTGTCTGCAGAGGAGGAGGTTCTGCTGGAACTGCCAGCCCCAGTGCCTGGGTGCTCAGGCAGCAAGAGAGAGAAGGGATTGGGACTCCTGAAGTGCCTGATCACATCTCCTGTCAGTGTCTCCTCCTTGGAATTCCTCTGAGAGTAACTGGCTTGATCCTCAGCTATCCTAAATTGGGAACGTTGTATTGTCACAGACATCTTTTGTGAAAAATCCTTTCCTTAGGATTTTTCCTCCTGAGAAGCTGACAGGCCTCAGGAACAAAATGTAACCAATGGTTATCTGCTGCTGTGGAATGCAACAGGTGCATCTGTGATTGGTCTCAT
>JAWWEY010000243.1:16460604-16476643 GCA_035582745.1 Loriotus luctuosus | reverse complement strand
TCTTTTTCTATTCTTAGCCAGCCTTCTGATGAAATCCTTTCTTCTATTCTTTTAGTGTAGTTTTAATATAATATATATCATAAAATAATAAATCAGCCTTCTGAAACATTGAGCCAGATTCTCATTTCTTCCCTCAACCTGAGACCCCTGTGAACATGGTCACATTATATATCCTAACTGCTGGGAGCATTGTGGAAAAATATATTTTTAATTTTTTTTTTCAATTTCTACTTTTACATGCTTGGGGCAACCAAAAATGCTTAAAGACCCTCACAATGACTGCAGAATAACATATTGAAATAGCACATTTCTAACTTGTGTTGGGGAAATCGTGGCTTAGATAGATGAAAGTATTCCTAAGAATTTGCTATATGGCATAAGTGGTGAAAATCACAAAGCCCAGAAGAAAGCAAAGAGCTGAAATGAGCTCTGGGCTGTGCCTCAGTGTTACTGTGTCTCATCTGAGCCACAGAGTGACAGTCACCACAGAAGCTGTTAAAATTACATTAATTATTTAATTTATTAATTAATAAAAGAAACAGAATTCGTGGCATTTTCTTACACTGAACTCCAGGGTTCTTAGGTGGTTTTATCAGAAAGGATTTATCAGGCAGGATCCTGGGGAATTTGGTGGCTCTGGTGGAATAGGGAGGTTCTGTTTCTGAGCTCTGCTGTTCCATGTTTGCTTTGGAGCCCAGCACTCAGCAAATGCTGATCTCATCCATAAATTTTGGCAGTTGGCAAATGCTGCTCTGTTTTTCCTCTGAGGACTTTGTGAGATGCAAGACACACTTCAATTAAAAAATGGCAGTTTAATGTGGTTATTTTTATCAAAACAAACCAAATAAGACCTTTGTAATACACAGCAGTGCTTAATTTCTTTCTAAAACTAATTAAAGTTTTGGCTTCCACTAGTGACAGAAAAGTTTGGACAGTTTTAACCCCAATGGCTCCATTTATCCCTCATTTATTATTCTAAGAAGATAACATTTTGAAAGGAAAAACAAACTAGAAATTATTAATGCCAGAGATGCCAGGAAATGGGATATAAAATGGAATCTGGCCCATGTGGATGAGGGATGTGTGCTACCACCACCAAAGCCAAGTGGCCAGCTGATGTCCACCCCTGCAGCCAGGTGGATTCACATCTCTGAAGTGCCATTCCATGTCAGAGCACCCAGGGAGGCTGAGTGAATCTGTCCATGATGCTGATGAGCATCTTGTCCGTGCTCAGTTTTCCTCCTGGGCACCATTTTGTTACTCAGATTTTTGTTGAGGTCTCTTAATAAGTTTTGAATTTTCTCTAAGTGCAGACATGTGAGAATTCCTGACAGGAGAGCAGTGTCATGCAATGATCAGTTGCTTGTTTCCCAAAAGGCCTTTAAAATGTCTGTTTATTTTATAAGAATAAAATAAACTGCTGTTTGATGAGAAAAGCCTCATGTCCAAAATATAATTTCCTTAAGGAGAATGGCTGCAGCTCTATGAATTCCATGCTGTGAGCTGATTTCAGGTGCCATCACCTAAACCGGCCGAGATTTTGAAACCATCAGCTGAGCACTGAGGTGATTCTTTTCTCTGGAAATGAGTTCATCTGGCTCTGATTTGTCAGAGTCACATCAGAGGGATGGATGCCTGTGGTCTGTAGCCATGCTTGGGTTGCACTCCTGCTGTTTTGGGATCATCATCTTTAATTGCCAAAGGGCAGAGAGAATTCCATAGCTAAGGAGCAGAGCTCCCTCCTCTGCTGCTGATGGCAGACAGCACAGACTGCAGGAAATCTGCCATTTTGAGATGAGATGGAATTACTTATTCTGCATTTCTAATGCTTAGATACAGGACCATCTCCACAGTGTTGAAATTGAGGGTTATTAAACTGTGAAAGAGCAGAACTTCCTGCCACTGCCTGCTCTGCCATCTTCTCATTCAGGAAGGGCAGTGACTGACAGGAGAGTGTCAGGAGTAGTGCCTGGGTTGAACCCTGCAGGTTCCACACCAGTCAGGGATGGTGGGAGGTTCCCTGTCCATTCAGCAGGACACCTCTGCCAAGGATTTTGTGGGGACAAACACATCAGTGCTGCAAAATGCAGCCCTGTGGCTTTTCCATGGTCCAGGAAAGGAGAGATTCTCCCTTTAGTGCAAGGGGTGATCCAGGCAGGAGCAGGGAGACATCCCAGCCATGCTCTGGTGGGAATCTGTGTGTGGATAGAGATGGAGCCAGGGAAGGAGGGACAAACAGTTCTAACAGGAGCCAGAGCCATGAGAGTTATGAGACCCAGAGAATGAAAAGTGGGCTTCACAAAGGGATGTTCTCTTCCTGCTGTGGTGCTGAGGGGTCACTGCAGTGACCCAGGCTGTTGGTGAAGGAAGGTTTCCAGTGTGTCAGCCAAAGGAATGGCAGTGGAGATGATGCCTTGGAGTGGCTACCTAGAACAGAGGTTGGACAAAGTTAAAATAATAAAGTGAGTATTTATTAAAGGCCTTTAACAGGTTCACCTTGGGCAGTGCAGGAGCCTGGCAGAGGCTACACCCAAGATGGATGATGGTCATGAGTTTCTCAGGCAGGTATAAGTTTGGTTTGTTTGCATATGAGAGGTTCATTCTCCAATTAAAGCTTCAGGTAATGAAGTCACATTGCCTCGGTTTGCTTCTCCCCAATTCACTTTTGTTTGTACTTTTTGGGGCCTGAGGCTGCAGGGTGTCGTTGGGTTCCAGGCCCAGAGGAATTGTTTTTTCTGACCAAAGTCTGAACACAGTAGTTAATATTTTATATGAAGTGTAGAGTTATGCACTGTTGTAGCTCAGGATTTGAAAAATATAAAGGCTAAAATCTTAAGGCAGCATTCCCCTCCCTTTAGAGGCTTGACAAGAAGAAGCTCAGAGCTCAGGTGTCAGAAGCATCAATTCCTGCTGCTTTTCTTGACTGGAAGGATGCTATGATCATTTTGGGAGTGGAGTCTCCAGCAATCTCTGGTTTGCTTTGCCAGGACCTCTGTGAAGATCCTCACCTGCTTGTGGATGGAATGAGCTCCCACGACTTCCACCAGGGCAAGCTGGGCAACTGCTGGTTTGTGGCTGCATGCTCCTGCCTGGCTTTGAGGAAAAGCCTCTGGCAGCAGGTGGGTGATTGGTGTGTGTGGTGCAGGAAATAAAGCAAATAAACCAAGCTAACCTTGGTTGTTTTTCTCCCTAGGACTAACAAGGGGTGAATTTTGGTGGATTCAAATATTCCCTTTCTTTAACATGTTCCAGGGCAGTCTGCCCTGGGAATAAACCTCAGCACAGTGCACTTCCTGAACTGGCACTTTGTGAAAAATGTGTATTTTATTATTGGCTTTTCACAAAGATTAAAATGAATATTATATGTGTTATGTTAGAAAGTTACACTGTATTAATTTTCTTAAGTAGTGTGTTAAATATAGTTTTAGATTATAACAAAATGTTAAATTAGAAACTATGTATGAAGGATATTTTTTTAAAGAAAGGAATGAGGTACTCACACCAGATAGCAGCCACAGGACATCTTTCAAAGAGAGTTTATTGCTCCATTGTCAGAAGAAACAAACTTCTTCCCACCTCACTCAGCCCTGAAGACCCTGTCAGAATTCACAGGAAGAAGTTGACACTGACCAGACAGAATCCTGAGTTTGAATGGAATTTATGCATCATGTATGAGGTGTATGAATATGCATCAGGCTGTTGCTTTTAAGGGTTAATCCTCTGTTAACGTGGGTCCTTTTTTGAGCTTATGCTGCCCAGAAAAGGTACCTGGACTGTCCATAACTCTTTGTTTTTGTTGTCTCATACTGTCCTAATCCAAACTGTCCAAATTTTTATTACTCTAATTATATTACTATTCTTACAACCATTTTATTACTATTAAACTTTTAAAATCCTAAAACCAAGTGACTGGCATTTTTCCCACCCTTCCATGGTTTCTCAGGTGATTCCAGACTCCAGTGAGCAGGAGTGGGACCCCAGAAGCCCCAGGAGCTACGCTGGGATTTTTCGATTCCGCTTCTGGCGCTTTGGGGAGTGGACAGAGGTGGTGGTGGATGATCTGCTGCCAACAGAGAATGGGAGGCTCATCTACTGCCATTCCAACGTGAGAAATGAATTCTGGAGTGCTCTGCTGGAGAAGGCTTATGCTAAGTATGAGCTGGTTCCTTGTAGTCCTCAGTTTTTTGTCTGTTTTGTCTTTCAATTCTGTCAGACTTTCCACAGGTTTTAGTTTTGCTGCTGGTATAGAGCCTAAAAAGGACTGAAAACTCCTTCTTTAATCTCTGTTAAAATAACAAATTACTGCAATACTGTCTGCTTCAGCAGCCCAAATCCTTAAGCATCCTAGAAACCAGGAAGATTTATCTGCAGTTTGCTCAGGCTTTTTTGTTCTGTTCAGTTTTGTCCTTGGTGAGACACAAACATGTTCCCCACATTCAAGCCAAATTAGAGCACTTGTTCCAGCCCCCTGTAAATGAGAATGTTCTGTGTTGCCCCCAGGCTGGCTGGATCCTACCAAGCCCTGGATGGAGGCTGTGCTGCAGAAGCCCTGGTGGATTTCACTGGAGCAGTGGCAGAATCCATCAATTTGGAAGAGGGCAAATATGGGGAGGTTATTTCTGAGCAGATGAAGCTGTTTGAAGACTTGATGAAAGTGCATAAAAGAGGAGGGTTCATCAGCTGCTCCATTTCGGTGAGTACAGAGAGATGGATTTGAATGACAATATTCTGGAAGAAATACCATTATCAGGATATTGAGTATGTCCTTCCTTTGCATGTTTGGAAAAGCTCTGTATGGAGAGATCTAGCAAGTGCTTCCAGCTCCAGGAGCCCCTAAATACAATCACAACTGCTTGTGCTGCCACTTTGCTGTGTATCTGAAATTCTTTTTTCTGCATGGTCACAGTTGTGAACTGACCTGAGGTAAATCCACCCTAATTTACAGAGCAGATTGCATCATTCAACTGCTTTATTTCTTAGAGAAATCTCTTTAGAGAAAACAGCTCTGGCACAGAGCTGCTGAGACCTCTTGACTGTGGTTGTGGCAGTGCAGCCAGTGTAACAGTGGAGCTGAGCTGAAGGGCTGAGCTCACCTGGTTATTCAGGTATTTGATATTTAATTGATATTTCAGCTATTTGATATTGCAATATGCAATATAATCAATATATTGAATAATCTCCCCACTGGAATTAACCTGCAGAACCTGCCTGTGCTGGCTCATGTGGGGCTCAGGTATCTGTGTGCCCACATTAGGAGCCCTGAAGTTTCCTTAGCCAGTAGAGAGGGGATGGTTTCTGAGGAAGATTCACCCCTCTCCAGTCCTGTGCCAGAAGATGGATGAGTAACAGCTCCCAAAGGATGCTGTGTGCTTCACAAAACACCTATGGCCCAGCCCACAGGAGGCAAACCATTGACTGAACTCCCCTTCTCAGTCTGCAATGTCAGGCCCTGGCTGGATAGTGCTGGAATCCTCACCTTGTCCACAGCTGTTATCCCATCTGAAGGGCTAACAAACTGCAATGGCACCTGAATATGTCCTTAAAAATTGCTTTTAAATGATTTTTTAAATAATTTATCGTGAACCATTAATCCAGCAGAGAAAAGGGATCATTTTCTAGGAGCTGCAGGGTTGGCATCTAAATGCACTTCAGCATCTTCCTCCCATGGCCCCTGCTTCAGTTTAAGGCCTTAGCTAAGGCTGATCTTAGTTAAATCACTTAAACATTTTGGTTTAATTTCCCTCTCTGTGAATGAAGATGATTCACTCAGAAATTCTTGTGAGTATGAAGAGAGCTGTGGAATTGTCAAGAACAGCAGAAAACCAGCTGGTTTTGGGGGTTCCTGAGAATGTTACCTGTTGATCTGGCCCTGGCCATGCATGGTCCTGGCACCAAAGAAGAACACCTGGGGTGGCCTCAGCTCTCTTCACAGAAAGCAGGAGGCACAAGGTTTCCCAAATCCACACAGGATTTTTCCACATTCACAAATCCACACAGGATTTTTCCTGGGAAGGCAGCGAGAAGCACAGAGAGGAGGAGAAAACAACTCTTATCTCTAGTCTGTGCTCCTGTTGTGGAATGTGTTAGGAAGATTGTTCACCTGAAGGGATTTGTCAGTTGGATTCTGCTGAGGATTGTTTTAATTCCTTGGCCAATTGGCCCAAAGCTGTGTCCTGGCTGTCTCAGACAGTCATGGGTTTTTCTTTAGTATCTCTTTAATGTATGTAGTATCTCTTTAGTGTAGTTATAATATAGTATTAAGTAATATAGTATAGTTTTAATTAAGCAATTGTTCAGCCTTCTGAATCAATGGAGCCAGGTGACAATCATTCCTCACATTGGGGGCACCCTGAATTTGATACACCTGGTACCTTCTGGGACACAAACTTCACCCTGAGATAGAACAGGGACTGTCCCTCCAGCAACATCAGGAAACAGCTCAGAAACAAAAGCTTCAAGGTTTTTGGGTCTTCTTTTACCTTTTTTTCATAAGGCCTGAATTTTTATCTGCAAGAATTCCATCTGATTTGCTCAGAGCAGACTGCCTAGTGGGAATTGTTACTGCAGACATTGTTTCCAGAATGATGGGCTGCTCCCAAATGCTGGAGCAGTTCTGTATCTTAACAAGAATTTACTGAGGTGATTGACCAGGATACAGGGAGCTGTATTTTAAAAAAGCAATTAATTAGGCAGTTGTAGTGCTTTCACTGATTCCTGCATTATGTTTCTGCCTTCCAAATTAAACACAAATGCTTCTAAACATTGATTACAGAGAGGACATTCCTAAGTTTGCCTGCATTTGTCACTTTTTGATGTAATATGCACCCAGTGGAGCTTGCTAGGTGTAGAATATTTAATACTCAAGTGGCCTCATTGCTGCCTTACAAACATGTCATCATTTGCCTTGGATTACAGAATGGCCCTGAGCATCACCATTTGGAAATCTGAACGGACAGGAGATGCTTCAATATCTCATTTGAATAAAGAAATAAATAAGTGTTTTCAGAATGAGGTGGGAAAGGCCAGCAGTGAGAAAAGCCTGGGGGGTGATAAAGGCAGCAGGAGAAGTTACAGACTCCGGTGCTGTCAAGGACTCTTTGTTTGCTTTTAGTTGTGAAAAATGCCAGTGAAAGTGTTACACTGGAGGGAGCCCAGAGCCAGGGGATGTCAGCCAGGCTGGGGGAACACTTGAGCTGATTCTCTGGGAGCTGCTGTCGGTGAGAGGCACAGAGGCCTTGGTGACACTCTCACAGTTGCCAGCCCATCTGTCAGTTCCAATTTGATAGGAATTTCTCCTCTCCCCCCACTTTTTTTTTATGGGATTTCTTACCTTTGGGGACTGAGCACTGTTGTATCACTGCAACATTTGCCTTAGGACAAGGACCTTGTCTGTTTAGACCAATTAAATTTTGCAATGGGTAAAAATATCTGAGGAACTAGTATGTGCATTTCACACTTGTGTTAAGTCCTTATTTATATTTAAGTATTCATATATTTATACTAATATATTCATGTCTAATTATAAAAGTTTAAATATAAAATTCATGTCTATTATTTATAAAATTATAAATAAATATATTTATATTTAAATATTTGCATTAGTAACACCAAGAGACCACACCTCTAGCTCTCTCCACACCAGCCAAGGCTTGATTGAGAATTAATTAGGTAATTACAAGTTTACACACAAGGATCTGCACTGAGTCAAATCTTCCTTCCTTGATGTCCAAGGGAATGAGCGTTTCCAGGCCCTGTAGGTGATAGATGAGAGAGACTCAAGGATGGCTTGGCTGGATTCAGTGAGGGTGAGGAGAGTCTGGATCCAGGACCATCAAAACACCTCCAACATCTCTGTATGGTGCTGCTTTTCTGGGCTTAGATCAGGAGATGTGGATGCATGAAATGAAATTGTGCTCTTTTTCAGAGCTTGACTATGTGTTCTTAGATCAGCATCTGATCAGGCCTAGGTCATCAAACAGGACAGTTTAGGGACAGTTTAGGGACAGCCTGATCACTGCTGGAAACTGGGATTCTTATGTGGAGTTTATGATGAGCAAACCCAGTTCCTAAAGCACCTCACAGATCTCTTTGCCACATAAGACAGCCCTGCCAGGAGTGAGTGAGGTACAGGACACAGATGCCTTGGAAGCTTTTTTACTTGTGCCTGTGCTCTCCCATTTTTACCCACTGCCAGTAGTTCTTCCTGGGTATTAATTTATTAATTTATTCCAACACAAGAACAACCATTGGACCAACAGCTAAATCCCTGAGTGCCCAGGTGAGGACACCCCAGACAGTCTGGGCACAGCCATCAGTGTCCAGAAGAGCCATTTGGTAGAGATGCTGAGATTTTGGGAGGGCTGATTTTCCATCAGCCTTGTCCCTAACTCTGGGGCCAGGAGGAGACAGACTGGCTGCAGCAGGCAGGATTCCCCTGTGCCCTGGGATTGTCTGGCACTAGAATTGTCTGGCACTAACACCACACTAGTGAGCCCCTAGTTCTGATTCCCAGTGCTGTTATTATTATGCACAGCAAAATCACTCAGGAAGAAAATGAAAAACAAATTTTTCTTGTCCTTCCCCTTGAACATGGAGCTGTCAGGTTGTCAGCACAACAGGTCCCCAGCCAGGTAATAATTGATATAAACTCTATATATTTCAGAAGGCTGATAATTTCTTTATCAAGAAACCCATACTTTTTATATCCTAGTTCACTACAAGTGGACCTAATTGGTTCTTTAATTAAAACACCATCACCACTGGCTAATTAAGAAACCACAGCCTTCAGGGGCTGTGTTCCTGAAGGGTCTGTAAACAAATCTCCATAACACATTCCTCATGTCCACAACACCAGGTGCAGCAAGTGAAGATAAGAATTGTTTCTCATTCTTTTCTCTGATCTTCTCACAACCCTTCCCAGAACGATGCCTGGGAAAGTTGTCTGTTTCTCTCTGTGGCCAGAGAGCTGCTGGCACATCAGGTTCCCCAGAGATGCGAGTTCTTTTTGTTTAATTGTCATTTTTGATGCCCAAGGAGTCCCCTGGGCGGCCCAGTGAAGCAGAGACAGCGATGGGGCTGATCGTGGGCCATGCCTACTCCGTGACTGCCATCGGGAAGCTGCGCCTCGGGGACGGCCTGGTGCTCTCCTTCAAGGCAGAAAAGCTCTTCATGATCAGGCTGAGGAATCCCTGGGGCAAGAAGGAATGGCACGGTGCTTGGAGTGACAGGTAAGAGCTGCAGACCCAGTGTCCAAGGGTGAAGCTGTGCTGGGGCACTGCAGTTTGTGGGTGAACACTGGTGGGACACACTCAGAGATGGCTGGGCCTCTTTGCCACCTCTGCCCATTTTCCTCTGAGAAAATGAGCATGCCCTGGAAGAGCCTGGACCTTATTTATTGTCCTGGCTCTCTGGACCTTATTTACTGTTTACATAATTCTTCTGGCCCACTGGAACATGGGAAGAAAAACAGCTCAGGAGTCAAGAACACGAAGCTCATTCCAGCTTCACCACTGAGCTTGTCTGTGACTCAGTTTCTCACTTCTCATTTCCAGCTGCTGGGGATGGTAAAAGTCTTGTAGATAATTTAAATGACTGGTGGGAAATGCTGTAAAAATGCCATATTTGTGATTTCTTTCTAATTAGCTTTCTAATGAATTATCTTGCGGGCCATGGGCTTAGCAGGTACCTCCACAGAGAAATGATTGCTGGAGGGGATGTCTCCCATCATGGGTGATTTATACATGAAAAATATGTGACAGTTCAGCACTGGGCTCACCAGCTAGCATTTAGTATTTAACATTGCAGTGCTCTGAACGGCAGCATATTAATTTCTTACAATCCATACTTTAGCTAGCAAAAATCTACCACTTCCAGAGAGATTGGTCTGTGTGAAATGCGGAGAATTCACAACAGAGCTGCTGTGTCTTGTTTAGCTGAAGCCCTTAGGGTTCTCCAGTAGCCTGGCACAGCTGCCACTCATGCCAGCACTGAGCACTCTGAGGGTGGCCCATGGCTTTTGGTCCAGCAGAATTAAATTGACAACTTCCAAACAGGTTAAGAAAATGGCTGTTAGGGTGAGCAGCCTCCCTTCCCTCCTTCCAGCCTCCTTCAGCTTTAGCCTCCGGGTGCTTTTGGAGGGGCAGGGGGCACTTGTGGCTCTGTTTGTCTGGTGTAACCCAGCAGGACCAGGCTCTGGTTTGGGTTTCAGCAGGAGGCTGCTGGAATTTAGGTCTGTGCTCCCCTGCCTGGAGGGTCTGTGCACTGGAATATCCCTCTGCACACTGGACACTGTGCTCAGGCTCCAGCAGCTTCTGCTCAAAGGCCCCCAGGGAAATCTCAGACCTCAGGCCTGTTTTATTAAGGTGATTAAAAGACAAAGAGAATACTCTGGTCTAAGTGAAGCGTTCAATAAGCTCCAGAGAAGGAAAACCAGGTTTCATTTGAGGGGCCTTCAGGGAATGGAGTCAATCTCCTGTGACCTTGGAAACCAGCTGTTTAAGTGTTTAAGATTCCTAATGGAGGGTGTGACAAAGGAAATCAATAAAATTCTGCTCTAGTTGAACCTATTTTCTATTAATCTCTTTCTTCTTTAGTAGCTTTCAAATCAATTAATGTTCTAAAACCCCTCCTGAAAGCCTCACACTTTCATCAATATCACCTGCCCTTTCAGTACTCTGATATTCTTTTTAAAACCACAGAGCAGGAGAGATTTTTGCTTCAATTTTTTTGCCAGGTAAGAGTTTTTATTCTAAGTTATTAATCATCTTTATTGTTTTGTTTTTTTTTTAATAATTTCCTTTTAGTTCTGAAGAGTGGAAGAAAGTCAGCGATTCTGAGCGCAAGAATTTGGGGCTCACTGTGGAGAACGATGGAGAGTTCTGGTGAGTGGGAGTGATGAGAAGGGTTTGGAGACACTGGCTGCACTGAGGAACTGTCATTAATCTGCCATTTAACAGCTTCCAAAACAGATGGGTAAAGTTATCCCAAGGTCTGTTTCTTTCAAACTCCCAAGGGATGACAGCAAAGAACAATAAAAATGGATTTAAAACTAGTAGAACAAAATTAGTAGCTCTCACAATCTATTGCCTATATTTAGGATAATCTCTGTGCTGGTTTACATGACACAATGCCCAATACTGAACGCTGTTTAGATCAGTTAAATTTTGAAATGGGCAAAAATATCTGAGAAAGTACCATGTGCATTTCACACCCTGTTTATTGAGTACTGTGCCTGTCTGTAGGTCAGCCATGGCTGAGGCATCTAAAAATAGAGTTGCATCCAGTGAAGTTTGATATTTGTTGGTGTTTTCCAAGTGTTCATTCTCTATCCAATGTCTAGAGCTCTATTAATTTTGACCTTGCTTAAAGCTTAGATCCTTAGCCCAGCAGGTCCTTCAGGAGCTGATCAATATTGCATCGAGTGAGCTGGCAGGGCTCACAGTGAAAATCATTCTGTTGGCTTTGGCAGGACTGGCAGCTGCAGGGTTTGGCTCTGGGCCATGAATAAGCCAGGCCATGATGGTAATTCAAAGAGCCAAGCTGGTTTTCAGTTGCTCTGCAGTCCAGCCCCTTCCTTTGGCAGGCACAGGTGAGATGGGGTTAGAGAAAAGCTCTGTCCAGAGGGCAGAGGTTGGAGTCGTGCTCAGGGACAGATGTGACAATAAGGACTGTAATGAGGAGTGGATCCTGCTTTAATTGCAGGTGATCTCTTTGGCCTTTGCTAAATGTGTTATCAAATCCAGCCTGGGAGGCTCAAGCAATCCTTTAGGCTCAGGAGATGCAACAGGACAGCTCCTGATCTCACCAAACACACTGAGTGATGCTGCTCTGAATTAAAGCTCTGTGATTGTGGTTTCACAAGTATTTCCACATGGAAAGCTTTCCAGTGAATCAGTTTGTCCCCTGGACAGCTGAGCAATGCCTCCTCTTCAAATTACTGGAAGATTTTGTGTTTTGTTTTGGCTCTTTGCGTGAATATCACTGTTTATTTTTAAACAAACCATTACTTCCCTGGTGTTCCCTGGAGCAGGATGACGTTTGAGGACTGGTGTAAGAACTTCACAGATGTGGACATCTGCAGGACTGTGAACACCTCCTGCTTCAGCCTCCACAAGACCTGGGAGAAAGAAATGATGTATGGGGCTTGGGCAAAGCATCCAGAGCCCCTGCTGAACCGAGCTGGGGGCTGCTTTGATAACAGAGAGACCTTCCTGCAGAACCCCCAGGTGGGAACCCCTGTGTTTTGGGGGGTATTTGATAACAGAGACCTTCCTGCAGAACCCCCAGTTTTGTGAGGTATTGAAGTGTACCCACTTTAGCTGGGGCTCCTGAAGTACCCACCCAGTTTAGGAGTTGGCAGTGACTACAAAACAAAAATCTCATTGCCCTGGGAGTGTGCTGTGTACTGCATGTTTCATGATTTTGGCGCAATTTCTCAGAAGGGTTTATATATTTATTTAGGACTGATCATGCTTGGGGCTGCTGAGACACACACAACAGAATTACTGACATCCTGCCTGGACTTCTTTCATTTTCCCAGTCATAGAAAGGCAGCAAGTCTGATTTTCTAATGACAGAACTCACTTAACCCCCTTAAACAGCTCAGGGACTTGATCCACTGTATTTAGTCAGTATCCCTTGGCATTAATATCAGATTCTGGCAGTACCTGATCTCTTTCTCAAGCTCACCCTCTCATCAGCATTATGGAATTTTCCTTGTCTCATCCTACCTGGTCATTTCAAGCTATTCAGTTATCTGTACATCCATTCCTGCTTCCTTTCCCACCTTCCTGCCCTTCTCTCTCCCAGCACATGCAAATTCAGACATACCACTTCTGTTACTGTCTGTGGGGTCTGGGCACTTACTCTGGGAGTTACTACTTTGAAAATGGATCTTTCTGTCCAGATTAATTAAAGATATTTTTGCATTTGCTTGTCTGCACTTGCAAGGGAGGTTTCTGCCTGCAGCCAGTGTTTTCAGAGCAGGATGCTGCAGCAGTGCAGCCTCTGCTGCTCACATCAGGTCTCAGCTTCCCAGCTCATCCTGCAGTTCCTCACTGCTCTGCCTTCTGCCAGTGCCTTATTTCCAGGGGGTGATGAAATTCAGGTATTGCCCTGTGAGATTCTGGATGTGTTCCAAGAGCTTGTCTGGTCTCATTTGGAAGTGTTTAGCTGTCACAGAGAACAAAATGCACAGTTCCAGCTGAGTGCAATGCCTGATGCAGTGGAAAGCTTCTGCATTCCAGTGTTATCTCTGGGCCAGTTGATGAAAAGGCTCTTAGCAGCAGTGCTGGAACACATTTCTGTTGTCTTAGGGCCATTACAGGTTACTGTGGCATGTCCCATCATAATCTTGAGATAATCTCTCTGTTCTCCTGGCACTGAGGCCTCCTGTGAGGTTTATCTGAGCAGAGAGGATTGTGCCACTTCCAGTCCCTTTGATAAGGCAATTTCAGCCAAGTATTTCTGTATTCTACAGTCACCTGCTGACTTCTGGATCATTGCCCATTGGGGCAGCTGAGGTGCCATCAGAAGAAGGTCACAGCTGCAGAGCTGTCACCAGACCAGGAGAACTTTCCTGGTTCCACTTGCTGCCCTTCCACCCCTCCATGGCTTTGGAGCACCCTGGGCTGCCTGGGGGGGTAGCCTGTGTATGGTTCAACAGGGACAAGGATTAAAATGTGCCTTACTGGGTGTTGCTGCATTTTATATCTCACTTTTTTAGGTTCTCTTACAACCCCTGGGACTCTCCCAGGGCCCTGTGCTTTCTCTGCTGCAGTGGGTGATAAAAACACAAATCAGAGTTTGGGATGGGGCCTTGCTCAGCAGAGCTCCAAGGCAGAGGATGTGGATGGCTCTGTAGCCAAGGCAATCTCAATATCTACCTCAGAGCAAAGCTCAGTAATTTGGTTTTTAGCAGCAGTCAAAGGAAAAGGGAGGGAGGAGTTGAACCAATGATGATGCTCCTCTCCACGCTGCCAGGGAATTTCTGCTTAAATCAGAACATGTGGTGCACATGGCACCCAGCTGTGCACTGCTGCAGATTTATGTTTCTATTTATTTTCTTCACATTGAAATGTCTTTGAGGATGGGAGAGTACAACATCTGCCCAAACTTGGGGTAAATAATGTCCTCTCCCCTCCTCTGGTCCTGACAACTCAGATTTGTCTTCTGCATGCACAAAGCAAAATTTAAATGAACAAATTAATTAAATTCCTTGTGATATAAAGAAACACCTGTCTGACCTTCTTTTGTTCATACTTATGAACTGGTCTGGTAGTGATTTTTAGTAATGCTAATGTTCAAATTGGATTTAGTAAGATGGGAACTGCTGCTTAAACTTGAGATAAATTCCTTTGATTTGTCTTAAACCCAAGTTAACTCGAGTTTACTGTAAAGAGTTTGGATAAAATATTTCTGTGTTAGAGGTACAGGAGTCTTTCTTAGCTGTTTTTAACAAGGTATTCAGGAAAACTAAGAAGTCCAAAATTCGAATTCCTGTCATTCTCACATTAAGTAAGAACTGTAGATGCAGAACAAAGTGTCTTTTAAATAAGATTTGAAAGATTCCTTCATTTGCAGGCCCTATATAAAAATGTTTGAAATTTACAGGCACTGTTTAGTTAAAAGAAGAATCAAATACTATCTAAGACCCCATGTGGAGTTGGTTTATTTTTTTAATCTCATTCCTGATTTATAGCTAAATAAAACTTAATCTTTTGTCTTTTGCTTTCAAGTGAGGTGTCCTCCTGCTGACTCCAGTTATTTTGTAGCTTTGTCCCAGGCTGTCTTTTATGTGAGTTCATAGAATCAGTCATGGAATGGTTTGGGTTGGCAGGAACCTTAAAGCTCATCTCAATCCTCAATCCACCCCCTGCCATGGCAGGGACACCTCCCACTGTCCCAGGTTGCTCCAAGCCCCATCCAGCCTGGCCTTGGGCACTGCCAGGGATCCAGGGGCAGCCACAGCTGCTCTGGGCCTCACTGCCCTTAGACTAAAGAATTTCCTTCTAAACCATCTCCCCATGAGCTGAGTTTAGGCTCTAAACACAAACACCATTAGCAGCAGCAGGCTCTGTGCTGTTCCCTCCCTGCCCTGCTCTAAAAGCAGCAACCCCAGCAGCAAACATCCCTCCCTCCATGCTCCCAGTGCTGGGCCAGAGGAGCTGCACCCCCTGCCCTCACAGAGTGTAAATCTCACCCATCCCTTTTCCATGTGGCCAGTTTGGGAGTCTATTCCCCATTAAAGCCCTTCCTTTCACAGGGATTCACAAGGGTAGGGATTTATCTGGGCACCATTTCACTGCCCTTGTGGGTGACAAGGAGGTGCTGCTGTGATGCTGACACAGCCAAACACCACTCCAGGGCACTGCAGGGGGGAAGGGGATTCAGGGCAGGTGTAAAAGTGGGCCACGAATGACACAAAATAGAGGAGGACAAGTGTGTGCTCTGCCTCCAGAGGCTGGGGGAACGTGCTGAGCAGGAACTGCAGCAGGACATCAGGGTGGTGGAGGGGGCCAGAGGAACATCCCGTGTTTTGTCCTCTCTGCAGGGAGCTCAGGGCCAGCAGGGATTGGCCAGGAACTGGGTCAGGATGAAGAGGGATGAAGCAAACAGAACTGAAGTGCTCCAGCAGGGCCCCTTCACCCCCTGCCCAGCCTGTGCCCATGCTCCTGGGCTCTTCCCTGCTCCAGCAGCTCCTGCCAGCCCCTTGGGGAGCTGGTGAGGGCACACAGGGCTGTGCATGGCACAGCAGCACCCTCTGGGCACTGCCCAGCTGAGTGCCCCACAGCAGCGTCTCCATCCCGGCTGGGGCATCCCCTGTGCCCCTCCAGAGGCTTTGGCACAGCCCTTGGCACTCCCCTTGGCACGGCTGGTGGAGGGGAGGCACCGTCCACGTGGCCACCTCGGCTGGGAGATGAGTCAAGAGAGCCCTGGGTGCTGCTGGTGTTGGGTCACAGCTGCTCTGGGCAGTGCCAGGGCCTGCCCACCCTGCCAGGGAACAATTCCTCATTCCCAATATCCCATCCATCCCTGCCCT
>JAWWEY010000243.1:16432100-16444093 GCA_035582745.1 Loriotus luctuosus | reverse complement strand
GCATTACAAGAATACTCAGACCTGGGATGGTTATTACAAGTAGTAAAAACAGTTCACAACACCTCACAAAAATGGAAGTTTTTTCCTAGTCAAATCTTCTGACAAAAGGAAATTCTGTTAAGGGAGAAGAGCCACAGGGAATAGAGGTGTGGATCTAGGTACACTTTGTGATTTTGTGGCACAGCTTTTTGGGGTTTCTTTAAGTCCATTTCTTACAAAATGCATCTTTGTGAGGGACCCCATCTTCTCCAAGACTTTGCCTATTTTCTGTCCTCCACTGCCTGTGGTTCTGTTGGCAGTGTACTATTGCATTTGTATTTTTAACTCTCCTAGTAAAGAACTGTTATTCCTATTCCCATATCTTTACCTGAGAGCCTCTTAATTTCAAAATTATAATAATTCAGAGAGAGGGGGTTTACATTTTCCATTTCAAGAGAAGCTCCTGCCTTCCTTAATAGACACTTGTGTTTTCAAACCAAGGCACCCTTTTATTTCACATTTCATAACAGCAACACTGAAATAAAGCTCTGAACACAAAGTCACTCCTGTCCCACCCTGTCCAAGCCATTGGAAGCACGAGCAGGGTCCCTCACCTCCTTGCTGATAGCAGCTATCATTCCTTCCTCCATCAAGACTTGGACAAGAACGCTGGTTAAAGTGCCTCCATCCACATATTCCATCACGAGCCACAGGTCTTCATTCACCAGGTAGCTGAGAGAAGAAAACAAAGGCACGGAGATGAATGTGCACAGCTAAATTACCTTGTGGAAAAGACTGCAGGGGAGTTTAGTTTCCAGGTCACTGTAAATGGAGGCAAAATGAAATGGAGAGACAATCCTTGTAGGTTACAGAGTATTTGGAACCTGTGCAGTCTAACTGAGAAAGGCTCATGAGAAATGAAATGAAAAATGCAATTTAATAACAGCAGAGATCAATCTGGAACCAGGGGACTTGCCATCAACTGAATCATTATTTTAATTTACCACTTCCACCATTCACTTCAGGAACAAGGCAACACACTCCAGAGTCATCCATGGGAGGAGGCTCTGCAGCACTGAGGACAGCTGTTGGCCAACCATTTGGGAAACACTGCATAAAATACAGTCAGAAACAGGAAAAACTATGCAAAAGTTGGCAAATTATGTGGTTCTGCGAATGATAATTCAGTCTTCCTGGCTTCCACAGCACTGGAAAATGGTGGGAACAGCCCTAGGGAGATAATTTCTATGATGGTTTATCAGTACTTATTGTTAAGGCATTGAAAATATGATCAACCTGTAAAAACCAAACCCCCCAAACAACACAGAGGTAATGAACTGACAGGCTGTTGTTTTAGTAAGACATGGCACATCCAGGCTTTTGAAAAGAGGTTTCCAACTACATATACCAGAAAAGATTAATGGAGACCCAAGGCCATCCCCACCCATCCACTGGAGATGAATAGAGAAATAAGAAAGAGCTCCATGTTCTGCCAGTGCCCAAAGGGGTTTTTGAACCTTTCTCTTGCTGTGTGGGAACAGACACTCCCAGGTTAACAGCAGAACCACTCACCTGTCTATATAATTGACAATATTGGGGTGCCTGTTTTCCTTCATGATCTGAATCTCATTGACAACGAGTTCATTCCTGCACCGTCTGTGGAGAGGCATCTTCTTTAGGGCCACCTGAAACGAGAGTGGAGCCCATGGGCTCCAGAAGTTCTGCTGCAGGAGAGCACTGTGGCCACAGCTCTCTTCACAGAGAGCAGCAGGCACAACACCCCAAGGATTTTTCCTGGGAAGGCAGTGAGAGGCACCCAAAGCTCCAGCAGAGCTCACAGCAGAGGGGAAAGCCCTGAAGAGCTGCACAGTGTGCTGGGGCTGTTGGCACTCACCACATCTCCTGTGGCTGGGTCCATGGCTTTGTAAACAGTCCCGAAACCCCTGGAAACAAAAGAGCAGTGAAGAAAGGAGAAGCAGTTCAGGTGCTGGGAGTGAAAGCCAGCCCAGACAGGATATCTCTGCTGCATGAAGTGTTTTAAAACACCTTGGTTCATCTATTCTTCAAACAGCAGCACAGCAGCCCTCTGTCATGCAGGGTGTTCAAGGGAAAACTGAGAAGAAAACTAAGAAAAAGAGCAGGAGCACAGATCTTCAAAACCTAAGAGCAGGGGGAGGGTGTGCCTACAAAAACTGAGAAGTATTTAAACTTTTTTCCATTTTGCCTTGTTGTGTTGGGTTTTTTCCTTCTTTTTGTGTCCGTGTGTGTATTTTTTCCCAGGGAATGCATTCTGCAGACTACATAGGGTAAGATTTTGTATGACAGTGTGAGAGCTTATTATTTCACCTCCAGTTTCAATTGCTAAACTACGTGGTTATAATCTGGATTACTGAATGTTTTTAAGGAAAATATTTGAAACAAGTGTTACTGAGAACTTTAACCTGACAGCTGTGGGGTGGTAAGGTGCTCTTTTAGGCAATAAGGTTTGAGGGATGGGAGATTTTTCAGGTTCTGCTCCTTGTTGCAGGTGAGGCACTGCCAGCATCGAGTTTTCTTTGACAACACCTTCTGACCACAATTATTAATTCTGACCTGTACTGAGATGGAGGATCTAAAGTCACATCATGTTTGGAGCTTGCCTGGATTCACACTTGATGTTACAGCAGCAAAATGCCCAGCCATGGTTTTGTAGGAGTAACTGGGATGGGACTTACCCTTGGCCAACTTGAACAAAGTCATTGTATTTGGTCTTAGGGTCCCCCTCGTTCACAATGCCCCCTGAAAGAAATGAAATGCAGGATGCTCACTTCAAACAGACACCACCCTCCAGCAGATGGGAAATGCAGCCCCACTGTCTGGCTGTGAGCCCTCTGTGGGCAACAACAGCAACAGAGGCAGCTCCAAAGCACAGATATTCCCACATATATTTCTTTTTGAAGAGTTACCTTGACGGGAAACAAAGCACCAGCAGAAATATCCACAAAAGACACGAAAGACCAGGTACCAAAGCAAGAGTTTGTTTTCTACAAATATTTAGGAGAGCTAAAACAACACAGCCTTTATTTTCCTAGGAATAAACCCTTTGTGTGATTCAACAAAAAGTTTAATATTTCTGAAGATTAAATGCACCTTGGGTTCTGGGATTAATTTTTAAGAAACGGTGCAAAGTGTTTCCAGGAGAGAAGGGGCCCTTCCCAACTTTCAGCAGCTCACCAAAGGATTGTCTTTATGATTTTAAAGAACAGCATCTCATGTTATAATCAATAATGATGGGGCTTTAGGATCCAGGACCCTCATCATGGGTTACCAGCCTAAGTTCTGATGATAACCTTGCCTGTGCCATTTGAAGGACCACACTGCTTGTCTTCAGTCTAATAGGTTGCTGTGAAGTATTTTTGCTCCAATAACTTGTCAGGGGACTAAAGAGTATTTAGGAACCCAAATATCCTGCTTTATTTGGCCATCAGCACTCAGGAGTTCAGTAGTTCATTCACTAGGTCACAGCACCTTCTGCTGAATCAGAAACCATCCCTGCTTTTGCCTTCAGCACAAATGGAAGCACAGGGAAACTGAACCCAGTCTGAGCTGCCCTGAGGAATGTCCAGAGAGAATTCTGCTTCCTGTGTTCCTTTGGTGCAGCTGAGGCTGGGACACACACACCAGACAAGAGGCACAGAACACGTACTCAGCTGTTCCAGCACTTCCTCTATCACAGGGAATTCCTTCTGTGTCTGGACCCTGGGTTTGTCCAGAGCGCCCAAGCTCCTGCTGAGGGTGTGAGACAGGAGAAATGTCTCATCATCGGCTTCTTCAGCTCCCAGCAGAGAGCTGGTGTGGATCTGTGATGAGAAATCAGTGTCAGGAAGGGAGCAGGCAGGGATACCCTGAGATCATATGCCAAATGCAAACCCTCAGGAAGATGCCTGTCAGCCATATCCAGTGCTCTTAAACTGCTTTTTGCTGTCCATATCACAAACTGAATGAACAAAACCAAAACAAGTTCAGGGCCAGTTACATATTCAATTTTCATGGATTTTCTCAAATCATCTGTGCAGAGGGGCAGTTACATCCAGGAGACAATTCATCCTGTATCCTGCAAGGGAAACTGATGTCTAAAAGGGAAGTTCAAACCCAGTTTTCCAGGTGCCACTGGCTGGGGTGAAGCACAATGTCATGGCAGGACTCCAGCCCTCAGCAGCTCCAGCTGTGAATGGCAGCTGCTGAATGGCAGAAACTCTGAATTGCACCAATGGTAACCAAAGCTGGCACTTACTGATCCTCCTGAGGAAACAGCTGCAGGTTCCTTGTCCACCTTCTTCTCATTATCCTCTTGTCCAGGAAGGGGAAGAGCCAGCTGAGGTCCTGGTGGCAGTGTTGTGGCCTGGGGACAGGAGTCTCCCTTATGCCATTTGGGAGGTTTGATAGTTACACACAACTTACAGCTGTTTTGACATCAGAAACTGATCTAGACATGCACGTGGTTCTACAGCCTCAATTCTCTGTTGCACGTGTCAAAGTACAATTTAAATATCTGTAAATTATGGGGGGTTGAAACAACTCCAGCTGCTGCTCTGCAGGAGCAGAGCACTACATTAAGTTGCCCCAAATTTGCTGTTTCCAACTGCTTTAAAGCTTAAAGGCCACTCAGAGAACTGCAGTAAATCAAAGGCACCATTTTACACCTTCACACCTCACTGGTGCTCTATTTAAAACGTTTAATATTAACCCTAATAAATTTGGCCAGTGGATGTCATGCCTCTCTCTAGGATTGTTATTGCAACCCAACAGTTATTAGTGTGGATTGTTATTTAAAACTTCCTTTCAATGGTTCCAGTGAGTTACATTATCAATTATTACCTTCTTTGTGCTCAGCTATAAATCCAGCTGTACTAAAGATAAATCATGAAAGTTGCTAGAAAGGGAGTTTCAAGTTGTTAAAACTAAATTAAAATGGGGCAATTATACAGTATTGAAAATGGCTGTGAATTAGATATTCCACCATGGCTAAACCCACAATCTTCCTCCAGCAAAACCAGACTTTCATCTGTTTAAAAGCTTTGAACAGAAATTGAGGAAACAGCCAGGGATCCCTTTGCTGCTGCTGCAAAACCAGACATGGACATTTTTCAGGCTGGCACACTGTTGGAGCAGGCAAAGCTCATTCACAGCTTGCTCCACAGTTCTTAAACTCCAGGAATGTCAAAGGTTCCTTTCCCACTCACCAAAGGACAGGTTGCCATGTATCCTCCTCTGGATAACTGGCTGATCAGATCTGCAGTGGACAAGAGAAGATGAACCAGATGCTCTTAGAAAACTGCCTCTTGAGGGGCATCCCCCATGGAACAAGTCAGCCCAAATAAAACAGCATTTTTATTTCACATTGTTCCTGCAGGAGCAACAGTTCTTTTCCACAGTAAGCAACAGAACAGGACAAAATACCAGATTATTTTTTTCTACAACTTTCTGACTATTTTTTGTGTTGTTTCACCAGCAAATAAATAGAAACTCGGTCAAGAAAATGCAAATTGTTCTTTAATAGTCAATGATTCTGCTCTGCCCAAGAGCTAAAGTAGTTTTCCATTTTTTTTCCTATTATTAAATTGCATATGTTGGTTTTCTTTAGCTTGCTGAAAATGCTTCCCTAGAAAAGCTTTCCCAAAACCCCTCGGCTGTGTGAATTCTATTCTGATACTGCACAGGAACAGCTCCTGGGTTCAGGAGCACACACTGTTGGGAAGGTATGTTTCCTCATGAAGGTCATCACTATTTTAGCACAGGTTGTTAGTCAAATCATTTAATTATGGGAAAAAAAAGATCTTTTCCCTCATTTCTGAAGCTAATTGCACAGTTTTTGTAAGCACTTCTGACAAGCTTTCCCAGTCTGCATTTTGGAAGTTGGCTGAAGCAGCAAAGTGAGGGCATTACAGACTCCCCAAGCTGTTGTGCACAGTGAATGGAACCCCCACAGGGCTCCCCACATTCCAAATGCTGACCCCATTGAGACACCCCTTTTAGCAGAAGCTGTTGACAGGAGCTCTACCAAACCAATGCTGTCTCAGCATCATTCCTGTTCCAAATTCAGCTCTGTTCCTTAAGGAAGAGCAGAAAGGCCACAGTGATCCCAAAGCCAGATATGCTGCACCTAGGGCAAAGCACTACTTACTGGTCAGTTGAGCTGCTGCCAGCCAGGGTTTATCTAGATTAAAATACAGCACAGATGCGGCAGACAGAAGATCAAGCACTGTGGCAACAACTTCCCGGATCATTTCTGCAGAGCTGTGCTAGAACTTGCAGAGCAGCATAACTCGAAATTCAGCTAAAACCCCTGCTGGTTTGCAGACAGCCCACTGAGAACTCCTGGAGGAGGAGGATCCTCCTGGAATGCCAGCAGAAGGGGCATTGAGGAGGTCTGGGTTGCAGGAATGGCAGCGTCCTGTTGGCACTGCGGGGACGTGCCAACCTTTCAGTGACAGCCCAGTGCGCCCTGACGTCACAGTGGCAGCAGCTGCAGGTTCACACTCTGTGGAATGGTTCCAGGCTGCTTCTGCAGCAGCTGGATGCTCAATTTTGCTCATTCTGGAGCCTGACATCCCTTTATGGCAGTGAGATGTCAACCTTCCTCCTGATGCAAAGCTCCTCTTTCTGCATGGAGCTCACCATGGAAATCATCTCTTCACTTCCATGGAGTAAGGATTTAAGGCTAAACTCTGCTGTATTTGTGGGGTTTTCAGACTAAGGAAGGAATGATGAATCTGACTCCATGTTCTTAGAAGGCTAATTTGTTATTTTATAATACTATATTATATAAAAGAATACTAAACTGTACTAAAGAATACAGAAAGGATACTTACAGAAGGCTAAAAAGACAATAATGAAAACTCGTGACACTTTCCAGAGCCCCGACACAGCTTGCCCACAATTGGCCAGTGAGTGAAAACAACTCACCAGAATCCAACGAAACAATCACCTGTTGGATAAAAAAATCTCCAAACACATTCCACAGAGCAAAACAGAGAAGCAATGAGATAATATTGTTTTTTCTCTGAGGCTTCTCAGCTTCCCAGGGGCAAAATCCTGGGCAAAGGGATTTTTCCAGAAAATATAACTGTGACAAAACTAATTTTCCTGATGATTCTTTGATTCCATTATAAAATTCTTCTATATTGGTAGACAAAACAGTGCCTTCAGGAGCTTTGCAATGGACTTTTGATGCTCAGTAACAAAAACATCTTGCTGAAATCAACTGTGCTGTCTGACTGAGGGTAAACCCCACCCTGATGGAATTACTTTTCAGCACACCGGGGAACATGTGGGGGAAAGACTCTGCCTCTCACAGCCCGAACACTGAGGTGCTAAGGACTCTCCTGGTCCAGCTCCTATAGCTCTGCTGTCAATGTACAGAAAACAGAGCTTAGAAAACCCCTGATGCCCCTACAAAAATATATTCCCGTGGATGTGAGGGAACCCTGCAGGATCAGCTCCCTCAGTGGACAGACAGCTCTTCAATCCTCCTCTCCAATTTCTGTGTGCACAGAAGATGTGCTCAGGCTCTGAATAGCTTTTCTCTCTGCAACAATGGAATATCAGGGCCCTTTCAGAGCATAATTTCATCCATTTCTCTCCCTTCCACCCTCTCATGAATTACTAATTTAAAGTGACTTAATATCTATTCTCTATTCCCCTTCGGCTTTGCATATTTTAATTATGCCTCTTCCTAATCCTCATTTTCCCAGAAGAGACTTAAACAACCCAAATTACCCCATCAGTAACTGTCTTTGATACCTCAGTTATTCCAGCTAATTTGCCACTTTTGCCAAACATGCTATTTTTGAGGTTTTTTTTCTAAACCAGTGATCACACACTCTGTTCCACCAGCTTTTACCTACAAACCAAAGTGATCTGCTTCATGAAATGACATCTCCATCAAAATTTGGCTTTTTATAAAGAGTATTATTGCTGCTAAATCACTTCCTGGAAGAATTTAGTGACATTTTGCAGTCTTGTCTTGGAGTGCCAATGGGTAGGTGAGGAGAGTGGGGTTGTTGGGAGAAATCCTGCTTGCCTCTGCTCAGCCTGATTGCTCCAGTTCAAAACAGAACAATAAATGTCCTTTGCAAAGGGATTTTCCTGCAAAACACTGAGGCTTTTTTCAGAATACAATGTTTGCCAAGAGAGAAGCATTCACAGAGCTGTTTCTGTAGTAAGAGGGCATCTTTAGCCAAGACAATTACTAACTACAGGTCCCAGAGAGCTGCTGCCCACAGGCTCTCAGGAGTGGCTGCAGCCATGTGTCTGTGCAGCACAAGAAAAACAGCCCCAGGTAAATCAGAGAGCCCCTAAAAAGAAAACAAGCTCACACTCATAGTTAATGATGCAGATATTGGGTCTGTCATATTACTTTAGGAGGCAAAGAAAATGTGACCTTGGCATTTTTATTAAGCTTTTCCTCTGTAACTTCGAAGCAAACTTTTGAAGGGTGAAATTCCATTTATTTTCAGGAAATACCCAGGGGCAGGGGACAGGCAGAGAGGGAGGGGCTGCAGGAGCAGGCTGTGCCCCTGGAGCTGTGACAAAGGCAGGCTGCCAGGCACTGGGCACAGTCTCAGTGCCTGGCTCATCAGGGTCCTTGTGTCTTCCCAGTTTGGAAGGAAGCTCCTTGCAATCCCATCCTTCTCTGCTCCAAGCAGGGCCCAGCCCCAACCCACTGAGCGTCCTCAGCAAGAGCAGCAGTAAGGAATGGCATCTGAGCACAAGGCATCATGTAAAACCAAACCATCTAGACAAGAAATGCCAGAAATGAATGTGGAGCAGGATTCTGAGCTGCCCCAGGGCTCTTGGACGACATTTCAGTGTAAATGTGGTACTGAGATCACCAAAACCAAGAGAGCAAAGCCCAAAACTGCTATGAGCTTTTGAGAAGTGGGGAACACTGCCTAGGGATTAACCACCAGAATTGCTCCAGGCCTGGGTTTCACTTTCCACCTGCTGAGGCAGGGAGATTTATCCAGCTTCAAGCATGGAAGAGCACATCATGTTTGCACTGTGCCCTGCTTCAACAGCGATCTTCTCATCCCTGGCAGCTTCCCTCCTCCATGAGCATCCATCTGTCGGGAAACATATTTGGAAAAAAAAAGTTACGTAAATAATTAGCACTCAGGAACGATTTCTTTTTCCAGAATTTCATTTGGTGTTATGTGAAGAGCTCCTTTCCGTCCATGTTATCAAGAAATTTACTCATTTGGGCTTTCCCACTAGCAGAGTGATCTGTATGGGGTGGCTTTGTAGCTTGTGCACCTGTCCAGGGTTTACTTTTACCATCATACATCCCTCGCATCCGCACTTGAAACGCGTTCCTGCTAAACTGAGGACAGACCGGGACAGCTTCAACAAGGGATCCACATCCTGCAGGTTCGACCCCACCTCAGCTCAGAGCTCATTCCCCCGAGCGCCAGTTCCGGAGCTCCCCTCACGCTGCACAGCCCGCAGTCCCCATCCCCACACACGGAGAGGGGGAGCCCCGGACGCTCCAGAGCCTCCAAAGGCGGAGCCCCCGCTGTCCCCACACCCTCACCCAGCGGGCACCGGCCGTTCCCGTGCCGCCCCGCAGCCCTCCCTGCCGCCACAGGGGCTCACCGCCTCCGCTGCCTCCCCTCACGGCCCCGCACCGCCCGTCCCCAGCGGCCCCGCAGCCCCGTCCCTGCCGGAGCCCCCTCACCCGCTGCCGCGCTCTCGTTGCTGGGCTCGTCGCGCAGCTGCATGCCGGTGAGGCGGAGGATGCCGGAGCCGCCCGCCTTCTCCAGGGCTGAGAAGGAGAGGGCGAGGTGCGCGGAGCTCCCCCAGCCCCGCCGCTCCGGTTCGGTCCCGGTCCCTGTCCCCCGCCCGGCCGCCATCTTGGTATGCACCCCACCAGCCCCTCAATAGCTGCGGGGGCGTGGCCTCTGTCGGCCCAGCAGCCGCTCCCACCAATCGGCGGCGGGGGCGGAGTCTAGGGGGCGGGGCTAGTCGGGGAGAGGGCGGGGCTGTGAGCCGGGGCCGCCAAGGGGCGCTGCCGGGCCGGGACTGAGGGGCCTGAGGGGCCTGAGGCGGTGAGAGACTGGGAATGGGGAGAGGCTGGGAATGGGGAGAGACTGGGAATGGGGAGAGACTGGGAGTGGGGAGAGACTGGGAATGGGGAACTGGGAATGGGGAAACTGGGAATGGGGAGAGACTGGGAACGGGGAAACTGGGAGTGGGGAACTGGGAACGGGGGAACTGGGAATGGGGAGAGACTGGGAGTGGGGAACTGGGAATGGGAGAAAGTGGGAATGGGGAAACTGGGACTGGGGGAGCTGGGACTGGGGGAGCTGGAATGGGAGAAAGTGGGAATGGGAGAGACTCGGATAGGAGGGAGACATGGATCACTACTTGGGCCTAAAGGTCACCTGCACCAGGTGCTTCAGAGCTTCACTTATCTGGAAAACAGGGAAAATACCAAGCGAAGAATCTTCATGGCACAGCAACGGGAATAGAGCCTGAAAGAGCAGTTTTGTTCTCTTCATTTTCTCAAGAAGACAGTTTTCAAGTGACACCGTGCTGTTAATAGTATGTGTTCACATTTAACAATAAAATGTTAAATCCAGTTGGTGGTGGAGTGGCACTAAGGAGCTGTCCTGCTCCCAGTGAGGAGCTGGGAGTGCTCCTGTGGTTCCATTCATCAATTAAAGGCACAAACATTGTCTGGAAAATGCAGAGTACCACGGAAACCCTGGGATTTCTGGCACTGGAGCCATTCTGCTGTAGGGTGGAGATCCTCCATACCCTCAGGTACAAATGTGTGCATGCAGATGCTGAACAGTTAATGGCACCCATTCCCACAGCTACCCTGGCTTGGTCCCCAAGGAAAAAAACATTTACTTGTGTTTGAATTATGTAGTTTTGGGTCCGTTTCACTGAAAATGAATAAATACGTAATTACAAAAATAAAATATGTCATTACAAAAATATATATATATTGTAATTACATATTTCAAAGCTGTGATCTGAGGTTCTTTATTTTTGCTATTGTTTAAAACTAAACAGAGGAAAATAGAATTATAGAATCATTAAGGTTGGAAAAAGCCTCTAGGATCACCAAGCATCAGCTCCGTCACCATGCTCACCACTAAACCATGTCCTCAACTGCCATACCCACATGGATTTTGAACATTTCCAGGAATGGAGACTTCACCACCTTCCTGGAAGCCTATTCCAGGGCCTGACAACCCTATCCATGCAGAAGTGTGTGAGAGGATCCTGCTAAGTTTGAAGACAGAGAAAGGAAATCCAAAATTATTGTTATTATTCAAAACTCTTTT
The DNA here is from genome assembly GCA_035582745.1 of Loriotus luctuosus. Classification (NCBI taxonomy): domain Eukaryota; kingdom Metazoa; phylum Chordata; class Aves; order Passeriformes; family Thraupidae; genus Loriotus; species Loriotus luctuosus. Next base: position 16,432,781 of record JAWWEY010000243.1, on the reverse strand, counting down.
TGTTTTTGATAGGAACATTAGGTTGTATAAATGCTTCTTATGAATGCACCTTTCCCATCCCAGTTTGATTTTTCCCTCGGTGCCGTTGTGAGAGTACAAGGGTTTAATGCAATCCTAACTTGCCACCTCGTGGCATTTCTGGGAATTGGCACGGTTCAGTTTCCTGGAGTCAGTTTAGGATTGTGCTCATTTCCTTAGGAGAGGGCTCCTGTTTGCCCATTCACCCTCCAGCCAGGGAAAACCAGCTGGGGGCTGTTCTGCAGCCTGGAGTGGCACAGAGGTCACAGATGGTTGAACCAGGGGCTGTGTGGCTGCTGGAATTGTGCTGGACCAGAGGAAATGTGACACATGCCAGAAGATAAAACAGGGATACCAGACACAACAGCATCTATTCATTTTTAACTATTTTTTTTTCCACTTAGCAATTGTACAGAGTATTTCTTTGCTTTTAGAGCAATGCCTTTGTTTTCATGCTGGGAAATGTTGGATTGTTTTATCTTTACAGGTAGCAGGAACATGAAATTGCAGGGAGGAAAAACCCCATGGGATCACCTACAGTTCTCCTTGTTCCTGCTTAGCATAAAAGTGTAAATTTAAATCTTCTTCACAAATATGTGTAGCTCAACAGAATTTTGCTTTCTTGATAATATTCCAGTTGCTGTTATGGAGATGGAGGGGGCT
>JAWWEY010000243.1:16396907-16409709 GCA_035582745.1 Loriotus luctuosus | reverse complement strand
TTGTTCCTGAGGCCTCTCAGCTTCTCAGGAGGAAAAATCCTAAGGAAAGGATTTTTCAGAAAATATCATGGCTACAGACCCCACCTCTAGATGTAAAGAAGCCTCATCTGAGAGAAATAATGTTATTTATAGGTTATCTTCATCTGCAGAAAAAAATTGGAAATACCAATTAGGTAACTATGAAGGGGTTATGAATGCAGACTGGAAAAACAAAACCACTTGACAACCCAATTCCATTTAATGCCATTACGAATGAAAAATTTTCCCAACCAATATTACTGTAATAACAAAAAATCCAGATGTTCACTTGGCCCTACCTGTCTTACAAGGCCTCCACCACAGCATTACCATCACCCAAGTGACACACAGGAGCTGCATTCTTTCCTTTCAGATGGCCTTTTTATTGCATTTTGTCCTTTTTTAAATTCAGTGTTGAGGATTGAACTACATCTCCCATGGAGCAGTGCAGGCTCCTCCCTGCCTTCCCCAAGGGTGCAGGACAGCAGCCACTGCAGGGACTTTTCACCACTTCCTTTGTCAGTGTTTGGAATTTGTCCCACAGACTCTTTTTGGGGTTGGAAATGTGTTTTTCAAATTCTGCTCTCTTCTATGGGTTTTCTGTAGCATGTCTGAGGCAGCTACAGAGGAACATCTGTTAAATTAGAACTGGGCAAGGATGCAAAATTTGTGGCTAATTAACTCTGCCCTAAATGTTAATGCTGAGACTGTTGGGGTGTTTTGTAGGAAGATGGGTTGCAAAGCATCATGAAAAAATGAATTAAAGGCGTTTTGTGTGCTGGGAGTTGTTTAGGAGTTCTCCTTCCCTGTGACTTATAGTCAAATATGTCTGGCTGCGTGTTGGAAACTCAACACAGCTTCACACAGTCAAGCGAAATTCTGATGCTGAGACAGTCCCAGACATTTGGGCAGCTGGAAAAGTTTAGAAACCCTCATTCCTGCAGTTTTATACCTCCTAATAATCTCTGGAAAACAAGAAAAGGAAATAAATAAAGGTGTTGGTAATGTAATGATTCTTGAGAGCCCCTTTAATTATTTCCACGAGCCCTTTCTGCAGAACCAACCCCTGTATTACTGAAGTAGATTTTAGTGTTCCTTGGAGCATTTATGTAAATAATCCCAGTCAGGGGAGGGGTTTTGGGTTTGCTTTCGTTTTTATTCCTTTTGTACTTCTGATGGGGACCTTTTGTCTCTGGCTTTTCAACCTGCAAGCTGAGGAATACATCCAGCATTGTCCTGCTCTTCATGCCTCAGCACACATATTCACCCTCTGGAGCTGGCATTAACTTTGGGGACAGTTCCACTTTTTAAAGCCAAAAGTCAGTGGGACTGTACTCATAAGTATTCCCTGGAATCAAGACAATCTGATGGAGCGGCCTTCAAATTCTACTTTTGAAATGCTGAAAGTTAAGAAATATAATTAAACTGCAAGTGCATTAACATTTATATAAAATATAAACCAAATGCTTATCCCGATTCACCAAACAAATTACAGTTTGAACATTATTAGAAAAAAAAAATCCCAGCTACTTATCAACAGCACCATTTGAAATTATTGCCAGTACTACAACTCTAAATGCATAAGATGCCTTAAATACAAACCCTGAACATTTACATACTGATTCCATGAGCAAAGCAAAAGGTATTTGCCAGTAACAGTACAGGACTCAGCATTTTTATTGTCTGAGTAATCCTGGTTCGCTCTGATATGAAAATTCAATTATTTTAGAACTGGTCGTCTCATTAAATTTTGACAAGGAGCACAAGCTCAGTACCAGCTCCAGCTCTAAGAGGCTGTGGGAGCCTGACAGCTCCACGGTGAATTTGAAAATGTAGTATTTTTACAGGACAAGATTATCTGACAATTTTATATTAAAAAAGAAAAAAATTAATCAAATACATTGTAATATCCAACACTGCTAACTTGGCCTTTTTGTAGATATTTTTATGAAAATTTATTGTAAAAAAAAAAAAAGGAGTCCACTGTTTATTGCATCTTTTCCCCCAAACCCACCTCCATGTCTTATGCTAGGAAAAAAAAAAGTGTCTTTATGTGAGCAGCAAGTATTTAGCCCCTCATTGTTAGCATTTTTTCCTTGCCTCAGTGGAAACGTGTGTTTGCAACCATTTTTATAAATATTATTTCCATCAGTGGCAAATCTTTTATTTCACCCCCTTATTTACCATCAGGGCTATCAAGGGATGTTTAGACAAAGGGGTTTTTTTGTCAGAAAATGTCAGTTCACTGAAATGAAAAGTTTTTGACAGGATCAGAGCACTTTGGAAAGACTTTAGGTAGAAAAGGCTTCTCAGGTTTAAGGTGACTTTCCGTCACTGTTGGAATATTTTGATTTACAACCTGACCCTCTTGTGGCACTGCCCTTCCACCACCTGGGCCATCACAGCCTGCCCATGAGGCTGGTGCTGGTTGTGCCATGAATTTCCTTTATCCCACCCTGCTGAGGGTGTGAAACTTTTATAATCCACATAAATTAGACAGCAGTGGATGGACAATGTGGCACGAGCCCAGCTGAGGATGAGATCTGGGGGAGTACAAAGGACTCCATGGCCTCTTGCCATGCTTGGAGCATTCTCTTGAGCTGCAGCAGACCTGGGTGTGTTTCAGTTCCTGTGGAAACAATATTGAAGTAATTTGCAACCTAGAACAGCTCCAATAAAATTTAGGACAGTATTCCATCTCTTAAACTGCTTGGTCCTGATGGCAAAAAAGGTGGAACAGAGTAGGAGAACAAAGGTTTGGATTGGATCTTCCATACCATAGGTAAGAGCTTTTGCCATGGGATGCACAGCTCTGGGATTGGGAGGTGGATGGAAAAATTGAGGTTTGTTCCACCCCAACCCAGAATGCAAACCTGGGGCAGTCCTGGAAACACTTTGTGGATCACAGAACATTATTTCCCTGCTCAGCTCTCACCAATCCTTCTATCACAGAGGTCTGGGCATTTCCAAGTAACTTATTGCAGCTGTTGAGCAGTCAGTGAGCAGAGTGTGTACAAAATGTAATTTGCTTCCAATTTGAAAAGCCACTGCAAGCAAACATTGATTTATTAATCTTCTTGATGACTGTTGCTCAAACATTACATGAAGACACTCATTGAATTTTCAGACTGATATTTCATCAAGCAAACAAATTTCTTAAATTTATGTTACAGTATTTCTAACACTTTTTTCTTACTGCTGTAAAAGAGCTCAGTAAATCAGAAAGTCTGTGTACTTGTCACCACAATATCCTTATTACTGCAAATTTAAGATAATTATATTAAGGAAAGAAATCATTAGATAGTAACAACAATTAGACTCAATTATCTTAAAGGTCTTTTCCAACCTAAACATTTCTATGATTCTATTGCAGGGTCAACACAAATGTTCCTTTTAAGGTCTGCCCCAGGATTTTTTGAGAACAGAGTGAATGTTCAAAGCCTAAATATCACATATGGGCCAGCAGAAGAGGATTTCTGTTAAAGCTCTAAATATCAGTGGTAGAAACTCTCTCCCTGTGACAATCTCTAGAGGGAAGTTATTCAAGGGGACCTTGTGTGGCAAATAGAAGACATGCTGGACTACCCCATGTATTGCTCAGGGCCAGGGACATTTGAAATACACACTTCCTAGGGAGAAAAAAAAGCAGTTTGAATTTTTTTTCTCCATATTTTAATTAACTTCTGTGAAGGTCACACATATCTCTATCTCTGCAATGCACAGTGTGTCAGTCATTCTAAAAATGTGGATATTTAGCATTATCTTGCCATTATAGTCCAACTTTTTTTTTTAATCCAAAATTCCACTTTAGTGATCAAATTAAAGAGATGACAAGCTCCCTATCCTTACAAGCTAAGCATTTTATGTTTTATACTCAGATATACTCTGTGTGACATAAGATGAGACTTCATAATGGGATTCAGTGCAGTTGAGTGCTAAATTATGGCAGGCTTATATCACAGAACATTACAACAATGAGAGGGGAATTCATATCGTGCTTTTAGGAAGAGAGGAAAATTCAGACTTTGCAATTAAAGTAGTAACCTAAAACTTTAAAATAATTTAAACAGTTTCTGAATACATGTAATGTTCTGAACTTATCTGGAAGCAGGACTGGCAGCTGTTTGAAAGGACCCAAGTGAAATGTGGACAAGGTGTATGTTATGTCCTCAGAACACAGATCTGTCATTTTCTGCATTGTTCAGGGGTACATTGGTATTGAATATCTCTTTCCCACAAATTCACAGGCTCCATGCAAGGCTGGAGAGAAAACCAGTGTAATGTTATCGTTAAATTGATGTTGCATACAACTTTATGATGGTCCTGACAACTGCAGTTTGTGAATTTGCCAAGGGCAGCCTAATAAGTGATTTTCAGAGATGAACACTGAGCTGTGTGGTAAAATAATCCTCTCCTTCAGAAGGACAGAACTGCAATTTTCTTGTAGACATAATTTACAGAATTATTACTGACAATTTTAGAATTCCACTGGGTGAAACACTGGGGGCTTGAGAAGAGAATTTCTCATCCTTTTAAGAAGAGGCAAATTTTAAACAGACAGTGTGTCTGTAGCATCTGTGTAATAACACAGGAGGAACCTGACCCAGAAAACCAGTGGTGGAATCCTTTCCTTATTTCAGTCTTCTGCCTGTTTGAAAGCTCTGTGATTCATAGCTTTGGATAAGATGTAAAAAGAGCTCAGGTTCACATTCTGATTTCTTCTCACGTAGCTTTGGAGTACAGTCAGTAAATGCATTTAGAACCAGGTTTTTCCTATGAGCACTGCTGCATAAAAAGATCTTGCACAGCTATTTAGATTTTCTGCCCTGATGAAACCCAGAAGTTTATGTAATTGTTTAGATTGCAAATCATAGTGAAAATGATTCAGTCTAAGTGTCAAGAAGGAAGAAAGACATAAAAAAGTATGGAAAATTGCACTGATATTTGATGTTTAGATTTCTTATGGAAAGTTGGTGTATAATCTCGTAGGAAGAAGTGAAAAGGGAATAGTGTTCAATATAGATGTTGTGTCTCCAGCTGGTTTAGACCCAGTCCTCTGGCACGTGAAAATGTTCACCAATATCAGTGAACTGATTGAAAATCAATGCAAATAATTTCAGTGAAAGAGCTGGAGGTGTCATTGCATGACTTTGACTCAAAGGCCACTTCAAGGCAAAATGCCCTGTGCTTGTTTGATTTCTTCCTGATATCAATGGAGGCATCAAACTTCCTTCTCTTTTAGCTTGGAAAATATATTTCACAATGGGCTGGGCAATTCACAGGGTTTGACCTTGGTAAGAGTCACCTTTACAAATATGAGTGCAACTCTACCTGTTCTGTGTAAATTCCAACATCCAAGGACATGGATGAGCTGCTGTGAGACACCTCCACCTGCAGTCGTGGAAGAACCAGGAATTTTCCTTCCAGCTGTCCTGGCTGCAGTGATTTGACCACTTCTGTTCACAGCTTCTGCTCCCAAGGTCAGAGAAAATCTGGTTTGTGGTGGTGCCTTGTAATGGACCCCGGCCGAAAGTGGCTTCAGTTCAATTTCCACTCTGCTGTCTGAGGGTGACTTCTGGCCAAAGGCAGCATTGGAAAATACAACTAAAATGGGCAATGGCTCCTAGGACTGTCCTAGAGGGGCCTCTGAATGTGGAAGTGGAAATGGAAATGGAAGTGGAAGTGGAAATGGGAGTGGGAGTGGAAATAGAAGTGGGAGTGGAATGGAAATGAAGTAGAAATGGAAGAGGAAATGGAGGTGGAAATGGAAATTGAAATGGAAATGGAATGATGTGGAAATTGAAATGGAAGTGGAAGTGGAAACGGAAGCAGAAATTGAAGTGGAAATGGAAGTGGAAATGGCAATGGAAATAAAAGTTGAAATTGAAGTGGAAATGGAAAGAGAGATTGAAGTGGAAATTGAAATGGAAGTGGAAATGGAAATGAAGTGGAAATGGAAGTGAAAATAGAAATGGAAATTGAAATGGTTGCAGCCATTGTGCTTTGCAGCAGAGCAAGGGATCCTCAGCTGGTTTCAGTCCTTGCCCTCAGGGGAAGTGTTTTTAGGGGGGCTCAGGTAACAGCCATTTAGGAGGATGTAAGCAAGGCCACCCTTCCCTGCTCAGAATTCCTTGCCTGGCATTCTGCTTGGAGTCATCTGGTCAGTTCTGGCATTTATCACATCAGTGGCAAATCTGGTTTTGACAAGAATGAGTGTGCTTGGTGCCAAGCTTTGGACACACCTGGATTCCAGATGTTTACTGGGAGAGCAGCACACACAGAGCATAGACAAACCAAGCAATGTCCTTTCTTCAAGGAAGGCTGAAAAATGTAGGTGCTGTCTAAATTTGAGTCACATATCTAATAGGACTGAAAATAAGAGGGGAAAATGCTCTGTGAAATGCAGTTGCATTCCACATTCTGAATTCAGGAGCAGAGTTAGTGGATGATACACCAGGGTTAAAAAACAAACAAAAATCCTCCCATGCTAAATTGCTTTACCAACATTCATCATAAACTGCTTGGTCCAGCTTGAAATAACCTGTTCTCCTATAAAAGAAATTAAAAATTAAAAAATGGGAGAGAGCAATACTGAATTTATGCTGCATGGGTGAAGCAGCATACAATGAAAACCAAGGCAGAGGTGGAGAAATAAAAGTTCTGAGTAAGCGTAAAGTAGAAAGCTTTGCTGCCATATCTAAATTATCAAGAAATAAATTTGTTTAAACTCATCCTTTGCTGGCTTTACTATGGTCTACACAAGGTGTTTCAGGTGTGACAGTATAAAAAATAATATATGTTTTTGCTGATGCAGTTTTTCAGAGTTGGACAAGGTGGGATTTTGCTCTGGTGGCACTGAAATCCTAGGCAAAACCAACCAAATAGAAGCAGTTGTTAAAAAAAGCCATTATCTGCCATGTGCAAGATCTCTGAAATGTTAGGAACTCCTTCAAAGACTGGATACAGTGCTCTGATGTCTTTTTATTGAGGGTACTGGGATTTCAGACACAGTAACAGGAACTATAAATAGTGGATTTTTCACCATTTAAAAAGGTATTTCACAGGAATCCTTTTTCTGATATCAGGACAGAAATCTGTGATCTCCTCAGCCTGGGCAGGTGGGTCTGACAATTAATGGGAGGATCTTTCAGTGGTTTTGCAAAGTCCTTAATTTACATTAGTTGGTATGTGAAGCACAAAAACATTTGTCTCTCTCAGAGCCAGCATTTCAAACTGCACCTAGACCTAAACAGACGGAATTAAAAAATTATGGTGTATATTTTACTCTCCCTTTAAAACCAGCAGAATTTCAGCACAGTAAAGATCAGTTAATTGATGCATTCAGGGCAAAAAAAATGAGCATCCCATATTTATTGTCCATTTTTAATGCTTTTTTTTCCCTTTCTGAACCCAGACTCCAGGCCAGCCTCCTATCCAAGTTTTCCTTCATGCCTTATTGTCTATTCTGTTCAGCTATTTAAAAAATGTTGAATATCAACAATGGCTTTCACTAGTGTATTGTCAACTTTTGTATGAAGCAATCTTGGTTGAATGAGAAGATCCCAGAGCTTATAGTTCTATCTACTGTGCTGCACTGGCTTTCTGCTTGAATGTGTGTGACTGATAACAGGACAAATTTCTACCTTCGTTATTACATTTCAGCTACATAATTCATTTGCCAAAATCTTTTAGGAAATATCTTTATAACACATTGCACAAGACATCAGGTAAGTGCTTGTAACGTAAAAATAAGTACAGATCCAGCAACTGCCTTGTCAAATTCTGTTTGTTAATTGTAGATCTGCTTCTGCCATGTTGTTTTTCATGATTTTGTGGGGAGCTGTGTGCTGTGGCACATCTCTAGTAGAACATCTTTGCTCACACAAAGGAATTTGTACTGGATCTGCACTGCTGTTAAAGTCTGAAGGCAATATTTAGAAATATCTTGTGTGGGGGGGAAATGTTGCAGACGTGTGCACAGCTTATGGGCTTTTCAAATAAAAGATTTTGCCAATGTTATTGTCACTGTTCGAGCTTGTTCTGTCTAGAATTTGGGTTACTAACACTGCTTAAAGCTTTTTTTTATTTTTTAAACTGCTTCTCAGCCTTCAGAGTCTGATATATTTTTATTTTGCATAGAATATAATTGTAATTTAACTTATATAAGTCAGTCACCAATTTGTCTTTGGGTGGGAGCTGATTTTCTGGACACTCTTCAGGAAATCCAAGGATTCCCCAGCAGAGCTCAGTTTATTCATTTCAGTTAACAGGTGGCTGGACAGGTAAAACACAAGCAGCTGTTTTCCTTTCCTTCTCCACCTCTTTTGCCAACAGTTAATGTAATTTTGGAAGGAATTCATTTGAGGGGTCGTTTTTCTAAATTGTTTGATTGCTACAGTGATGTAAAGGGATCCTGCTGTACAGGACTTGATCCTGTTAAGTAAATGAGGCAGAATTTCCTTTGCAGTTTGTGTTTTGCTTAGGTTAGAAGAGCAGGATACAGGTCATCATCTTGTATGTAAAAATTAATTAATATCTTCACCATGTATCATATTTAATAGCATTTACTTAGATTTTCTTGGGTTTAACACTAAAGAAAAGGAAAAGACAAATTCCCAACTGCCACAAATCCCAGTAAGGGCTCCACCAGTTCTGGCTCTGACTGATCAGGACCAAATTGATGCTCCTGAACTGGGAAGAAGCCCTTGGATATCTGCCTGCAGGGTCTGTGTGCTGCAGCAGGGCTGCAGTTACATTATTTCTAACTCACAGACCCCAGCTGCAGCTGAGTGACCCCCAAAGCACCGAAAACTTGGCTGGGGAGATCCCTGCTGGGTGGAATTTGTAGGTATCGAGCAGGGTCCTGTTGGACACCCTGTTCTCAGTTTCCCATTAATTCCTCTGCTTGTCCCTTTGTCCCAAACCCCCCGCTCCTTTCAGGGCTGGCTCTGCTTTGTCTGTGCCCTGTCTGCAGGCAGACAATGACCCTCCAGTACCTCGCACTCTGTGTTTCTGTGCCTCACCAAAAAAAGCAGCAGCAGATGTATCAATTGCTCCTTATTTAGGGATATTTATTCAATTATATCCTTGTCAAATGCATGGAGGTTTTCTGTGTTTTGAAAAGTGCATCAAAAACAGCTTAAAAGGCAATTTATTTCAGTGGAAATTCAAACTTCAAGGGAAAATGCCATTCTTATACAGGTACTCTGCCACAAACAGTGGCAACAGATTATTTGGGGACAGCACATTAATAATAAAGGTTTGTTTGCTTGATTGCTCATGGATACCTCATATATTTATAGTTTTGCTAGTTTTGAAACATTGTACACGTGTTAATTCATGCTGTTGTTATACTGATTACTGTAACAGTCAAAGTAAGGGGATTTAATGACATATTTAATAATAAAATTTTATTTTTGCTGAAGGAGTTAAGGGTTTTTCTGTAGGCAGTATTACAGAGATGGCACAAGGAGTGAGGCAGGGTAAAATTTAGGATTATTTTACATCATAAATTAGTAACTGATGTCATGCAGAGGCTGCAGAGAAAGAACAAAACTTTATTTGGTTTTAACTTTTGAAAAACTCAAAGAAAGCTTTCTTTAAATCCAAACAAAATTCTATGACTCTTTAAAATCAATCTTTCTTTATATTTCAGTCCTCATCTTTAATGGGAGGATATTCACAACTGGAAAAGCCTGAGAGAAAAGTTTCCTGAACCTCTGGAGGAGGATGGGGAAGCAGCAGCACACAAAGGTACTTTGTGTTTTATATTTGTGTGTTTGTGCCCAGTGCAGCTGGGATGTTTTAATACCCAGAACAGAACACATCCCTCCTCCCCAGAAGTGCCCAGCTGATCAGCCAATTGTTATCTTTACTGCAAAATCACCTTTCTGGGTTTAATTTAGAGATTTTACCAGTTACTGAGTCAATACCTGAACATTTCCTTGGCCCTTGGGAATCATTCCCATATCTCTTGTGAAATACAGGTATTTGTTAGGTGTCATAATGACAGCTCTGGTTTAAAACCCCAGAACACCCTGCCAATGATAATTGTGGTGAACTTTTCTGGTTTGAAGAATTTATTACTTTTCCATAGTGAAATAATAGGTTATTCAGTGATCTTTTTATGTCAGTGGATTCCTGCACTCACAGAGCTTTAAGAAGATAAAACGGGTGTTGCTTTGTGGAGTCTGCTTTATTCTGTACAATACAAACTGTGGGAGGTTTCTAATAGATTTGTTTAATTTTTAAATTAAAATTAAAAATAAATCTAAAAATCAAAAAAATCTTCTTGGTTGTGTAGCAACAAGTTAATTCTCTTTCAAAACCAGAAGGCTCTCTGTGGAAATGGATGCTTAGGAGGCACACAGATTTTAATTATAAATTGATTCTCCTGTGAAGATTACCCAGAACCCTCCATGTGGGCAGTGCTGATTGTCCAGAGGATGTCCTGGGACCTTTTCCTCAGTTGGGCACATCAAGGATGGTGTTTGGGCTGGCTGTGTGACATTTGGTGGCTGCTGATCTCAGGGAAGGGTGGCTCTCACTGCTGCCTCTGATTTTTAGAGCCCTCAGATTAATATTTTGCATTTCAATAGCTTTGTTCTGTAGAGTTATCCCTCACAGGCAGGATTTATATTATGAAGGAGTAAAGATGTTCCTTTTCATTTTACAAGAGGAGAGTTTGAAGTGTGAGGTTTGTTGGTCTGAGATCATCCAGGCAGCCTGGGAGAAGAGGAAGATTTAAATCTTGCCAGTGGAGGTGTCAGAACCCAGTCACAGAGCCCATCCCTGCAGTGCCACAAATGAAACTTTGGAGATGAAATTGTCTCACATTTTACATTTGGTTTCAATGACCACCATTCCCACTCCTGGAACAGACAGGAAAATGCTCTTTGCCCCTCAAAATTCCTTCACTGCCTCACTCCACATATAAATGCATATTTCTCACCATTCCAATTGTCTTTTTTTAATATATATGTATATATTTATTTATTTATTTATTTATTCCTGGATAATCTCATGTATATTCTGTGACAGTTTAAGCAGGGGATGATGCTTCACTCCTGCAATATTTCCCTCACCCTGAAAGACCAGGGTAGCCCTTTCCCAGCCCAGCTGCTCCAGTCCCACTTTCTTCATCCTTCCATCCTTCCATCCATCATCCATCCATCCATCCATCCATCCATCCATTCATCCATCCATCCATCCATCCATCCATCATCCATCCATCCATCATCCATCCATCATCCATCCATCCATCCATCCATCCATCCATCCATCATCCATCCATCATCCATCATCCATCCATCCATCATCCATCATCCATCCATCCATCATCCATCATCCATCCATCCCTCCATCTCTCCATCTATCTATCCATCCTTCCCCTGCATGCTGCCCATTCATCCTCAGCCGCCTTGACCTCATGTCCATCAGTCTGTCCATCCCCCGACCCTGTGTCTGTCCATCCCCCCATCTGTCTGTCTGTCCCTGCTCTCCCCACCCATGTGTCCATCCCTCCATCCAGCCCTGACCCCGACTCTTGTCCTGTCCCTCCATCCTTCCCTCATCCATCCGTCTATCCCCGTCCCCGTGTCCGTCCGTGCCTGACCGTGTCCGTGTGTCCGTCGCAGCCAGAACCAGAAGCTGGAGCTGGAGCTGGAGCGGCTGCGGGCGGAGCACGAGGCGCTGCGGGCGGAGGAGCGTGCCAAGGCAGCGCGGCTGCAGGAGCTGACGTGAGACCCCCGGGAGCCCGGCCCGGGGCCTCTGGGGCTCCCCTGGGGACCCCAACCCAACCCTGGGGCTCCTCTGGATTCTCCTCGAGACCCCAACCGAACCCTGGGGCTCCCCACATTCCTTTGGGGACCCCAACCCAACCCTGGGGCTCCCCTGGGATTCCTCTGGGGACCGGAACCCAACCCTGGGGCTCCCCACATTCTCCTGGAGACCCTAACCCAACCCCTGGGGACCCCAACCCCACCCCGGGGCTCCCCACATTTTTCTGGAGACCCCAACCCAACCCCCAGGGCCTCTGGGGCTCCCCTGGGGACCCCAACCCAACCCTAGGGCTCCTCTAGGGACCCTGACTCAACTCTGGGGCTCCCCACATTCCCCTGGGGACACCAACCCAACCCCCAGGATTCCCCTGGAGACCTGAACTCCCAGAACCCCCCCGGGTGGACCCCAAGCCCAAACCCCAGGACCCATCCTTGGGACCCTAAACCTGACCCCCAGAGCCCCCCACGACCCCCGGACCTTCCCCAACCTCCAAGTGCCCCCCCAACTTGGGGGTGCTCCCCAGTCTCGGGGTGACCCCCCCAACCTTGGACGGGCAGCTCCATTGTCCGGGTGCCCCCCTCAAGCTTGAAGTGACCCTCCCAACTTTGGGGTGCCCTCCCCTCCTTTTACTGACCCCCCTAATGCTGGGGGACCCCCCAAACCCAGGGGTGCCCCCCTTGGGCTGAGCCCCCCTAATTTTGGGCTGCTGCCCCCCAGGCTCCTGTACGAGCGCCACGAGCAGTCCAAGCAGGACCTCAAGGGGCTGGAGGAGACCGTGGTACGTGGGGAGGGGTCCTGGGGGGCTCAGAGGAGCCGGGGGGGGTCTGGGGGTCCCCGTGCACCCCCTCACCCCCCCGCACCTTCCCCCCAGGCCCGTGAACTCCAGACCCTCCACAACCTGCGCAAGCTGTTTGTTCAAGACGTCACGACTCGAGTCAAGAAAGTGAGGGGGGAAATGGGGAAAAATGGGGGGGAATGGGGGGAAAGGGGGAAAAGGGGGACA
>JAWWEY010000243.1:16359588-16392720 GCA_035582745.1 Loriotus luctuosus | reverse complement strand
TCTCTCCAGCCCACGGTGTTTGTGCTCTTGGGCTGAGATTTGGATCATTTGTCCTTGGTGCCCAGCTGGAGCAGGAACTGTTTTGTCTCCCTGCTCTGTGCACAGAGCTCACCATCCCCTCATGTGAAGCTCAGACCCACACACCAAAGCAGCACAGAATCTGAGAAATAGAAAAGCCAAGCCCTGAGGCATCACCCTTCTGACCATAGCACTGAGATTTGGTGTTTAAGTGAATGGGATGCATCGCAGTTAGTTGGTAATTGATGAAAAAAGAGTCTCAGGGAGTTCAGCCTGTGGCAGTGAGGACAAGCTCTGTGCTGATGGAGCAATATCGGAGGCAACAGTCACTGTTCTACTCTTTCACCCTGTGGCAGAAGATCAGAAGGTCAAAAAAATACAGAAAACTTGTTGCTCAGTGCCCCCCTCTGAACCAGAAAATTACCAATGGCTTTATGAAGCACCAGACATAAAGATTTGTCCATGGTTCCCTGGCAGGGGTCAGTGCTCGGGCACAGGGTGCATCAGGTGCCTCTCTGACCTGATGCTGAAAGCAGAGCCAAAAAGGGTGATCCCCCAGATTCTCCCTGGGCAGATTTCCACAAGGAGAGGAAGGGCAGACTGAGAAACTCTGCACATACCCAAACTTAACTGATTCCCTAACCCAGCAGGTGAACTTTAGGCTTAAATGGGTTTCGGTGTCCTTGAAGTGCATCCATCTCACCCAAGTTGTTCTCTTCCACATCTAGAAGAGATTAGCCAGGAATTCACTGGGGAAAGTCACACTCATTTCGCTGAAATCAATAGCAGTTGCATCAATTTTAGATATCCTGCATGTTTTTTGCTGCCTTTTTAAAACTCTGTTTATGGTTGTCCAGAAGGAGAAAACAAAAGCAGTGCAACTATCAATCCCAGAAGTGCTGATCAAGACTTTTGAATAACAGTTGAAGCTCATTACAAAATTTTACTATTTTAATGCAGAATTTCCCTGGTGGAGGGGCTTCAAACTCTCTCAGTAATTACCATAACAGCATAAGGGTCGAGCCATTAAAATAATCTCTGCCAATTCTCTGTGATTCCTGTTATTTATGGACAAAGCTGCAGACACAATGTTCTCTGCTGCACCCTCTGTTTCCTGTGGGTCTTCTACCCTTTCTCCTCCCCTGTGTGTAAATGGTCAATTCTTATATATGTACTAGAAGAATGTACAGCTCCAAAATTAATGAATCCACCCTGAAGGAATATCATTTATATATGACATCCATAATAATATCAAAGAAAACTGGGCAAAATTGAGAAAAATGGGGACATACCTTATTACAATTACCTTCTATTCTAGCATATTTTTCTTATTAGCAGCACAGACAAAAAGGCAGCCCTCCTATTTTATTTCAAATGAGCCTGGTAGAAGGATCTCATCCACTTCATTTTCATATGAAATTGCACTGTGGAGCCTGATCCTCCTTGCCTTTACCCAGGCAAAATACTCATTGCTGTGCCTGGAAACAAAGTCTGTGTCAAGATCACAGGGTTAGGACCTGGGAAATGCACTTTGATCGCTGACATTTGTTCTGTGCTGCAAGTGGCATGCCCAAATCATCTTTTAAAGAG
This sequence comes from Loriotus luctuosus, assembly GCA_035582745.1. Taxonomy (NCBI): domain Eukaryota; kingdom Metazoa; phylum Chordata; class Aves; order Passeriformes; family Thraupidae; genus Loriotus; species Loriotus luctuosus. Next base: position 16,391,112 of record JAWWEY010000243.1, on the reverse strand, counting down.
GGAAATACCCAAATACTGCTCTCATCTTGGCCAGATTTTGGTAAGAACAAGCATGGGCCATGCTGGGTTTCATCTAGAAGTGGCAGAGTTCTGTGCCCCTTGTGACATGATTAAGCTTGTGTCAACATATTTCCCAACAGATTGGTGTTAGTGCTGAAATACCAAATAATTCTGGCACCCAAATGATATGAGTTTACAGGTTTACTTTCACAAAATGTGGAAAGGGGGATATTAAAGTTTTCTGCCAGTGTTATGTTTGTGTGATCCTGATAGGGATGTACATAATTTCCAGCATGTCCCTGCTGCCCTGGATTATCCCTCCATCCCCAGAACTCACCTGAGTGGAATTCATAGGCAGAAAGCCAAAATAAAGTAGAAGTAACCAAATTATTGCATTCTAAATCTGAAATCTTAAGCACTGAGAAATAGATTTTGACACGTTCTGTATTTGACACGGGAATTTCAATCTTAGAGTGGTATGGAGAAAAGAATGCAATAAAAATAAACCCAAAATGCTGACCCTAACAGTGCCAAAAATGGGCAGAGTTCACCCTGAGTTAAGAACAGCCCCAATGTGGAATTATCCCAGTAAACAGCAGTTTAATCTGAAATACAGCACGGACACCAAAACCCTCCTGCTTCCTTCAGGCTCCTGAAGGAAAGATAAATAGCATTGTCACTCCTCAAAATTAAGATTTTTAGAAAACTGGGAAAAAAGTGCTGAGCTTAATTACCCTTTTAATTAGCTCACCAGACAGCTCTTTAGTTGCTGTGATTACAGAGGAACAAGCAGAGCCTTTTACATACTGTTCCTGTCAGAAATCTTCAGCTGCAGAAAAACAGTTTTTCCTGCTCTTACAGTAATTTTTATTTATAGGCCATTTCTAACGCAAATATTGGCCTAAAATCAAATGCTCAGTGATTTGGCAATAGAGATGGAGTAGGAATGTAAAGGATTAGAGTGCTTAATGTACTGGAAAGAAGTTTATCAATACTGACAATTCTCACAGTGCTTAATCAAACATTTAAGACAAGTGGAGAAGCAGACAGTGAAGACTTAGGGGCTTTGAACAATAAAAGCAAACAGACTGTCTTGTTAGAACATGTCAATTTATGGTGGAATAAAGAAACACCTACAATTTAGTTACTCTTTTCATATAGATAACAGTGGCTTTAGGGAGTGAACTGACTTTAAAATGACTGTGAGTAACCGCTGAGGAAAAAAAAGCACAACTTTCCTTTTATAATCAAATTTTACTGTTTGCAGCTTGGTGTAAAAAGGATAATTGAGGATTTTTTTCCCTAAAGGCAATTTATTTTTTAAAATCAACTCATAATAACAGATCTAAGGGTCTGATCCTTCAGTAACACATCTTGTATTTCTATTTCCAGAGCTTGGGTCTGTCTGGAGAGGAGCAGAGCTGGGAGCTCTCTCTGTCTCTCCAGGGTAAATCTGGGGAAGAGACTCACACACCTGCATTGCCTGGGCTAGATTTTCTTAAATAACAAGTCTGAAAATTCCTGCTTGAAAATTTGCTGCCGATTCTGACCCCTATCTAAAAAAACCCTGACTTAAATCCTGTAGCTTTGCTAAATATTCTTAGTAAAAATCGGGATCCGTTTTAAAGAGAAAAGAGATTCCAGTTTCTGTTTGGATTTCAGAGATGACTGTGGGTTAACTCAGCATCAGTCCCACTTGTGGCGTTGGATTTACACTCAGATCAGAATGCCCTCAGTCTGCCACTTGGTGTCCTATTACCAGAAATAAAGATCTATAAATATTTTTAAGTAAACAGGTGCTGAAAGGCCAGGAAGGTTAAATTCACATATGACAGAGCAATAGGAATACACTGCAGACTGCGTGAGCAGAGAGAAGAGAAAGTCTCTAATAATAATAATAATAATAATAATAATAATAATAATAATAATAAGTCTCAAATAATAATAATAATAAATAATAAAAATAAGGATGACTGCTTATCAAACTACTGGTAATATGACACCTACAACAAAAACATAATTGGCATCCAGGTACTTAGTGAAATTTAGGTCTCAGAACAGCAGAGCAGGACCCTGAGCTGGGTTAGCTGAAAAACACAAAATGTAAAGAAGATGTTGAGTTCAGGGGTGAAACTAATTAGGAAGCAGTAAGCATTTGAAAAGCAGTAAGAATTCAAATGGCAATTTATTCTCTTTTTCAGAACTGATTGTGTATAATCCCACCTGAGTTCCCCTATGCATTCTGCTGCTACAATAAAATATCCTGAGCTTCCACCTCCCCACATTGCCTTGAGTTCCTGGAAGCTGCCTGTCAAATTCCCCTGAAACAATTCTGGCATTTTAACTTCATTTGTATATAGCTTTAGTTTATTAGTTTACAGTTTTATAGTTTATTAATTTTAACTACATAGCAAAGGCAAGCATTACCACATTTCATGTTAGTTATTTTTTGCTACTTGATCTCAATTATTGCTCTAAAATCTTTTTTTATCAAGAAGTTTCTGTTCTATTCATGTTTTCCTGCAAAACTGGAAGACACAACACAATTGTTCTGATGCAATGGATTTGGACTGCATGGCAAGCGTTCTAAACCAGAATATTTTCAATTTGAGAATCATGCCAGCAAGAAGAGAGAATTTGTTTAAGAAGCAAAATTAAATCCTTCATCTGGCAGAATGAGCTTGATATCAAACTTTGCAGATGTGCATCACACCCTGTTTGTTCCTCCATAGTCTGGAAGCTGTCACGGAGTGGGAGCTCGATTTCAATATTAAAAACTGCAGTTTGCATTTTGGCAGCCTGGTGACAGTTGTGTTTACACCGACCCTCCCAGTTCCGAATTTCGTGTTGCTTCAGGCACTCACAGCTGGACCTTGGAGGTCTGGTGCTCAAACCTAAACCTGCCCTGGCCACCTAATGAATATGCAGGAGAGGTTAATTCGTGTTTGCCACATGCAAATGGAGCTGTCCCGGTGGCCATTCGCACCTGCTCAGGGCCCATACGCGCATACAGCCAGGGCAGCTTCTCATGCAGATTATAAATTCTATTGCACGTCCTGAAGACTGAAAAATCCCGCTTAAAATCACCTTGGCATTTTTGCTAAAATGGTTTTACCTCATCCTGCATCATTCTGTTCTTGCTCAGCCATCTGCATTTTTTTTTTTCGGTGATTTACCTGGGTTTCTAGAAAGAAGCACATCACCATTAGTAACTTTGCTAAGCACATTCCTGTGACTCAGAATTCACACCAAACAAATAAAAATATGCCATGCACAACCCTTATTTATTAATTATTTTAATTGTCATGTTTTGGGCTCCTATTCATCATAAGGAATATGCAAGTACAGACATCCATGAATTTAACTAGTTTGGATCAGTTGCTTGAAACCATTTGTAAAAGCATCTGAGCAATATTACCCTCAGAGAATTAAATAATCATTTAATCATTTTTCTACCCATTTTCTAAAGATGGAATAATAGGACTGCTTATCTATTTCCAAAAATAAAATAAAGCAGTAGGATGTATTTTAGTATGATGCAGATGCATCAATAATCAACAATACTCAAAGTCAGTGGTAGAGGAACATTGTAAAATTTGCATCAATAGTCATTTATTGTGAATTCTATATGCTTTATCATCTATAATTCGATCATGTTGTCATTAACTACTATTAAAATGGGAAGACAGCAGGGATTAATTCAAAACAGAGTCTTAAATACGTCCTGCTCCTACACCTCAAACTTCGGAAATGAGAATACAAACCTCCTTGTGCACAGAACAAATTTCTGGGAAAGACCATAATTGTGAGATATTACCTTGCTGCTAAATGAATAGACCAAGGTGGGCTCTGTGATGTCTAATTCCTGCCTGCAACTCCACTATTATTTAAGTGGAAATACAGATTCAGTCTCACACAATGACCACAAAAACAAAACAGGGAGATTTTTTCAGTTTCATCTTGTTCTTGCTTTAAATTGCTCAGTGATTGTGCCTGCCACCCTGTGTGTGTACACACATTTAATTTCTCCTATGTGCAACATTTATATCAATCTGTAAAACGCCAGAATTTGGGGAGCATAACATGAAAAGCTAAACAGTATTGATCCCTCCAAGAGTCAGTGTAGTCAGACCCTATGTTTGGACAATGTGTTAGAAGTATTTATCATCATCCTTTAGATACTATATCACCTGCAGGTATCTGGGATGTAATTGTGGTGGTTCTTACTGAACTAACATGCATGATCTGCCTGATGCCATGAGCATCATAAGTAAAAATCATGATTTAAAAATCCCTCTCATTTTGCAAACATGTAACTGACAAAAATGGGATGTGTGTGATTATTATAATGATTTTGGCTCTACTTGAGGCAATAAAGGAATTAATCAGATATTACTTCAAGTCTATAAAAATGTTGCTGGCTGTCTAATTAGCTCAAAGCAAAATGCATCAAGTGAGTAGTGGTCGCAGGGCCAGAAGCTGATAAATGCCAAGGAAAATTCAAATTCTCCTTTAAATTGTAAAAAGAGTTTTTCTGATAGAAATCTGAATGTGGAAATTTTACTCTTTTACTGTGTGTGATATGAATGCAGGAATAAAGAGAAAGATCTGATTAGCAATTATTTGAAATCAAAAAATCCTCTATTTTCATCTCGAGTGCAATGGTATGAGCAGAAAGGGGACCTGTTCATCCACACTTTCCTGGCAGTTTAACTGGGAGGGCTCTTTGTGTGCAGGAGCACCACACACATTTCTCTCAGAACACTCAGCTCACACTCACTGTGTCATTATTGCAACTTATTGAAGAGTTAATGATGCACAAACGAGTACAGAGAACCAAGGACTTCCAGCTCAGTGTACATAAGGCAGCAACACCTAAAAACAGTGGCAATTTTCTTTTGTAACCATCTGGGATCAGCCCCAAAAACCTGGAGAAAAAGGGATTTTTAAAATTTTTTGACCAGTCCCCATCCTCTGTACCACCTTGCAGAAGGTTATCAGCAAGCAGTGGAACTATCTTTGCTCTTCATCTTCCAGCAAAGGTTTTAAAATAAAATGTAACAGCATAAATCTCGATCCTGTGTCAGCCCAGCAGGTCTCACATCCCCTTTCAACCTGGGAGTGTGCAGCTTTGCAAACCTCAAAAATGTGCATTTGCTTCAAGCTCAAGGCTTTACCTGGTTAATCTCCAGCCCTGGTGCAAAGCTATCAATGGGAAATGATCAGTTGGAAAGTTGGGGTGTTGCTGAATTCTGACTGTGCATTTTCATACAAAATAGCACAGGCAACTTTTCTCTGCAGCTCTCATTTCCTCAGGCACTTATAATTAAAGGAATAATAACACTGTAGATCTAAATGTGTTCTATGGCTCGGGATTAGTTCTGAATAGAGGCAATAGTAACCGAGAATGTTTCCCTGGCACTGTGGCAGCGCTGCAGAAGCACCTGCAGGAGGCACAGGGTGCCCTCTCCTGGGGTAGGGAGTTATCCCTTTATTTCTGCAGGAGCTGGGGGACATGAGGTGATTATTCCCATTTTTGCTGGCTTTCTTTTTTGGGAGACATCCTAGCTGTCTGTGTCTCTCTTAAGTGCCTTGCATGAGCTTGAAATAAATAATTCGGAGTTTTTTTCAGACTAATTCCTAGTGCCTCATCTTTTTCAACTCTCTTTAGAAAGTTCTTTGTTTCTTTTTTTTTGCTGTAATACTGCAGTAGAGTATTTCCCATGTCACTGCAGTCAGCCCCCAGCTCATTCAAACCATATCCTTTACATATTCCTGAACAAAGTTACAAGGAAATAGAGCTTTGGATGGGATTGCTAACAGTTCTTCTCTTTCTGGATTGCCTTGTCCTGGTGTTTGGTTTGGAGTGTTCCCAGGGAGTTACAAAATGCAGATCTGACTGTTCCCTGCTAGACCATGTGCATTCTGAGTACTTTCCAGTATTTGTGATATTTATGGGCATGATCCATTACAGAAATGCAAGATGGTTCAAGCCCTGTGCTAATCTGATTTAGCCCAGGAGATCTGCTCCCACAGAGCAGATCTCCTGTTTATTTCCCATTTATTTTATATCTCCTATTTATTTCAGAGACTTTCCCCACGTTGCTGTTTTGCCCATTTTCTGAACCTCTGTGAATACACCCAGGACTTCCTTCCCTCACATGGAATTGTGTTCAGTAAAAACTGCATTTATTGCAATATATCCAGATACTGTGATAGGAAGAGCCACAAAAGCCTCACGTGGAATTTGTGGTTCATTTTTTTAATGGAATCTGGAGAACAGAAGAACAAGGTCCTCCTTTTTATTTAAAGACTGTCTATGAATGTTGCAGTGCTTTGTGTTTTTTGCTGCCATTTTTAATGCAGTTGAGCTTGACTCAACCTGAAATGAGAAGCAGCAATGCTGTTGATAAGCAGAGTTTGTTTTTTCAGGCAAAAGTAAGGCACAAGTGCCTCCCTCTAATGTTCCATCAGCTTTCCTGGGAGCCATTGGTGTGCAAATAGAGCTGGTTTGGGTCTTTATGGACTTTCTTATAGAAATTGGAAAGCAGATACAGAGATATCTGCATTTGCACTGATTAAAATACAAAATTATAAATACCACCTATTTTCTTAACAACCTGCAATGGTTTTACAGGTCCAATCCAAATCAATGTATGGATGAAACAAACTCTGTACAATCTATTTCTGCAAGCTAATGCCAACGCTTCACTGGACATAGCTTACACATACCTTGTTTGAGGGGTCTTCAAATCAAGTTAAATCAAAGTGGAATATGAGAGTATTGTGAGATTACACGATTTTCCAAGGGGTTGTGGAGTTCTTTTTAAAAAAGAGACTGAACTTGTCATTGATGGGCTGTTTTGCAAAAGTGGGAATGGGGTGAGCCAGGACAGAGGTAACTGCCAACAGGAAAAGAGAAACAAGCCATAAAGTGTGTGGTGGCCCTTCCCTGGCTTCTCCTAAATAGCTCCTTTTGAAGCCTTTTCCCCCTGTAAGTCCTCCTGCATTCCCTTCCTCACTTCCTAACAGGATTCTTCAGGCAGTAGCCTCAGGATGGCACCCCAAAGGTTCTCTTTTTCTCCATAATCCCCTCACTGAGCTGCCTTTCGTTTGTTTCTGCCAGAACAAGTCTGGGTTTGGTGGGTTCTTCCCTCTGTTCTGTCACCAGATTGTCCTGTGACCCTCACACCCACTGAGGTCACACATCTCATCCCCTGGGAACGCCTCGCTGCTGTCCCACCGAGCGAGGAGCAGCAGCTCCCAATAACCACCCTGCTTGTGGTCCTGGCAGGAGCACACAAGGGAGTCAGTGCCATCAGAAAGGCTTCCTGACCAGGGAAAACTGGATTTGCCTCAGATTCTTTGCATGAAAGAATCTGTTGGGTACACCAGTAGCAAGATCCCCTGTGTCCCTCTAGATTCCCCTTGTGTAATTGGTGCTTCTGTTCCAAAAATGGCCTGGAAATACCTATTTTACAATTTTTACACCTATTTTACACCTATTTGACAAGTCCTTAATTTATGTATCATCGCACAAGTTCCTCCCCTGCAAGTGCCTGCTGCACTCGCCCTACTAGGAGAATAAATGTCCACAGAGACAATTAAGAGCTGCACCACTGCAAGACAAGAATTTGAGTAGCTCTTGGGATACCTTGAAAATCTGTAATTGATTTGAGCTATTAGAGAAATAAAGGAGGAGTGATGAATACCAATTTCAATGGTGCAGCTACTTGTGATGATATTCAGGTCAGAAATGTGTTTGTCCCATGGAAATAGCCCATATAATAATTGTTTTTTCGGTGAGCTCCTCGTCTGTTATTTAATACCTATTGTATATATCTATTGTTATTTTATATCTATTGTATCTATCTACTGTTATTTTATATCTATCATATATAGCTATTGTTATTTTATATCTATCTGTTTTTCTGTAGAGCTCTGCTCAGAGATCTCCTTGCTCCGATAGTTAAAGCAATTTCAGGTGAAATGTTCATGTTCCGAGTGTGAGCTCGGTTTAGATTCACTTATTCTCATGCAGGCAGCTCCTTACCCTCAGCTCCCTTCCAGGGGCTGAAGACACGATCGGGACTGAGAATTGGAGCAGCAGGACTGGGTTTTCCCAAGTTCTTAATCTCCTCAGGGATGCAGATCTTTATGTGGGTTTTGTATTGTAAATCACAGTCTCAAACGACACTTGAGCCCTCATTTGCATGGAGGGAAGTTTTTCCCACTAGTTAGTTCGGGTGACTTTACTGAGACGAAATTATTTCAAATCAAATGACGTTGTAATTAAGATCTTACAAAAAAAAAAAAAAAAAAGGTTTTTTCTAGTAAAAACTAAGAGAGAAGTTTGCATTTGCATTATTCATAATTTTCTAACTGCTCTCAAGCAGGGAGATTACTTCAAATACTGACATGAGTGACTCCACTCTGGGAGTTAGGAGATCATTCTTTACCAGATTAAACTATTTCTTTTATTCTTCTCTATCTCAGGGCCAGGCAGGAGTGAAGGGAGATACAGACACCAAATAGAAAGCTGTAATTTGTATTTCATACTAAAATCACTTCTAGGTAGAAGACAAACATGATTTAGGGTTTTGGACAGGGCAAAATAATTTTTCTTGAGCACTCACTTTTTCAGAGATGAAAAGGATTTAAAAACACTTCATAACAGCAAAACCAATTCATATTTATTTGGTTAACTCTTTGAATTAAACATGTAGCCTGATTTCTAAACAAATAATACAACAAGGAAGGAGACAGAAAGAAAAATAAAGAGAGAGGAGTGGGGAGAGGGAAAGGAGAAAGTATGAAAGTCACGAAAAGATAACAGGAATGATGAAAAATAATGTGTGTGTAATCTTTGTGATTTTATGGGGTTTTTCTAAGACATCTCTCTAGTCCAGCTGACTTAATATGAGAACAGAACTTGTTTACAATACAGCTTTGTGGTTATTATGTTTAAATAATTACTGAAAGACTATTTCAATTACAACATATTGATTGGATAGTAACAAATTATAATTTACTTGTTACACCTAATCATAAAAGTGTGGTTAGAGACAAATGGCAGAGAAAGAAAGAATTGTTTCTATGATTGTATCTCAGATTCACAAGAAGACTTGTATTATTTTTATTTGCAGGAGAATAATGTTCAAAAACGAGTTTCAAACTAAATAACTTGAAACAGAGCTCATATTTAAAAGCTATTACACAGCAAGTTAATTTTATATTTTGAGAGTAGAAGTATTATTTCTGAAATAATAACGGGTTAAAAGTAATGTGGGGAGAACCTGCCTGAAGTAATCTCTCGGTCCTGAGTGTAATGAAAGAACTCAATTTAGTTCAGAACAACTGGGGTTAGTTTTTGACTATAATCAGAAGACAGCAGAGTGTTATTCAGCACTTCATTTTCCTCAGGTTCTTCAGTCCTGTTTTGTTTTCTCTGCAGAATGCACACAAGTATGAGATGCATGTGCAAAATGTAATTATTTGATGTGCAGTGGAAACATCCAGCTACCTAACGTGAAGTTTCTCATGTTTCACCAGTTCCTTTACTGAACATAATCCATCCTGACTGACCTGGAGAATGCTGTACTGGGCTGTCTGAGCATTACAAAATATGTAATATTAGTTAACTGATTATAATAAAAACAAAAGGGAAATGGGAAAGCTGCCTGCCTACCCTGTCTCTGGCTTTTTTTTTGGTGCAACAGAGTTTATATTCCCCTCTGTGTTTTTCCACTTTCCTTATTTGAAATGAACAGCTGTAATTGAAAAGCAAGAAGCTCCATGGTTTATAGAAATAGCTGTTGTTAAGAGCCTTAGCCATCTAATTTTCTTCCTATTGCAGGGCAGGCTTCCTATTGTCTGTCCTTTAGAGCTAATTTCTTTTCTGATCAAAAGGCCCACATCATTGAAAAGGTAGTAATGACTATTCATTTGCTTGAAACCTCCATTCTGCAGCCTGCAAAGCTTTATTTAGAAACTGCTATTTCTTTCTAAAAGGAAAATCTCATTTGTGTCCTCTATAATGTCAATTAAAGTAGAATATATTTTAATTATATATCCTGGAGAGAAACCTTTCAGGATCTCAATTTGCTGTACCAATGATACAGGCTGTAGTTTGAAACAATATGTGCCTTCAAAACTGTGTGTCAGGGAGTAGCAATAAGGTGTGTTTTGATTTTAATTTGCCACTAATGAATAGTTTATTTGCAGCTAATTAGCAAGTTAGAGTTTTACAATTAATGTCCGATTTCTAATCCAACTGCCAAAAAGGAGCACGGCCATGATTACCAGTAAATAAGGTGGTTGGTGCATCTGTATTGAAAACGCCAGAGGAAAGATTCGCGAAGTTTTAAACGGGAAAAACAGAGATGATTTGAGTTTGTGGGGTTTGTTTGGTTGGTTTGGGGTTTTTTGTGTCTCCGCTAAAGCCCAGCAACCAGTACCGGGCAGGGGAGGGGATTCCTGTCCGTGCCCTGTCCCTGCGGGGAGCGGCCCGGGGGAAGCGGCTGCGGTGCCCGGGGCTCGCCCGCTCCGTCCCCGCGCTGTCCCCGCACGGAGGGGCTGCTGCCACCAGGGCCACCCCAGAAAGGGGCTGTGTCCCCTCACACAGGGGCTGTGTCCCCGCACGGAGGGGCTGTGTCCCCGCACGGAGGGGCTGTGTCCCCTCAGAAAGGGGCTGTGTCCCCACACGGGGCTGTGTCCCCGCACGGAGGGGCTGTGTCCCCGCACGGGGCTCTGTGTCCCCGCACGGGGCTGTGTCCCCGGGCCAGAGGGGCTACCCCTGCCGGGGGCGCTCGGAGTGGGGCGGGCAAACGGATCTGAGGTGTGAGAAAACGATGGAATCGTTAAGATTGGAAAAGACTCCTAGAGATGAGCGAGTGAAGCTGGCATTGCCAGCCCATCACCGAGCCATGCCACATCCCCGCGGTTTTTAGGGGATGGGAGCTCCAGCAGAGCCCCGGGCAAGCCCTGCTAGGGCTGGATAATTCTTTCAGGGGGTTCTGCACGCTGTAACAGCGAGGGGAAGTTGCAGAAAGTTTCTATTACTGGCTCATCCAGCGGGGATGAGATTTCTGCCAGGCGCTGGGCAGCGGGGGTGGTCTCTTTAGCATCTATTCCCGGGCTCGTTTTTCCCTCGGTGGTTTTGCGGGAAAACACATGAGCTAAATCTCTGGTTTCCTCGGGGCTCCGCAGCGAGCCCTGGCGAGTTATCCTGTGCTGGTGGTCCCCTCCAGAACTCTGTTAATTGGTAACTCGGGGATGGAGAGAGTCCTTATTAGCAAACTGCCCCCTTCGCATCCCTCCCCTCCCGCTGAAGACAGCTCCGATTGCCAGGAAGGGCTGTTTGTCAAAGGCTAATAAACAAATTCCTGGCGAACACCTGAATGAGCCAGGGCCAGGAACAACCCAATTAAAAAACGGGAGCTACTGGTTGTTTTTTTGTGGCGGTGGAAACAATCCGGGCTCGAAAAGGGTCTATTCAGAGGGCGCTCCGAGAGGTCTGTTTGCAGCCCTCTATTGTTGTCAGAAGCCAAATAAAAGTTCAGCTGGGGGAGGCAGGGGGGAGGGAAGTGATTAAAAAAAAAAAAAAAACAAAAAACATTCACCGCTGCCTCCTGAACGCGCTGGGAGGCTCAGTTCAAAGGGATCGAGCTATGACCAAACGACGCTGCCCGGGTTTACCCACGCACTTCAGATTTTTGTTCCTAAATGTTGCGATTTTTAATGATGTCATCAGAAGTAACCCTTGCTTGCCCGGAGCGGCGGAGCAGCAGGGACAGCTGGTACAGCTGCGATCTCCACGCGGCCAGGCTCCGGGGCAGCCACGGGAAGGAGTTGGAGCTCGTTTGTCGGAACTAATGATTTTGTTATTTATTTATTTGGGAGGTCGCTCCAGCCGCGTCAGCCCCGCGGCGAGGGAGGCAGCAGCGTGGCAAGGCAATCTCGAGCTGTGTTTTGGGGTGACACTTAAATACAGAATAAAACGAATAAAATCTCCTAACGACCTCCAACTAACTGTAGAACCAGCCTCAAATGGCCCATTTAGTAGCCACATTACCACGCTGAAAACTTCTGGGGAGGATGTGAATGCCAGCCTGAAACGGGGATCACGTGAACTTTTTATCTTAAGCGTCGCTAAAAGGCTGGACATTTTCGGAGGATCAGCCTAGCGAGGGTCAGCAGGGTCCAAACGAAAGGGGCGCCCAGCTCCCTTGTTTGTGCAAATTTCGAGGACGAGCCCTCGCTGATCTCGGTCGGGAATTAGGCTGGTGACCAAGGGGATGTTTTAATAACAGGATTAGACGGGGCCGCGTTCGAACATCGAGTTATTCTTTAAAAGCCAGCGATCCTCCCTGACACAGTTCCAAGAATTCCCCGAGCTCTTCTGGAGCTGCAATTAACATATATTAATGGTTCTTTCTTATTAAGCGTTGATCTCGCAGAAACCCCAGACAGACCCTTTCAAACGGCCCTTTTCAATCTCGGTGTCTCTCTCGCGTTCGAGTTGGGCTGTGCTGTAAACTCCTTATCTCGCCTCGCGCTCCTTTGTCACCCAAATAAATAAATAACAATAATAAAAGGCTCCTCAGCCTTTGACAACTGTATTTACACGACCTCAAGTGTTCTCCCGACCCCCACCAGACACACGGGGCTTCTCTTGTAGCGAGTTTAAGAAAATGGCTCCAGGCTTCAGGTTTATTGTGCCGGGCTGGGTCTCCTCCGGCTCTCTGCCCCTTCCCTGGGTCCCGGCAGCTCCGCAGGCTCCGTCCCCGTTCCCGAGGAGCAGGAGGAGGTTGGAATTTGCTGCCAAGGGGATGCTGGAACGGGCTCTCAAAGCGCACTGCAGGTAACTTTGGAGAGCACCAGCGGGCTCGCCTCGTTCCTCCTGCTCCCCACGCCTTTTGCAAGGCAGGGACGAGGAAGGACAGAGACAAGGAAGGACAGAGCGACAGCCATCGGGTGGCCGCGGGAAGGGGCTGCTGGTGGCAACCTGCGAGCGGCGACAGCCCCGGGGAGCTCAGCCGGGTGCCGGGGACAGCCCCGAGGGAAGGCGGCTCCGGACTCCGCTCCCCGCTCCCCAAATCCCGGCCAAGGTTTGAGCCCACAGCAAACACAGAACTACCGCCGAGGCGGGGGGATTGGAGCACAGGGTCCTCTCACCCCTTCTGGAAATAACAGTCGGGTGGATTTTGAAGTTTTCCTCAGAAGATGCGTGGCGTGGGGAGCGTTACAGGGACCTGTGAAGTCTGGAAATCCATCAGTCTGTATTTATATTTTTATTCAGCCGGGTCCAGTTCTTTTACAAGATAAGCGTTCAAGAGAAATGTATTGGTTTGAAATAATATGGACTTTAAAAGTGTTGAAGAGCTTGGCTTTTAGAGGAAAAAAGAAAAATCTCTAATTTGAGACTCAAGCATTTCAAAGACGAATTGAAAGACAAAGTAAGAGTCCGAAACTTAAAGTTGTAATATTTATTTAAGCATTGACGGAAACACTGTTCAGGGGGATTTCAGCGCGTCCTCTAATTCTCCATAGAGCCCAATTTTTCGTTGCATGCCAGCGTGTCCAGTCCCTCCAACAAACGCTCATATAAAGAAATATCAAAGTATTGTCAGGATATATATCAGTCCGATTTCCTGCCAGCTGGGCAGGTCTTAAACCTCGACTGGGGGAGCCAAAATATATTGAGGGTTACAAGTTAATTACTACTGTCTGAAGCTTTTCCAATATATTGCAAAAGTTACACGCGAACCTCTCCCGCCTGGAACAACCCTTCCGTTGTCACCCTGTCCCCTCGGGCTGCCAAATTTTCACTTCGCTCAATACCCCAGCAGCAAACCAAGCAAAAACCAAAGCGCTGACTACACCATAGCCGGTCGCAAGCGGGATTTATTTCCCCTTCGGCGTTGTTGAACAGATCATTTTGTCAAGAAAGAAATCCGTACAAAACGAGCGAGACCTTCCACTGCTAAATCCCAGCAGCGCTCAGATCGGCTCACCTCAACCCCCTCCACGCCACCGCGCTCTTTCCAGCGTCCCTCCAGTGCCCGTGCGGGCTGCAGCAGGGCCGGCAGCTCCTCATCCCCGCCCTGCCCTGCAGCTTTCCTCCTCCCCGTACCGATTACCGTCCTTACACTCGCCGTCTTGTCTTTGGGGCGGCCCCGGTGCCCGCCAAGCCGGGGAGCAGCGGCGGCAGCATCGCTCCTCACCGGGCCGCCCAGGACGGGACGGGAGGCTCACGCACGTCCGCACCTCAAGGCCCCTGACCCTCCCCGAAGCCCCACACGCCCCTGAGGCAGTTTGCTCATGGCCACAGCGGCGATGCTGCCCGCATGCTCCGGCAGCGAGGCTTTCCCCGAGCAGCCTGCGGCTCGCTTTGCCTCTCCTGCCCCAGCGCCCCCCGGCCCGGAGAGCGCCCGGCTTCTCCAGACGGAGATGGAGCGGGGGCGGCAGGAGGATGAGGAAGAGCAGGGAGGAGGAAGAGCAGGGGCAGCCCAGCCCAGCCCAGCCTGCCCCGGTCCCCGGTGGAGAGCGCTGTGCCCGCGGTGCTCCAGCGAGCTGCCAGCCCTGTCCGTGCAGGTGCGGTGTCCGTGCCTCCGGCGAAGGAAGGGAAGGAGGGGTAAAGGGTGGGGAGGGACGGACAGGGAAGCCGGTGATTGACAGCTTAAGTGGGCGCCGCTCCACTCACATATCCGCCGCCAAAGTTTTCTTTCACACGGAGAGAACTTTCTGTTGCCATGAAACTCGGGGGATTCACAAGCGCCGTCCCCTCTACCCCCCCTCCCTTCTTTTGGGGCAGCCGAGTGGAAAATCTCAGGCGGCAGCGGGGTGGGTGTAGGTGGGGATGGCCGGGAATGCCCGGCCTGCAGCCACCCATCCTGGCCCCGCGGGGCAGCCCCTCTCCCAGCGACAGCCGTGACCGATCCCAGCACGGCAATGTAGATTCTCCCCCAGGCGACAGCTCAGGAGTGGAAGAGTTTAGCCCGTCCATCCCTCCCCCGCTCCTTTATCCGCTCCGGGTGTGCAGCGCGGGCTCCCTCGGTCTGCGGGCAGCCTCCCCGAGCTTGGCCCGGGATCGCGCATCCACCCAGGCGCCCCAAACCCCTTTGTGCCCGGCAACCCCGAGCTCCCAGCGCAGCGCTCCGCCCCGCTCCTCCTCCCCGAGGGCACCCCCGGCCCGGCCGCAGCTGCGGGAGCCGCTCTGCCCCGGGGCAGGTGCGGGAGGGGCCCGGCGGCCGCGGCATCCCCGAGCCCGGGTCCCTCCGCCCGCCCCCGGCCGGTCCGCTGCCGGCCTGGGGCTGTCGGGAACCGCTCGCTGATTGGCCGCCGCCCCCTCATTTATAGCCCGTCAATCACGGACCCCCGCGATCCCTGCGCGCATCGCCCGCTGCCGCCCGCGGGAGCCGCTCCGCACAGCAGCAGCAGCTCGGCCACCGCCGGCACCTCGGGGAGCGGCGCTTCTGCCAGGCACCGAAACTTCCTCCTTCTCTCGTGGCAGCCGCCCAGACAGGTTCTTTCTTTTTTTTTTTTTTGTTTTGTTTTGTTTGGTTTTTTTTTTCCGAACTTCCTCTGCTCGCTCGGTGCCCGCCTGCCCGCCGCCCTGGCGCACCTTTTACCGGCCCCGGCCATGTACAGCATGCTGGAGACGGAGATCAAGGCGCCGCAGCCCACGCCGGGCAGCACCGGGGGCAACCCCGCTCCGGGGAGCACCGGCAAAGGCGGAGGAGGCGGCGGGGCCGGCAACGGAGCGGGAGCGGGCTCGGACCAGGACCGGGTGAAGCGGCCCATGAACGCCTTCATGGTGTGGTCCCGCGGGCAGCGGCGGAAGATGGCCCAGGAGAACCCCAAGATGCACAACTCGGAGATCAGCAAGCGCCTCGGCGCCGACTGGAAGCTGCTGAGCGACGCCGAGAAGCGGCCCTTCATCGACGAGGCCAAGCGGCTGCGGGCCGTGCACATGAAGGAGTATCCGGATTACAAATACCGGCCCCGGAGAAAGACCAAGACCTTGCTGAAGAAGGACAAATACTCGCTGCCCGGTAACCTGCTGGCCCCGGGGGGGGGCAACGCGGTGAGCAGCCCCGTCGGGGTGGGGCAGAGGATTGACACTTATGCCCACATGAACGGCTGGACCAACGGGGCTTACTCGCTGATGCAAGACCAGCTGGGCTACAGCCAGCACCCGGGCATGAACAGCCCGCAGCTGCAGCAGATGCACCGCTACGACATGACGGGCCTGCAGTACAGCCCCATGATGTCCACGGCCCAGACCTACATGAACGCCGCCTCCACCTACAGCATGTCCCCCGCCGCCTACGGCCAGCAGCCCTCCACGGCCATGAGCCTGGGCTCCATGGGCTCCGTGGTGAAATCCGAGCCCAGCTCGCCGCCTCCGGCCATCACTTCCCACTCGCAGAGGGCCTGCCTGGGAGACCTGCGGGATATGATCAGCATGTACCTGCCCCCCGGCGGGGATGCCACAGACCCTTCGGCCCTGCAGGGCAGCCGGTTACACAGCGTGCACCAGCACTACCAGAGTGCCGGGACTGCCGTCAATGGTACCGTACCACTAACTCACATATAAACTTGGCTGCTCCGGACGCCTCCCCGTCCTAGTCCCTTACCCACCACCGCTCCCTGACTACACCGGGACGTACGGCAGTGTTGCTCGGCTTAGCAGACTTAATACTAACTCTGGAGAAATTTTAAAAAGGAAATCCGTTAGTTGTGCCCTTTTTTTCCTTTTTTTTTTTTTTATTTTGTACAGGAAATAATATTTGAGCAAGTTGTTATTTTAATAGAGCACAGCTCCTGCCTCCTAGAAGCCGCTGTGAAGTTTTCAAACCACGGCAACTCCTTTCCTGGTTTCGGCTCGGTTGGGCACTGTTTTCACTGTTTTATTCACTTAAAAGTTTTTTTTTTTAAAGATATTTCATCTTCCAGTTTGATTTCTAGCGTTGCAATGACATAAACAAAAACCGCGGGCTTTTGTTTTTAAACTCGGTTGTTCACATAATCGCTGTGGTTGTTTATTAAGTGTTTTGTTACCGACCCTCGCTTGGTTTCCATTCGCAATCTGTAGCTTCCACGACTTTTTAATTTTAAGGTTTTATTCCTTGAAAAGGGGGAGGTGGGAGAGAGCAGAGCTGTGCGGGTCGCAAACGCGTTTCTTTTATTTATAGTAAGTTGTATGTCTTGGTTTTTCTTAAGCTGTAAACTTATGTAAATGGGTTTGTGAATTTTACTGTGAAACATGTTTTGACATATCGGATAAAAAACGTTTTAGTTTTGTTACCGGATTCCTTCCAAAAACACACACACAAAAAAAAAAAAGAGTTATCGAAACACTCCTTCCCTGTTCCTAGTCCTCGTTTGCTTCCTTCTTCCAAACGAAGAGAGATCAATAAATTTTCTATCAGGCACGTCGGCGGTGTCCGGGCGCTTTGTGCGGATCCCCCGCGGGAGCGCGGAGCGCGGCAGGGCCGAGCCCATCGCGGGGCTCTCCCATCGCTCCCATCGGGAGCTGCCAGCGCTGTTGGGCTGCGCCTCTGCCCGCCGAGCCGGGCTGTGTTCTGGGGGGCGGGAGAGGGACAACGTGCTCCCTGGATTTGGTTTTCTATTCAAGAGAAGCGGGAGCCGGGCCGGGGAAGCGTCGCTGCCGCTGCGGCCACTTGTTGCCTCTCCGCCCGGCTGCCTGCCTTCTCTCGGCGGCGGGGAGCGAAGGGGATTACGCTCTGCCTCGGCTTGTTGTGCTTTTTATTTCCTTTTTTTTTTTTTTTTCCCGTAAGGAGGATTTGCCTAGATACGCCAGGTCATCTGAAATATTTACAAAGGTAAAACCCGTTGGGGAACTCTTAATTAGACTCCATTAAAAATGAATGGTTACAGGAGTCCCCAGAGGAAATAAATAATTCAATCTTTTCAGTATGTTTGACGAGCGTTTGGAGTCTGGACAACTTTTCTTTCCTTTCCCTGCCCGTTTTATATTTTTTAGTTGGTTTTTTGTTTTAGGGACGTGCGTTCCTCGTGGCTGCGCTGCGGAGCAGTCCCGGCGGAGCCGAGCATCGCTTCTCCCTCGCTCCGAGCCCTGCTCCGGCCGGGTCCCCACGCGTG
The DNA here is from genome assembly GCA_035582745.1 of Loriotus luctuosus. Taxonomy (NCBI): domain Eukaryota; kingdom Metazoa; phylum Chordata; class Aves; order Passeriformes; family Thraupidae; genus Loriotus; species Loriotus luctuosus. The sequence goes on along the minus strand of JAWWEY010000243.1, from coordinate 16,372,983 downwards.
TCCCCGGCTCCTGGGCACTGCCCTGGCTCCGAGCTCGCCACTCCGCAGCGCATCCCCGCTTCGAGCTTCGCCTCTCGCCTGCTCCCGCTGCCCCTCCGCTGTTCGCCTTGGGATGGGGAAGAGCGACCGCGAGGGCGCTGCTGGAGTTTGGGTTTGGCTACGGGAACCTGCCCTGCCACCCCTTACCGAGGGTGGTTTCGGGGTCACTTTGTGCCCCTTGGCTGCCCGGGGGTGTCGCATCCGCGCTCCTTCCCGGCCGCTTCCCTCCCTCCGGCAGCGGGGATGCTCCGGCAGCGGCTCCTGCCTTCCCCGCCAGGCTCGGGCAGGGCTTTCCCCGGCTCTCCCAAGGGGCGAGGATGCTCTGCAAAGCTCCCCCAGAGCCCCGTTCGCTATCGGGGTGCCCGGCTCCTGGCCCCGGAGAATGGGCAGCCCCGGGCCCGGCCGCGCTCCGGACAGGGCAGCACAGCCCCTGTATCAGCGCTGTCCCCGGGACGGGCTGGGGGAACAGCCGGTGCATGAGAACCCACAGTTCCACACCCACAGCTCCGTTCTTCCATAAGATTTCTGGGGAAAACTGGCGAACCTGTGGCGCTGCTGCTGCCTGTTAGCGCTGCTGTCCTTCACGTAGGAGCAGGAGAGTATAGTAGCTGGTACCGTGACCTGCTAGCCCTTGAGGAGAAGCAGATCCATGAATAACCTGGAGGTCTGAGAGAAGGTGGTAGCATCAGTGGGGTTAGTAGAGTACAGGACATAGGCAGGGCTGCAGCAGGACCGATTTCAGCTCAGATGGAGTCAAACTCTTCCCTGGTGCTCTCCAGAACCAGCAGCGCCAGGACAGCTCTCAGTGGGGAAGAGTGAAATTCCCATTCCCTGAAACAATTCTTCCTCCACCTTCCCAGGCAGGTGTGCAGGTGCAGGTCTGACAAAAACCAGGGCTCCTGAGCAGGTGAGCAGCTGCCAGCACTGGAATTGTACTTGGTGTCTTCAGAGTCAAACTGCAGCTGCATCATTATAAATACTTGTTCTTCACATCTGAGTTGTGTGGAAGTGGATTCTCTGCCATGGAAGGGGAAAAACTCTGTTTTTCCAGAGTTGGTAGTATTTTTCAGCTCAAGTTATCCTCGTTTGGCCTAAGTCAGGGCTGAAGGAAGAATCTGTGAGCAAGTTCCTGAGGGGTCACAGAGAAATGTCTCTGTATAAATAAATGTCTCTGCCTTGCTCCCTCTGGAAGCTCCTACCAATGGTTTGGCTTAGGGCTGCTTTTCCTGATTTACTGGTTTTGAGATGTCCAGGTAAAATTCCCAATGCAGTTTCCAGCTTCCTGGGGCTAAACTTTATCCCAAAGTTCAGAAGCTGTGGTCATAGCTTGTGGGAAGATTTCTGGACAGGCCCATGGAACCCAGCCTTGCACATTAACTACAAATACAGATACAGCTTCTTCTTCCATCACCAAGAGTGTTTCAATTAGAGAGCCAACAGCATAGAGGGAGACATTGCCTAAAAGACAACTTTTTTTTTTTCCCTCTCAAAGAACAGTTACATCCTTTGCTTGGGCCCAGGAGATTTTCCTGCTGAACAAATGCAGAAATGTGTTCTCTTTAGATCTGATGTTTAACTTGTGCTGAACTCCATCTTTAAATCTGCAGAGTATTTGGCCCTTAACATCCCTCCTGCATGCATGCAGGCATTAAATCTGAATGCCTTTTTAGCGCTGCCCAGGCAGGATTTCCTTCCCCTGCTGCTGTGGGAGAGCTGAGAATGGAGCCATCAACATTCACAGGTAAAGTTCCAAACTATGAAGTGCTGGGTTGTTGCATGTGCACCATCAGCAGCAGCTCTTTGCACAGTTAAAACACTCCAGCCTTACTCTACAACACCCACGACAAATGCAAGTGCACCCTTTATCTTTAGAGTGACAGAGCACTGGCAATGAAGAGGTTAATGCTGGCATAAACTGTAATGACAATATTTAGGCTTTTGTTTTAACCTGTTTTTGAGGGGAAGATAACACTTGGTGCTGTTGGTTTGTCAAAACCCCGTGTATTGGGTTACACTTTCATGGTTCCTTCCTGTGCCAAAGAACTTCAGAGTTAATTTATTGCAACAAAAGTTGGTAAGTTAAAATACTTCAAGTTAAATTTTTGAAACAATGAGTAGAATATGATAATTAGCAGAGGAAAATGTGGGCATTTTAAGAATATTTTAAGGATATGTGTTAAACTGCATGCTTTTGTATTTCTGCTATTTCTTTGCTACAAGAAGAGATGAAGACTAAATTCAGGAAAAGCTTTAGCATAGACACTTTGTGAAAGCATTCATAAATTATCTTTTTAGCTGTCCCATGTCAAATGTGGGACTAAGAAAGATACTTCTCAGGAACATTATTAGGAAGACAGGAACTTGTCTAACTATCCTCCAGTGCTAAGGGAAAGGATGATTTCTCAGGACTGAGCACACCTGAAATGTGAAGCTGGGTGATGCTCAGGGCTGGAATGTTGCTGCTATTCTCAGTGCCTGCAGAAGTGAGAAGCTTGATTTCTTTTCTGCTTACTCAGCCTTGATCCCAGATTTCCTATAGTCATACCCAGTTTATTCACATGCTGCAGATTCAGATTATTCCTGTTGTAAATTCCATCACTAAATTCTGACAGAACTCTGAAATAACAAAGAGAGAAAATTTGAATCCATTTCTTTTATGATTTCTCAAGGAAGGTGTGGATAGCCATCATTACAGATGTGCTTGCATGGGGCTATTTAGTGGTTAATGCAGATTTCCAGAACAGTTATCCACATACTTCCCTGTGACAACTTTTAATTGATGCCACTGGATGAAGCAATCAGTGCAACATAGTGACTTTTTCCCAACAGAATGTCCTCAGGATGAGGAATTGATTATTCTTTGCTGCAAATACCATTCACAGCTAACTTCTTTGTGTTGTTGGTCAAGCAAACAGGATTTCAGGTTTGCTTCTTCCAAAGGCATCCTCAGAAGCTCAGTATCTATATTAAGCCTCAGTTTTCCAGTTTCTGAAATACCTCTACCTCCTCAGTGCAGCAGGGGAGATTGCAAAGCACGTGAGCAAACATAAGAGAGAGCAAGAGAACTGGGAGAGGTCACAGAACATCCATATAAAGATTTATTTATACCTTCTCCATGATGGAGAAAAATAATTGTGTACCACAGTGTCATGCTCAGGATGCTCATTTTTATTGTTGTCACTAAGCTCAACTGTAATACATTTATATTCATTTAGGAATACATCAGATTAAGACCAATCAGACCGTGGTTTGAAAATATTTTTGGCCTGGTTTGAAAATATTTTGCTGATATCGGTGAAGTCTCTGATTCAAGTCCACGTGAGGGAGAACTGATGGGGTTTTAACACATTCCATGGATCTTGTGGAAAAATCTGCACTTTTTTCCATGCTTTGGCCATCCCATGCTGGGGCATTGGTGCAAACTCCCCTGGGCTGGTGGGGTGAGGTGTGAAACACAAACTCCTGCATAAACCGGGCTGCCTCCAAAGAAATGCAAAGTGAGCCGGGCTCTCAGAGCCCCCATCCCATCCCATCCCGTGGGGATGTGTGGATATTCCACGTGCACCCAGGGCTCAGAGAGCCGGGCATCCCTGGGGAACAGCGCAGCAATAAGAGGGAAATTAGGCAACGTTCAAAACTTGTGAGCTGCTGTCATTTATCTCTTCTGCAGCTTCTGATTGAGATTCTGGCCTCGGGGAGCTTCTTTCCTTTGTCTCTGTGGAGAATATTATGCATCTTTTCTATGCAGGCCATAGGAAATAGTAGAGCAGTGATTGCACCGAGCCTTCAGGATTTCCCCTTTGTACAAGACTCAGCTTATTCATTTCATGCATCATTCACAGCTTGCTGTGCTGATTTCAAAAATTCTATACATCCACTCAAAGGGGAGAGACACAAAGGGGAGAGACAGAGCAGGGTGCTGGACGTGCCTTAGGTGCAGGTAATGCCATTTGCAGGGGAAGAGATCTTGAAAGTCAATGGGAACTTTGCCCATTCAGAGTTCAGGATAAGACACTTGGCATTGATTTCATTTTCATTGTTCTGTGCTGCCAAGGCAGAGAAGCTTCTCTTCCACAAGGTTAAGGAAAGATATTTTAATCCAAGTAATTCTTTTCTCTCTCTTTTATTTTTCCCTCCTCCTCCTTTTTTTTTCCCCCTTTCTATTCACTGGGCAGTTTTGCTTTTACAGCCTGTAAACAGCAAGTGTCATAGTAGGAATTCCTTTAAAAAAAGCAAGTTATACTTTCATAATTAAGTAAAAACTTCCTTTCCTTTAAACCTGAGTCTGTTAAACAGGTGAACGTTTGTGAAACAGGTGTGAATATTTTATGAGCATACCAGAGCTGGGATAGTAACTGAATTAAGTGTCATGGCCCTAAAGTTAGAGGAAGTAAAGGAGCTGAATATACAGGCTGGCAAACATTTGAACCAAAGGAATTCTGCGCAGTTTTCCAGGCATTCAGCAGGGCTGTGTGAGTGGCTGCAGGAGGGATTAGCCCTGCCTGTGTTCTCTGTCCTAAGAACCACTGAAGTTTCCCTGACTTGGATGATGTTGTGCAGAGCATGAAATATTGTAATAAACTTTTTTTTTAAACTATACCAAAGTAAGGAGATCAACTCCTTGAAAGTATTTTCCTTCCTTCTGCAATAACTCTTCTGCTCTTCTCTCTAGATTTCAGACCTTACTTGCATCAATTCCAGCCAAGAACAAATTCTTTCATTTGAAAGCCTTGTGTAAGCAGGGAGGAATAACTTTGGATTAATGTTAAAAGCAATAAGGAATCTTTTGATGTTCTTTTGTTCAGACAGCAGTAAAACAAAAAGATTATTGAAGAGTTTCAGCTGTGGTGGCATGGGCAGGTCTGGAGGTTCTGGAGCAGGGAACAGGGCTGTTTTGGCTCTAGCACAGGGCTGTCCATCTGTGCCCTGGAGTTATTTTGATTTCAGTGACTGACAGGTCAGCTCATGACAGGACAAGGCTTGTGAGCTGCACAGAGCTGCCAAAATCTGGCACATCCTTTGGACTTCCTGTGACATGAAACTTTTCCCACAATCATTTCCTTTTCAATTATTCAAGAGAGGACTAGAATTTAGGCCAGCCTAAACTGAACTGAACAAGTGTTTGATGAGGTGTTGCTGTCCTGTGCCTGGGCTCGGGTTCTGCTGGGCTGCACCTCCCTCCTCCATCCTGCCAGGGTTCAGAAGCTGGCTGTGAGCACAACCTCCACACCCAGGGGAGCACTGACCACTCAGTCCTATCCTTTTTTTGGGGTGAAATCATTTTCACTGGACTGTCACAATGCCAGCCTGGGGAAAGAGCCCAGGGTTTGTTTTAATGCACAACCTCAATAAAGCTCATTGCTCCTCTCACTGAGGTTTCACCCTTTCTTTCCAAGCAAAGCTACTTACCTCTAGCTCCTATCAAAATAGAGTTTCTCACAGCTTCACACCAGAATTCTGTTGTTGCTGACAAGACATGAGGATATTGCCAGAGTTGGGTGCTGTACCTTGCTCAGGTAGGACTGCAAGGAAAGGAAGGAGGAATGAAGAGAAATTCTCTCCAGGAGTGAGGTTGCAAAGGCACTGACAGATTTTGGTGCTTGATCTGCTTCATCTTCAGTGCAAAGCAGGCAGATGTGCACAAAATGTGATTTTGTCTGTATCCATTTACAGGCACACATTGTTAAGAGAAGCCAGAGATTCTGTACCAGGGTGGGAGCAGAGGAAGGACAATGTGATGCTGAAATGAGCACAAATGAACTGTGTCTGAAGTGCTGTGTGGTCACAGCACCAAATTCTCTGCTTGATTCATGACAAGGAAGTGGCTGAATGTGATCCTTGGATGAGAAGCAGCCCATGGGGTCACCTCCTTGATGGGTTTCCAAAATGTGATGCCTGAGCTTGCTGTCAATCCACAGAATTCCCTCCTAATAAAACCACTGTCAGCCATAGCTTTTGAGGCTGGCTTGCCCACAGAAGGACTGGGGAGAGAAAAACCAAGCAGGACAGACTTTTATTGTCAGAGAGATAAAAAAGTCAGGGTTCTAAGCAGAGGCCTGAGCAGCTCAGGTGTGAGGGAGAAGATTTGGGTTTGCCTTGCCCACTTAATGAGAAAAACCCCACTTGCAAATGGGGGCAGGTGACTTCAATAAACTGCATCACAACGTTTGTTATAAAGATAACCCTCGAGCACTTTTAGGCTGGGAGCTTTTCAGGGGAACAAGTCTGGTTTTTCCTCAGTTTCTGAAGCTTTAGGTGTGATTTTGAGGATCGCATTCATCTATCTAAGCAGGTTTAAGCACAATTTGTGCCTGCCTTAATTCCAGCCCAAAGGGAAGTGTGGGAAAGCAAATAGTGACCCCCAGCATGGGAGGTGAGTGAAAGCTGTGGCTCTGTGAGATGCTTTGTTCCAGCTAAACTGAGACCCTCTGCCCCCCTTTGAAGCCAGCTCATGGCTGCACTGGTGCATGTGGGAAGGGGGACTAGGACAGGGCAGCAGCTTCAAATCAGGCTTTTGTGGTTAAATCACAAATATTGGCTTGCTGTGGGCATGGGAATCACAGGTGTACAAAATGGTGTTGTGACAAAAAACACCAAGAGGGGTTTTCTGAGTTTTTTTAGTGAAGGGGCAAGATGTAAAAAAGGAGAATGATACAGCTGATGGAGATGGAAAGGAAAAGTCCAAAGGTAATGGGATGAAAGGAGTTTATCACCTTGGAACATGTATGTTTCACTTCTGGGGATTACTTAAAACTGCAAAGGAAACAATGCAATGTTATTTTGTATTTAAAATAATCTCCATTTTCTGTGTCTCAGTTACTTTTTCAACATGCACAATGTGGCCAGAATCTTATCCTTACCTTGAAGTGTGAGCACAAGAGAAAAAGCAGTTGTAGCTAATGAATGAGCAGGAACAATAGAGATCTACTGGCATTTGTCCCTAAAACCTCTGTGTGAAGGGGAGGATGGATGGGGGAGCTTTGAGAGGGAGCTAGCCCAGATCTGCTGAATTTCGATGAGGATTTTTCTAGTTTGTCTCCCATTCTGGTTGGCTGCATTATTATTTATCTCATCACTCAAATTGTGGTAGGTGCTGCTTGCCTTGGAGTATGAATAACAAAGCTGTTGGGCTCAGTAGAGTTCACTTATGCAGTAGGAAAGAATAATTCTCTCCTCTCCAGGAACTGCTGGGTAAAATTTAATAATCTTGGCTGTGCCTTGGTTTAGGGAAAAGGATCATAAAGGTGCCCCATGACTTTAAAGTACAGAAGTATTTAAAAATATCCAGGTGCAGTCAATGAATTCCTGCTACATTCCCTTGTTCCCCTGCAATAACTTCTTCTGAATATAGGGCATAAAAACTAGTTTAATATTATTGGATCAAGTAATAGAGAAAAAAATTGTATACCATCAGGTTATCCCACAATTGGTGCTGCCATGGCCTCACTTAATAGCATTGGTCATATTCACTGTTAAACTGAGTCTGAAGAGGGAATTTAGCAACAACTTTCAGGTAAAATTTTACTAATCCTAAAATAATTTTAATAATTATTTTAATTTATTTAATTATTAAAATAATTTTAATTTTATTTTAATAATAATATAAAACAATACATTTTTATCTGAGACACCTGTCTGAGCAAGTTCTCCTTCCCTGGGCCCAGTGAAGTCATCTTCAGGTTGGAGTATTTGTAGGATCAGCTGTTAAATGTTTGACAGCATTTCCATTTCAGTGCCCTTAAGTACCCTCAGCGTTTTGAGGCTCCTGAGGTAAGAGGGAAGGAGAAGAGAAAACCCCCTGGTGCTGAGGGTTCTGGTGACTGAGTATTGCTGGGCTCACTTTAGAGCCAGCAGGCAGGAAAAGTGTTTTTATCATGAAAATTTAGACCATCTAGAAATGCCCAGGAACATCTGAGATGGTTGGGACCTGTGGGTTTCTGTCCTTGCTGGCAGGTAGAGAAGGTGGCACATTTCACAATCCATGAATCATTTGCCATTTGCTCTTAAAAAAAAATCTCTCAAATGTCTTGTTTTTGCAGATGTACAGGAGGGGTCTGTGCTTTTAAATGAAGGAAAATTAATCAGGGAAAGGGAAGGTGAGCAGGATGTTGATGCAGTTTGCCCAGGTGTGCGTCTGGGCCAGCTTGTCACCCACAGAGAGCAGGTGGAGAAAACTGAGACCTGAGTTTAAAAAATCACTTAAGAGGTCTAAAAGACATTCTCAAGAAACATTTAAAGAGATGGGTACACAGGTGGGTGTATGGAGGAGTGTGGGATGACCACTGAAGGGAGTCAGAAGTCTGCATGGTACCTGAAGGATGCCAAAAGAAAAACTTGTTCTGCTGGGTGATGGCTTGTGACACAACCAGGAGAAATGGGAGTATTTAATGCCAGTGAAATAAAAGGCAGGTGTGCAATGCTCTCTCCAGGAGTTTTCAGATGTTTAACCAGGACTGGATAAAACATCTGTGAGCTGCAGAGGAGAATCCTGTGTTGGAAGAAGGGGAGATCAGTGTTTTCTGGCTTTCCTTCAAGAATTTATTTCCAGTGACTGAAACCTCCTTGTTCTGGTGTGTTCCTCAGTGTCTTGGAAGTCTGGGAGTGCTATACTAGGAGGGAACTTGTAATTTAGAGGTGATTCTTAACTTTGGGTGTTCTTTCCCCCTGTGAGATCTCCAAACACTTTGCAAGGGAATCAGTGCAACCCAGTTACACAAGGGAAAAGCTCCAGGGGCCCCCAGCCAGGCAGGGGCAGAGCCAGGGGTGATCCCTCACCCCACAGTGATGCTCTGCCCACTCTTTGGAATGGAATTTTCCAAATGGGCTCTGTCTGCAGCATTTCCTTGTTCTGATGGTGGAGCTCCAGCAGCCCTGGAGGGAATTCCTCCCAATTTTCCCCTTACACCTCTGCTGAGGGTTCCTGGCCTTAGAAAGAGAAGAGTTTCTGTGCCAGCTCCTGGGTCACTGCATCCTGGCTTAAAGAAATCACGGTTTCACATACTCTGGGCTACTTCTGCTACAGGGCTGGCAATCCTCCTGTCTCGTGTGGCTTTGTCACTCTGGCAGAGGGACAGTAAACAGTCATGGACTTGTTTTCCATTTTTCCCAGTGCAGACTGTCACAGCTAATCCAGGGAGAGTCAAACTTAATTTAAAGATGCTTTTCCTGCCCTCAGTGAATAACCACACCTAGATATTTGGCTTAATTTCACTAAAAATAAAACCTCTATGAAGTTTTTCATACTTTTCATTAAACAGAAAAGGCAATTTATGAATTTTGTAGTAAAGTATACTGAAGACAAGGAAAGACAATGGGAATTAAAGTATATCGGTGTTCCCTCAAAGATTTCTGCATGATGGGGGTTTGCTCTGAGTTCATTTTGTTTCAAATCCATTCTGTGGTGGGTAACTTGTAGCTGAGTTTGCTGCTGGTTTGATGCATCCGTTGAATCTACTAGCAGCTGCAAAATTCCAGGAGCCTGGCCTTTTCATGATTCAGTGACCATGTAATTGGCCATGGGATTTATTCAGCCTTTTCATTCTGTGACCCTTCCCTACAGCATCCTCCCAAAACCCTCCTGGTTAAATTCTGTGCCTTTCTCTTGTGCACTCTGAGCGAACAGCTCACAGTTTCAAACCCATTTTCCCTGCATACACAGCGAGATAAAATATCATATTAATGGCTGCCTGCTTGCTGGCATCCCTGTTGAAGCTGAGAGTCAGCAAAGTGACTTTAAAATATACTGAACTGGGCCTTTGTGAGGGCAGGGCACTGAATTTGCTCTCTGTGCCTGCTTTGGAGTCAATCAGATATTTCTGCACCAGAAAGGAGCACAGAGGGACAAACAGCCAAGCACCTCCTCAACCTCCATGCTGAAAAAGTCTTAAACTTTTATTAGAAACTGATTGAATCAGTTCGCAGCACTGTTTGGGGAGTTTCAGCCATTCCCCCAGCTGCCTGCTCTTTATCCGCCCTCTGGCTGGAGCTGTGGGTGTGGGAGGAATGCAGGATTGGGCGCTTATCTCCCCATCCCTGCCCGGCCGCGCTTGGGAGAGGGGATTTGCCTGGAAAAGGTTGCCAGGGGAAGGTCAGCTGCTGCACTGATAGACATCGGTGGGAAATGCAGATTTTGTGTCGTTTAGATTTGTCCTAAACCCGTGTGGTGGGACTGAAATGCGATATTCGGCTTAATTTCACTAAAAATAAAACCTCTACCAAGTTTTTCATACCTTTCATTAAACAGAAAAGGCAATTTATGTGTTTTATGTGTAGCAAAATATATTGAAAACAAAGAAAGGTAATGGGAATTAAATTCTATCAGTGTTCCCTCGGAAATTTCTGCATATTTTCACATGCACGATGTTTAGTAAGGCAGCTGTACCTGGGTGACAGCCGGGAGCCTGCCCAGAGGTTATCACTTGTTGCTTCTGGCACTAAGTTGGATATAACTGGATCTCTGTTATATATTTTGGCATGGAAAAACTAGTTCTACAAAGGTGTGGCTGAAATCAAAATTTACTGTAGGTTTCACTTCCAAGGGCTGCCGGTGTGGCAGGATTAGAGCTGCAGTGTCACCCGGGGTAACTCTGCAAAACCACCAAAAGCACCTCTCACATGTGAGAATTACAGCAGCAGGTTGTTTCAGGAAAGAAGGAGGAAAGGGTGCCTTAAAATATGCTGTTATTTAAAATTTAAATTAAAAAAAATATCTTGTTAAAGTGAGGGGTTTTTTTCCTTAAACTGATTTTTTTTTTCCCCAGAGCAGTAAAGCTGTGCTATAGCAGTTGTTGACTGATATTTGGAGGGGGTAAAAAGTGGTTTTGCCATTTATTCAGTGGAAGAAGCCTTGCCAGTGTCCCAGTGAGCAATGAGAGCAATGAGAGGTGGTGGGGGAGTGAAGAGTGGCAAGAAAGAGCTTTGCTTTTTGTTGTGGGAGAAAATTGAGACCACAGCTTTTTTGGTTTTTTTAATTTCTTTTCAAACAATTTCTCAATCCTGTAATAGCTCTGGACACCCCGGTTCCTGGCATAGCAAAGCTCAGCTGCACTATGAGGTTGGCTCGGAACAGAACTCATGAAACACAGCTGTATTTCCCCCCTTTGGGGGAATTTTCTGCATTTTTGAGGTGGAGCTGGGGGATGCCAGAGTGCCCCATCAGTGGTGGGGCAGGGGGTGGCATCCTGCATCAGGTCATCACCTGCATTCAGATCTCAACTGGCTCTGCTTGCCCACTCGCATTCCAGCCGGGAATGACCCCAAAGTGCCGGGAATGACCCCAAAGTGCCAGGAATGACCCCAAAGTGCCGGGCAGACTCCGATCATCCCTGTCCCCGCCGTGCCCAGCGTCCTCGCGGTCCTGCCGCATACCTGGGCAACGATCAGAGATCCTGGTGATTAGAAATGGGTGATTTCGCAGAGAATTATAGATTATGCAGGCAGAAATTCACAGCCCGACTGCACAAACAGAGAGTGGCTTCCTGCACAGAAAGTGACTTAGCTTAGTGCTTCACTGAACAACTTCTGATAAATTTCATTTTATTAATATTCTGTGACAGACTATCTTTTGGGGTGGTTTTTTTCTTTCCTTTTTTAATTTTTGTTTGTTTTTTGGGTGTGGTTTTTTTTTGGTTTTTGCTTTTTGTTCCGCCCCCCCCACAGAAGATAGTAATTCAATTGCTTTCTCCTTCTACAAGTTTTTTTTTTTTTGGTTTTTGTTTTGTTTTTCTCCTTGAGAACTGAGCAACTGATTGAGGCACCCCAGAGCTGATTTATGTAATTTAAGAGTTCATCCTAAAAAATCTTTACCTTGAACCCCAAGGCTGAACTGGAGCAGCATTGTTTATGATTAAATAACCTTAAATTACATAAAAATAACACTACTTGGTATCGAAAAATCGTTAAAGTTTGGTTTATATCTTTTCATCATTTTTATGTCCTCTAAAGAGTGACATTTTTGCAGAAAGTGAAATTTATGTATTTTAATGAAAATTATGAAGGCGTTATTATGTAGTGACAGCTTAAACGAGGAATAATTGCAATTAATTTAGAAATATTGACTATGTGTGCTGATTCTTTGTGATGCCAAGCAATAGATCCAACTCATAGCCCTCACTGGCAGCTCACCCAGAGCAGTTTGGGGCAGGAGCGCTTTGGGAAGCCCTCCTGGGCAGCCTGGCCACACGCTGAGCAGTCCAGCTGCTTTTCCTGCCCCTCTGTCACAGATTACCTGTTGCCTAAAGCTGAACTGCAGCAGAGCTGCGCTCCCGAGCTGCTGCAATTCACAGCTCGGCTCATTAGCATAACCCATCATTAGCGCTGCTTTAGTGCTCCCAGCCCGGCAGATTTACATCTCCGCAGCTTCCACGGCTGAATCCAGTGGGAATTGAGCATCGGGGATTCACAGCACCTTTTCCAGGCCCTGAATGAACAGCACAGAATGTCAATATTTAGAACCTGAAGCAGCAGAGCGTGTGAACATTTGTGCTGAAAAAAAAGAGTTGAGTGCGGATCTGATTTAATTCCTGCGTGTTGTAAAGTCACAAGAACGCAAAATTGTCATTTTGAGTGCCACAGGACACAACTGACGCTGTTGAGTCAGGGATGGAGAGAAAGACTCGAGTTTTCAGGTGGATCAGAAGGCTCTGTTTAATGGAGGTGGCGGGGTTTTTATAATGTGACTCGCTAAGGTGATCCCTGATTGGTGTCGAAGTAGAAATACCTCACAGTACTAGTGAACTACGAATAGCAGGCTGTGAAGAACCATAACTATAAACAATGGTTATAGGAAGAGAGGTAATAATTGTTTGAATTCTTTAATATTCCCAGGCTCAGCCTGGCAGAAATTATCTCTTTTCGACAGAACTGAGAATACCCACACACAACCTTTGTGCTCTTCAACTCTAGGTCTTGTGGAGCGCTTTTCAAGGAGACAGTTTGGTAATTCCGATTTTAAGGAGGAGCTGAAGGTACTTTTGGAAATTCCCGAGGACAGCGAGGAGCAGCAGGGCAGGTGCCTTGTCCCCCATGCGGGGCAGCCCCGGGGCAGAGGATTTCTCAGGCTCCAGGGCCGGTGATGGCCGTGCAGGAAGGTGCTAAAGTCTCACCCTGATATGCACAAGTGCAAATCAGGACCTGAATGTGCCCGCTCGGAGGGATTTGGGGCAGGATGCGGCTGAATGGGGCCGGGGCTCGCTGATGGCTGTTCAGGGGAAGGGATTCCCGGGGGATCCATGGCTGCAGGGCACCGCTCCCAACCCTCCGCCCACCCTGCCCGGGCAGCTCGGGAGGGTGCCCGACCTGCCCGGGGCATTGCCGAGGGAAAAGGGGTGATTCAACTTGCCAGAAAAATGAGGTTCA
>JAWWEY010000243.1:16330908-16341806 GCA_035582745.1 Loriotus luctuosus | reverse complement strand
TTTTAGCCTTCTGTAAGTATCCTTTCTGTATTCTTTAGTATAGTTTAGTATTCTTTAATATAATATAGTATCATAAAATAATAAATCAGCCTTCTGAGAGCATGGAGTCAGATTCATCATTCCTCCCTGCCACAGGGGTCCCTGCAAATACAAAACTTGTCCATGTGTAAATGGATTTTCTTGAGTGTTTCTTCTTGGCCTCTCTCTTTTGCTCATATGCATATAGACACGGTGAAAAAAATTAAAATCTGCCCCAGGTATTGCTAATTTTAAAGAAAAAATGGGGTTTTTGTTTTAGTTTGTAGGTGTTTCTAAAGTATTTTAGTGCTACCAGAATGAGGCAATAAAATTACCTGAGAAGATCTCAAGAAGCCTAAAGTTTCAGTGCTGAATCTGAGTCTGGGAATGATCCATGAATCAAAATGCTCCAACCACCCCCTTTGGAAAAAAAATCACCCTGTAAAGCACCATTCAAACTTGCAGACTGTGACAAAGCAATAAAAAAATTATCCAAAATCCCATGTGACTGAGCAAGAGATCTTCTGAGATCAAAGCCTGACTTTCAACTGGTCTGAGAACAGTTTCTATTTGGGAAATAATTCCTAGTTCAAACATTATTATAGTTCAATCTTAGGAGGAAAAAGAAATTTAATACCAAAATACATAGAAAGTGTTCTAGGAGTTCTTGTTGAAGGAAAAATAACATGACCACAGCAGTGACTTTTGCTGCTTGGTATCTTGAAAAAAAATGGTTCCTAGCATTACTTGTTTGAATTTTGTTGGATGAAATGGAAGAGGATATTTCCTAATGATCTAAAATTACCAAAGAGGATAAGATATCAATTAGAGAATTGTACTGGTAGTTTCTAGTTTATGGTAAAGGTCTGCAATAATTAAGATATCAGGTGTCAGTCACAGATGCCATGTTTGAAGTCCTTCAGTCTCATGCTGGTGTCAGTTTTTAACTGGGGCCCACAGTTCAGTGGCTTTTTGCTCTTTAGAGAAGAAAAAGATGAGAGAAATTCACCATCATCTGCGATGAGCTGTGAGAACAGAGCTAAGTAAGTTTTAACAATTGAAATCAGAGGGAATGTGGTAGAGAGTGACTCTCCTCTCTTTCTTTCAGAACTCTGGTGGAAAATACGATCAATCTCTGCAGCCTCAGAGGGAATCAATTTACCTTAGATAATTGCACTGTATTTCACCATTTGTGGACCATGTCTGATGTAGAACAGTCACTAAGTTTTGGGGAATTCTCTGGCACTTTCACATTTAATTTTTTCCTTAAGGTTGTGTTTCAGATTGACCAATTAAGGCCATCTAGAAAGGAAACAAGGTTATACAGACATGGGTCAAAGAACTGCACTTTCCTCTTCCCAAGAAAAGGTTTGAAAACCACATCATCCTCTCCCTGTGCTGCTGTAACAATTTTGGCAACTGTGAAGAGCTGCTCCATTATATTTGTGATATAATTTGTGATATATTATAATTCGTGATCTATTATATTTGGTCCATAATTTGTGATATAATTATCTTTAAATAATTATCAGCAGCTTCCTCAAACACCTGACACTGGTGGTTTGTAGGGTTCCAGGAGTTTGTGTGTGCGTTGTGAGCATGAGCAATATTTTTATCTGGGATTCTGGGTAATTCAGGAAATTTACCAGAACTGGAAAGCCAGATTTAATTTTTAACATCCATATAATGAATCTTGTTATGTTTTAGGCTGTAATAATGCTCTCAGGCTTTTATTCTGGTAGAAGCAAATAATTTATTCCTGAATTGGTGTGTAGGTCTTGAGTATGCCCAGACTGTGATTTGATGACACAATTGGGACTGTGGATTAAAACTTGCCAATAATTAGGATTTTTTCCTACCCATTTTTGCACGGAGGGTGTCCTGAAGAGCTCTGTCCCCTCTTTGAGTACCATGAATTCTCTCCTGTTTATTTTTCATTCACACTCCTCTGTCCTGTGCTGGAAACCAGAAATGAAGTCAAGCTCTTGCAGTGTGAACTTTTTACTCCATGTTAGGAGCTTTGGGATTTGTCCAAAAAAACTGTGACCAGCTGGCTGAGGGCAGCTTCCAGAATATTGGATGCTGCTTGTGGGAATACAGCAAGGATAAAATTCTGGGGACAGACTGAATTTTCCCAAAGGGAAGGAAGCAGCAGCCAGCATTGCCATCATTATTATTGTTTCTGAAAACATTGAAAATGGTGAGTCTGACAGTCAAGGGCCCAGTTCAGCTCCTGCCATTCAGTGCCCCAAAATTCAGCTTTTCTCTTTGGATACCTCAGATGTGCTCATCAGAGCTCTGAAAGAGGACTTTCTAAAATCAAGGTGGCATTCTAAAGACTTTTTCTGCAGAAAAGAAATTTTCACATGGTTATTGCAGGTTGGGTTGGGGTTTTCTACCCCACCACATGCACAAACCGCTGCTGGTTCAGTTTATTTCAAAAGTAACTAATTTCTGGCAAAACATTTGCAGAGAACAGCTCTTTGCTTCAGCTTTCTAAGTGGAATTTTTCATTCATTTTGTCTCACAGAATTTTTACAGGAGGTTATATTGTTAAAATTATTTTCTGTTCTTAAGCTGCCATTGCCCCTTTATTTCAAAGGTTTATCTTGTGAAATACAAGTTTCCATTGAGATTTTATTTAAATATCTCCTAGCTCCTATTTAGTTCATACATCAGAAACGTATAAACTACACTTCTTTCTCCTTTAAATGTACAAGGAAATTTTTTTGAAAGAGGATGTTGATCATTGGCTTGTCAGTCAAATGTGTATTTGCAAACACTGGGGTTGGGGTCTGGCAGAGAACAAATTCCTGGTTTGAACAGATTTAGTTTATTCATAAAGAAAGTTGGAAGTTTCTGACTGACAACACCATACTAAACAAAATATATATCAGATGGTTTCAAACCACCAGAAATGCTTTTGTTTTCCCTTCCAGAAAAGCTTCTCCATAGTTAGTTTTTTTGTGTGATATATCATGTTTTAAGAAGGAAATCTTCTATTTTAACCTAAATGAATGGAAGTCTCAGGCAGATTTGAAAAACATGAATGTAGCAAACAAAATAATCTCCTGCATATTTCTAATATGATGAGAATAATTCTAATAATGGATGAGAATCAGCAGGAGAAACCTTTGCTAAATTAACGTCTGTATTAAACACAGGCACTGGTAGAAGCCAATTTTATTAAATGATATTTGGCTATTTTATGGCATTTTGCCCATAGTTCTAGGTTTGCTCAGGGAGGAAAAGGAAGCATTGCTGTGTCCAGGTTTTTGACCCTTTGGATCAGCCCTTGCCAGCTCTCTGCTCCACTTTTTCTGCAGTTTCCCAGACTGGCCAAATGTCTAAATTGATAAAACAGGACCAGATAATTAATCCAAAGCACCTCAGACTTCCAATGCTTTCCCAGCAAAGAAGACAGGCAGGGAAGTGAAGGAATTTATGGCAGAAAGGAAAATCTGACCTTAGTGGGGCAGCAGAAGAGCCAGACCCGTGTAACACTCACACGGCAAGGCTTGGGCACTAAATAAATAACATTTACTTGGGCAGTAAATAAAAAATCAGGTCCATTTTCAGCTGAAAGAAGGGAATAAAGACAAGGAAAGGGAGGATGATGAGGAATTGCTGTAATCCCTGCAGTAACCTGAGCCCAGGGATGGGATCTTGGAGCACAGGGGCAGCACCACCAGGGAAAAGTGGGGAATGCCAGCGGGTATTTCATGCTGACAGCACAGGTCAGGGCTGGGTTTGGCAGCTCTTCAGGGAAATCCTGCCACTAAAATGATATTCCTGGGCAGCACTGTGCCTTTTGGAGAGAAACATCCTCTGTGAGCATTGCTGGTGTGTCCTGAGCCACAAACCCCTCTTTGAGAGCTCCCTAATCCTGGCATGGCTCATCAGAGTGTTCAACATCCTCCCCCAAGAGCACCACCAGAAATCTCTGCACAGCTTTGCTCTCCATTTCTGAGATGGCATGAGAGAGGAGAAATACAACTGTGTTTTAGCAGTGAGATATTATTGCAGGAGAGTGCTGGGGAGGTGGGAAATGCCAGCTCAGGGCAGGCATTTGCTCCATCAGTTGAACAGTTGTCCCAAATGATGGCTAATCAGAGATAAAGCAGGCACCAGCAGTGCAGTGTCAGTAGTGCAGCTCCAGCAGATTTGCAAGGGAAATTCAGATCGACAGGTGGTCCTTACCTTTGGCAGAAGGTCAAAAGAACATCACAAGTTTCTTATCTCTCTGTTTTATCTGCTGAAGGTGGGGGGAACTGGGGAAAATATCTGAGTTTTTCTAACCTTAGCCATTTAAACAGAGACACACCATTGCAGGGACTGAATGATGTTTTCAAGATTTTAAGGATGGCAAAATTAAACTTTTTTTTTTTCCTCACAGTACAGAGCTGCAGTTTAGAGGTTTGTTCTCTCAGTGGAAAAGCTATGAATCCTGATATTCAACTCCATGAATATCTCTTTAAAACTTACTGTGGCATTATTTTTGACAGCTTTTTTCTTGCAGAAGGAAAAGAATTTTAAACTATAAATTTTATTGATTCTCCTCTTCTGTATGATTTTTCCCTTGTTCAAACCCTACAAAAATCTTTGTTACACTGAATAACCCCAATGGCTTGGATGAGATAATGATATAATTGTTATATGAGATAATTATTGATCCACACAACCCTGGATGCCAGGTCATTGCTGGATGCCAGGGTCAGGATTCAGATCCAGATTTCTGTTCCTAAGGGTGGAGGTTTGGAGCACCAAAGCAGCTCCTCAGCAACATCCCTGATCAGATCAACTGCAGATTCTTCCAGCCTGAGCTCTCTTTGGTGTATTGCAATATCCAGGTGTCATTCCTGGGGGATCTGTGAGGGCAGGAGAAGTGTTGAGCTGGTGCCAAAGTATTTGTGTGTATTTTTTCCAGCAAACCACATCCACTCAGGTGGTTTCCTGTGCTCTGAGGCAGGCTGGCAGTGGGTATAGAAATCTCCAGCTGTTTTCTACCACCTTCTGACATGCAGCTGGAGATGTGTGAGTGATAAAGTGGCTGCAAGGCCTCTTAAAAGTCATATTTTAGATGTAATTGAAGGAAAAATAATTAGAAAATTCTCAGTTGGAGAGCCAGAAACCGCTTTGTAGAAAATGATTTGTTGTGTTCAATGATGAGCCATATAACAGAGCTAAATAAAAATCATAAATGTTCCTTTTCTTTTTGCAAGAGTAAAAAGTTCTGGCTCATTGTTGCACAGATGGGCAAAGGGGACACAAAGTAAAGGTGATTAATTAAAAGAAGAGGAAGAAGTAGAGGGTCAGGAGAGGCAAATTGATGTGAAAGACAAGATAATTTGTAGTCTCTGTGTTGTGCAATTGTAATAAGTGTTCCAGCTGAGTTTGTTGTTTGAAATAAATGCCACAATTGTTTATCCAATGGCACAGCTACCTTGGGCTGCCAGCTGAATTTCTGATTCTAAGATAAAAACTTGTGTTTGGTCTTCCTAAATGCTGAAAAACCCCTGTTCTGAGAGCTTCAGAGACCCAACAGCCTCATGACTGTCTGCTGCTTCTTCTGGCTGAGTTTTCATCTGATTTTAAATTTCTCCCTCTGATGGTGTTGCTGTTTCTTCCTTGGGAAATTTTGGAATTCCTTTAGATATCTTTACATCTGCTCCTATGGATAATTCTTTGAACAGAAATATGATTTCAAACCACTGTTTAAAATAACAGGAAAGTTCATTTTAAGTGTCTGATTTTCTAGTGAAGAGACTCAGCTTTGTTTTTAGATCAGATCTATGGATCTGTGGCCAGACAAGCTATGCTTGAGTTCCAGTTTACCAAGCTGGAGCAGAGCAGGTAAATCTTTGGTTCACATCTCTCACTCTTTTTTGCCTTTTTTTTTTTTTTTAAGGAAACCGAATGAAGGTAATTGACATTTAGCAATCAGGTTTTAGGATCTTGACAGTTCTGCAATGTGGTTTCTGTCACTGCTCTGGGAAGGCAGCACTGAGGAGGAAATGGGAGCTATCATGTCATGTGGATGAGTAACTGGCTCAGACAGAGCTTCCTTTGTGCCAGTGCTTGAAGTCACACTGCTGCCTTATTACAGCCTGTGGCTATTGCAATAAAAAGCAGGTGCAGAGGAGAAATAGGGGGAATGGGGAGGTTTTTAAAAATTCCACCTTTTTAATGTATTAACACTCATGTTTTAAAAACTAACTGTAAGTCTTGGGATATGTTTGAATTCTTCGAATCTCAGTACAAAACTGACAAAATAGATTTTGTCTGCAGCGTAATAATTTACTTGATCAGCAATCTCAGCCTGAAGAAGGTTTTTAGCAGCCACTCTTGGCTTTTTGTATCACTTTAATCCCACACAGGTAAATGTTTAGCTCTTAGGAAAATGACTCACTTGTCTCAGGTGCTTGTAGCTAAATATTCATGTTCTTTTAACCAAATAATAAGAAACAATACCCAATTTAAACGCTTGCCATGTCCTAAATCATAATTTGCTTTTAAAGAACAGTATTAAAACTAAGTACAGAGCTGAACATGGAAATTCATTCACCAATTCTCCCTGCTATCAATTTGGCCAAGTAAAAATCCTTCAGATGCTTGGCTTTCTGTGTTCAGCTTCTCATTCAATTCCTGTTTGCTGTTTGTTTCATTTAAGCTCCTTTACTTCCTTGCTGGGAAGAACTCAGCAGAACAGCACTGGGAATTAATTACAGGCTCAGGAGTGGTGCCCCTCAGATGTCTGCACAGCTTCTCAGGCACCAGGGAAGCACAAAAGGTTCTTTTGCAGCATCTGCCCTGTCTTGCAGCACAAAATTTCAGGTAGTTGTGCAAGTTGCTGTTGAGAGTCTGTAATTGCATTTTGCCTGATTTTTAAATTAATTAATTATTTTTGACAGATTTTTAAAAATTAATTAAAATTTAAAAAGTCTATTTAGGAGCAGCAGTCTGTGTATCCTCACAGAGAGCAATTCTAACTTCAGGCCAGTGAGCAGACCTGGCTGGGTTTGCTGTGACAGGTGACTGCTTCATTCCTGTAAACCTGCTTTAGAGAATTGATCCTCTCAGCTTTCCCTGGGATAGCACCTGGATGCAGCAGGGCCAAAAGGAGTGGTGGCATTTCTTTAGGGCCCTCTGACATTGGTAAAGATAATTCAGCTTCTCATCAGCAGCCCTAGGAAAGATTAAAATTAAGATTCAAACTCTCCAGGAGTGCTGGTTTGGGCAAGCATGGCTCAGCTGCTTGGGTTTACTCTTCCAGGGTGTCATGACCAGGTTGTGGGCAGTGTTGGGAGGCTGAGTTAAAAAAACATCAATGGGAGTTTTCCCAACGCCCCTGCTGTATCCCCAAGCCTGTGTTTGCATTGCCATGCTCTGCTCTGCTGGGTTTGGGAGCTCTCTGCAGGTGCAGCAGCAATTCCTGCACCTCTGAGTGCTCAGCTTGGCCTCAGCTTGGGGACTCCCATCCCTGGAGTGCCCCAGGCCAGGCTGGACAGGGCTTGGAGCAATCTGGGATGGTGGGAGGTGTCCCTCCCCATGGCAGGGTTGGGATTTAAGGTCCCTTCCAACCCAAACCATTCTGGGACCCTGTGCCAGGATGTCAGCTCTGAGCAAAGACACCAATGCATTCCTTAAATTCTTAAGATGTCCTGTAGTAACAGATGAACAAGCCTAAAATTAGTTAAATAATGATGAAAAAAAGGAATTGCCTGTGGCTTTAAATTGTCTCAGCTGAGCTTATGTGAAAAAACGTGTCTGTGGTGCTGACCCTGTAAACTGAAAAATCAGGAGTTCCCTTCCCTGTGGGGTATTTAAACCTGTCTCATGCTGGGGAATACAGATGAGAAAGGCAGATATCAGCATATTTGAAATGGCTGTACTTACACCAGCCCTGGTATCAACTCTCTGCTTTCTATACAAGTAAAAATCTTGGATTTTTAAGTAAAATGTTATTATTATTATTATTACTATCACTATTAGTTTTTATTACTATTACTATTATTACTATCACTATTAGATGATGATATTATTATTATTATTATTATTATTATTATTATTATTATTATTATTATTATCATTATCATTATCATTATCATTATTATCATTATTATGCCAACGCTAAAAATGTTTTAAATTGCAGGAAGTTTTCCAGGGAAATGGTTTTTCCTCTCATTTGCCTCTGGTACTGTTTTGAAAAGGAGTACTTGCAAAAGTTTATTGCTTGAGGTGTTAGTGATGTGTACTTTGTTATCAATCTATACGAAAAGATTTTCCCAGATTTTCTTTCTCTGGTATCACTTGTAAGATTTGTTTCTCTCTTGTATCAATACCACCTCATTTATGTGCCTGGCATTCTGGAATTAATAGAAAGATCACAGTTAAGGTAAAAAAAACAAATAAAAACAGAAAAAATCAAAGTAAGCCCTGTTTCCTTGTGCTTAAGCATGTCCCACAGTCTTGACAGGTGTGAAAATTAGAGGTGTGTTGCCAATAGGTTAAATCATGGAATGGAGTGAAGATCACTGATTTTAATGTTTAAATAGTCTCAGCACTGCTTGGGAATTGCTGCTATATATCAATTACACACGGAGTAGGAAGTTTGGAGACAACTGGTACTGCTAGAAATTCTGCCTGTCAAATCTGTCATAGTTTATTTAATTACAAGTATGAAGAAGAAACAACCTGGTAGCTTTTCCCAGTCTCCCCCCCAAGGGCAGATGGGTATTAAAGCCAATTCAGTCTGTTTCCTGATTGCTCCAGGCTACAGAAAATTGTTCCCCAGGGAGGAGAAGTAAATCAGTTATGATCTTTAGTCTCTCAGAGGGAGATTAGAGCCACCACACTGGTGAAACAGCAGTAGGCTTCCTCTGTGTAACTGATTTCACCTTTAATCCTGCCATTGATTGAATATTGCTAAGAACACTGCCATGCATTTTAAGGTCAAACCCATGATGAACACCCCAGGGAAAGGAAGTTATTTACACAGAAAGGTAAAGACAAGCCTGGAGCTTTACTGTTTCAAAAAAGCAGTAAAACATCTCCTTTGGGGAAAAAAAAAAATTATTCCAATTTCAGCCATCAGCCTTGCCCAAGTTTTTGTAAGGCTGCTTATCACAGTGGTATCTGATCATCTTCCAGGTAATGTGGAATAGTGAAGGCTTTTGTGGGCTCACTGAATGTCTCACTTCTTTCTTTTTCAGGTAAGGGTTGTCCTTAATGGGAGGCTTTTATTCTTTATCTGTTGGTGTTAATTTTCCTCTGTGATTAAGTAGAGTTAGGACAAAAAGCGACATGAAAGTTGCAAGAGTGATTTTATGGCAGAAGGTGTTTTTATTGGGAGAAAGAAGATTTTCTAAAACCCCCTAAAATTTCTGCTACTGCTGAACCTCCTCTCTTAGTCTGCCATTTTGGTTTTCATATCACGGCATGGGTTTTCTTTTTCCCTTGAGCTATTATTTGTTTTTAATCAGTAAAAGAGGATTCTTCTGTCTCTGCTGGACTGGGAAGCACAAAACGTTCCTCTGAGGAAAGCTTTGGGTGGTTGTGTGCAAAACCTGTGTGCACAGAGCTGTGAGAATCACTGAGAACAGGCCATGAAAAATGGGCACAGCGTCCTGACAGGGCTGCAGGTGAGATCTGGCACAGAAAGCTTCTCTCTTGATTTTGTGTTGCTGCTTGGAAACACTGATTGCTGAGAGACTCATCTGCCTTTTAATAAGGATGCACCTACCCCTGGAAGGACAGTGAGGGTAATTTCTTCTGCCCTGGGTGTTTAGGTAGGGCTTGTAGAGCTGTTTATTTGACATGACACTTGATTAGGTCTGCAGATGTTAGTCTGCTGAGGATTTCCAAAGATAAATATCTTCTTTTTTCTCTGATTCTTTTGTGATTTCATATATCCAGATGGAGCATGATTTGTTTGAAGTCCTTCACACTTGAAATGAGCCTCCCTGGTTTTCCATCATAGAGGTTTTCCTCTAGAGTGAGAACTTGTACTTACATCTCATAATTATGTGTTCCTGTCTCTGGAATGCTGATCTGATCTCCTGGGTGGTCTTGGACTCCTGTTCTCCTCTCCAAGTGTGCTCCTTACTTATACTGAACATTGTTGGGGATAGAAACTTGGAGCCAGCTCTTAAAAGAACTTCGAAACTTTTGGGAATTCTGATAATGACAGATAATACAAACCAGAGTGAGACCTAGAAATCCATGCAGGATAGCTACTTGGAGATAAATGACTGACTGAACCAAAGCTGAGAAAACTTAAACTAAATGAGAGTTGAGAAAAATCGAATGAGAGGCAGCCCTCTTTTAAAGCTGCTTCATGTTTGGGACAAAATCTTGCCTTCTTCATGTGATCCCAGAATTTCTGAGGAGAGTTTGGCTGGCTTAGGCCCCCCTGTGTCTGGTTGCTGCTCTCTGCCCAGGACCCATCCCACGTGCTGCTGCTGGGTGCCAAATGTCCTTTATCTGCAGCTTGGGTCTGCGCCCTTTGTTCCCTGTTAATCCCAGCACTGCGGGGATCCTGTCAGGGAGTTCTGGCTGTGGGGCATGATTCCATCAGTGCCCACAGAGCTCCATGCTGAGCTCTGGCTGTGCCTCCCTGGTGGCTGTCCTGGGCAAGGAGGTGACCCAGCCACCTCCCCGTGGTGTCACCACGCCAAGGCTTGGCCACAGCTGCAAACCAGCAGGTGCCTGGCAAGTCTGGGGCTGTTCAGGACCTGCCACCTGGGGCACTCACATTTTCTGAAAAATTCCTTTGCCCAGGATTTTTGTCCTGGGAAGCTGAGGAGCCTCAGAGAAAAAGGAAAACAATTCTTGTCTCATTTGCTTCTCCTGTGTTGTGCTCATGTGGAATGTGTTTGGAG
>JAWWEY010000243.1:16305843-16330901 GCA_035582745.1 Loriotus luctuosus | reverse complement strand
TGCTTCTCCTGTGTTGTGCTCATGTGGAATGTGTTTGGAGATTGTTTACCCACAGGTGATTGTTCCATTGGATTCTGATGTGAATTATTTTCACTCATTGGCCAATCAGGGCCAAGCTGTGTTGGGACTCTGGAAAGAGTCAGGAGTTTTCATTATTATCTTCCTAGCCTTCTGTAAGTATCCTTTCTGTATTCTTTAGTATAGTTTAGTATAGTATTCTTTAGTATAAAATATTATCATAAAATAATAAATCAGCTTTCTGAGAACATGGAGTCAGATTCATCATTCCTCCCTTTGTTTGGGCACCACACAAACACAACAGCCACCTCCACCTGGGCTGGTAGGGAAGGGTGTGGAGAGGCTTCAGCCATTTGGGGTGTCCCCAGCAGCATCAGCACTGCAGGGCCTGCAGTGCCTCTGGGAATGGCTGCAGAGAGCCCTGCTCTGCAGGTCAGAGCTTTTCCTGACCACAAACTGACCCCTGGGCTCAGGCTGACCTTCTCCTCTGAGGGCAAGGACAGCACCCAGCAGAGCTGGCCGTGCTCTCAGGGAGTCTGGGTAGCTCAGCAGAGCTGGCCGTGCTCTGAGGGACTCTCGGGAGCCCAGCAAAGCTGGCCGTGCTCTCAGGGGCTCTGGGTAGCAGGTCGAGCCTGGCTCCTTCCTGCCCCTCACACAGGGATTTGCCTTTTAGGTGGATTTTCCACCCCTGTCCCTTTTTCCTGCCTCCTGCTGGGAGGAGGTTCAGGCCCAGTTCTCCTGTTTGCATCCCAGGACTCTCTGAGGGGCTGGCAGAGGCTGTGCCCTCCTTGGCAAAGAAGTGTCTGCAGAGTTTCACCATTTTTTGCAGCCCTCACCGTGGCAGGAGGGATTTCCTCTCCTTTTCTTGATATTTTCCTGGCTTCCCTCATGCTGGTTGCTATTCCCAAGCACTTCTCCGGATTAGCCACAAGGTGCCATCAGCAGACACTGCTACACCAGTACTCGGGGGCTGGAGACAGAGAGAGAGCCAGGCAGAAATACCCTGATGCTACAGAGAGGGAAAAGCTAATTAATAAAAACCATAAGCAGAAGGAGATCAAAACACAAAGGAAAACACACCGAGGACAGGCAGCTGCACCTCTGTGTCCCTTGCAGGTTTTTTACTGCTGCGCTGGCAATCTCAGTTCAGATTTGTTTTTTCTTTTTTTTGTTAAACTGGTTTTAATCCTTCTTGCCCCTAATGCCAGGGGCATCAAGCATTGTCCCTGTGGCCCCCGGTGCTGGCTGCTGGGAGAGCACAAATCACAGGGTGTGACCCCTGCCTCCCAGGCCAACCATCTGATCCAAGGCAGCAGGCACGTCAAGGGGAAATAATTGGAAAAGGGAGAGCAAGAGTAGGCTTGGATACCATTTGTTTGACTTCTTCAAATCCAGAAAAGCCATTCTCAACCTGCTTGGTTGGTTTGCTGCTAGACAATTGGCCAATACCACAAAATGTCTCTCCAGATCTTTCACAATTCGTTATCAATCCCACTGAGAAATGGGGGGTGTGGACCAAATTTCTCCCTGAAGCACCCTAGGAACCTCAGGAATTGGAAATCCTTGGCTCAGTGAAACTGGATTTTTGCATAATATTGGATTTTCCTGGGTCAGAACAAAATAAAGACAAAATTGCAGATGTCACCAAAAATCACGCCTTGTGCAAAAATGCAACAACTCAGTGCAATCCTGAAGAGCATCTTCCTGAATGTGAGGGAGAATTTCCTGGTGAGATTTTGCAGTGCTCCTCTCAGGTGTCAGCTTCACACAGGCAGAGGTCTGACAGGGCAGGTGACAGTGAATTTACAGAGCAGCTCTGGAAGGAACAGCAAACAGGAAGGGACACCCAGGACCCACCTGAGATCCCAGCAGCAGCTCTGGTAGAGATAGGTGCTGTTTACAGAGCAGGGCAAACTGAAGTCTTTTCAAGTGTGTGAAGCCTCTGCAGATTGTACAGTTGTTTTCTGACAGGGTGAAGTTTGGAAATTGGGATGGAGGTCCTGGAAAAGCAGGTTATACTCTCTGGGGAAGGAGAGGACACAAAGATTTTCCCAACAGGAATTATTATAGTTCTGCTGTGTGGCAAGGGGCTGATTGCCACTGGTCTGGAAAGGGGTAGGTGACAGAGGAAGAAGTGAGGAGGATGAGGATGATTTTGGAGGAGCTGCCATGCACAGAAGCACACCACGAGTGCCAGAGCAAGGGGGTGAGTGGGAAGGCTTGAGAGGAATGTAGGACAATGAAGGTGAGGCATCTGCTGCCTTCTAGGATGTGAGGAACTTCTCCCTAATTGCATCTCTGAGTGCCTCTGACACAGCCTGGCTTGTTTGCCCAGTTTCCCTTTTGGTTCCTTTTACAAATTGACCCATTTGCTTCACTTTGTGTATTTTTAATTTTCTCTTGCAAAATAGCCACACTTTGGGCTCATTTGGTAAATTAATATTAGTGTTTCAATAAGGCTGCTATCAGCCCTTATTTTACACAAAATCTTTCCTACAAGTTTTTCTTTCTCCCTCCTCCTCCCTATGACTAATAGATATAATTTCAACAGTTTGACTAACTGCCGTGTTAGAGAAAAGGCAGTAATTTATACTGATGTAATGGCTGTGATAAAAATCATTTGTGTGCTGATTTTATAAATTAGGTAGGAAATGTGAGTGCCTCTGAAAAATGAAGTGCTACCACATGAATTCCAGTGTTGTTAATGCTTCATACCTTTCTGCTTCATTAAACCAATTTCACGGGGAGATGAGTTAGAGGAGGAAGCTGTGCTGCTTAAGAGAGGCAACAATGGTTTATTGAAAGAAATGGGGATAAGATTAAATTAAGTGCTACTTGAGAAATATGGAAATACAAAAATATTCAAGCTTAGAGATGGTGAATTCAAAAATATGATAAGTTAGCTCTTTCATACCCAAAGAACTGTCTCATCATAATTGCATAGGCTGAATTCACAGGCTACTAATTAATATTGAAGAGTTTCTTGAACCACTCTTATAAATGAATCAGAGTGCCCTAGAACTAATTTATAACTATTTCCTTTTGGAAATCAAGACAACTTAAAATGCTGCTTTCTGTGCATTCCTATCTTAGCTGCTAAATCCTTTGAAATGATTTCTGCCATATATTTTATATTTATTTATTATTTCACATTTTCCATTTATCAGCTGAATTTAAAGGGAAGACTGAAAAAAAAAAGGTGTAAGATTAAGAAACTTTCAGGTCTGGTAAGACCCTTCTAAGTTAGGATAGTGATCTGGAGCAGCCTAAAATAACTTTTCTGGCCACTTTTTGATCTGAATTCAGCTGCATTGAAATCAATGCATTTCTGTTAGATTTATATAAAAATTTTTTTCTGATTGAAACTGTGGAATATGTAACTTAAAAAAGAATATATAACTGAAGAAAGAATATGCTTATGTCCACAGAAGGCCTTGGAGATCAGGTATGATCTACAACCAAGAGGTTAATTGATTTTTTACCACTTCCATAAAATAGCTGCAGCTATTTTTTCCCCCCCTCCCTTGAGGACGAGAAGTTTTCATTCTCAAACCACTAAACCCTATTTGTCCTGTGGATGGTGGAACATGTAAATACAAAGGGAGTCATTCATTAAATAAGAGGCTTATGCATACACAAGTTTTAAAAAATGCATAGTTTCAAAGCCCAACTGCGAGGCTGCCATTTTCCCCCCGCTCACAATGAGAACCCTGTGTACAAGTGACCCAAGTGCTGGGATTTGGGCCAGCTCCCAGATTAGCACAGAAAACACGTCCAGGCTCCATCCCCTCCTCCCCCTGATGCTAATGGGGGCTCCAACTGTGCCCATGGGGGGATCTCGGGGACAGCAGCACTGCCCTGGTTTCCCTCTGTGCTCTGGGGGTGCTGCCCACATGATCTGCTTTGAAATAACTTGTGGTGGTTGAGACAGAGACAATACAAAGCAAGACTCCATTTTCAGAAGGCTTCAAACTGGTTTTTTTATAGCATGCATGCTTTTTATATATTTTAACAAAACTCATCAGTTTACACTTTACTCATTGGTCATGAGAGACAAAGAAAGTGCTCACTGGAATAGGCAGTTGCAGGTTTCTCTTATTTATCCTTCTTTTTTGGTTTCTGTGTCAACTGTTGGAGTTCTGGATGCTGAGAATTTTAGACTTTCTATACAGACAGACTCTGACTCCCAGGAGAGCACTGCATTTGACCTGAGGCTGTGGAAAAGGCTTCCACAATTGATTGATAACACTAAAATGATGAGTGTGTAGTTGGTTAGAAGTGTGTAATATCACAAAGTAGAAAACTCAGAGTTTGGGGTTTTAGAATATAGTAATATATATGCAACAAGATGGAAGTTTTAGAGCAGAGGCAGGTTATTCTTCTTTACCTTCTTCTTCCTTCTTCTTCATGACCTTGGTAGGAAATTATTTTAGGGATGAACATGGATCCTCTTACCAAACTTCTCTCAGGCTCACAGAGGTTGCTGTAAAACCTCTTTCCAAATAACTCATCCCACAAAAGGGGATGATGTGCCAGACAGCTTTGCATGCTGCCAAGTGCTCTCCATTCCCCAGGAGGAGGAACCAGCCCTGAGGATGCTCAGCCCTTCCCTGGAGCCCTCTGGGCTGTCACAGCACAGCTCAAGGCTCCTGCCAAGGATCTGCCCAACAAAGGGCTGGGCACCATCCACTCCTGGTGCTGCTGGATGGCTCCAGTGGGATCTGGCACTGCCCAGGACTGGCCTGGGAGATGTAATTAACCATTCAGCTCATCTGCAAGCACAGTGCACAGCACTCAGAGCACTCTCGTACTTCTCTTCCTCTCTTTCTTCAAAGTCTGTTGAAGGAAGGAGGGAATAGGACAGCAATAAAAATGGATTTCCTGCCAGTGCAAAAATACTGAGAGTCCAAAGCCTTTGTCACTGCACATAACAAAAAGTTACAGTCTTGGAATTTGGAATGATGAGATTTTCTAAAAATAGCCATTTGCTTTTACCTTATAGAAATAGCATGTTTTGACAATTTTTTTCAGAAAAACAAAAGGAACCTGTACATCCCCATTAGGATTTTTAGTACAGACATCAATTTCTAAGGAAAAAAAAAGTGCTTTGAAGCAGCCACAATTGCACAGGATGCAGATGGCTTATCTTCGAATTATTCCTCCTGTGAGGTTCTCCCTCCTACCTGTACCAGAATAGCATTTTTCATTATCCTGTAGAGATATCAGGACATTTTCTATGTAATTTCATGATTTTTCAGAGGTTTGAGTATGGCATTCATTCCTCTGTGTAAGTTTGTTCCTGCCCATTTGCAGCCAATCCTTTCTTACCCTGCCTGGATGCTCAGGACGGAGCTGAGGCTGGGGTGGGTGTGGGAATCCCTGCCTGTGGCACTGGTGGCACTGGTGGCACTGGTGGCACTGGTGGCACTGGTGGTGGTTGTCACCCAGGCTGCCAGAGATCAGCTCCTGGTTCCTCTGAGCAGTCATGGGGAGCTCTGCCTGCTCCTGGGAGCCTGTCACAAGTCTGAGTTTATTTTTACAGATTCAATTTCTGTCTCTCTTTGATCATGTGTTCCATTTTATCCTTTCTCTTTTGAATAGGTTTTTTTCCCCTCTAAGTTTGTTTTCTTTTTTTTTTGTTTCTTATTTTTTCCTTACTCTTTCCCTTCCCCTTTACTTTTTCATCTCTGTACTCTGCCTTTTATCCTGCACTAAGTGAATGCAGCTTGTTTTGAGTCCAGGAATAGAAATGCTTGCCACTTTCCCTTTGCTCTGCTCCAGGCATGTGTAAAGCAGCAGATAAATGTTGACAGCATTTTGTCTTTGTACAAGTTGGGCTTACTGCGGCCATTGAGTGCAAATTGCAGAATAAATTCACGTGCTGAATGCTGGAGAAGAATTACTTCAAAGATCTAATAATGGGCAACTGAAGCTGCCCACAGTTGCTAAAGCATTTAGCTTAGTGAGACACTTATAAAAGGTAAACATAAGCACAGAAAAGAACTCTGTACTTTGCCTGTATAGATTCTTGAACTCCATTCTTTTTTCTATCAATGTGCATTTTGAATCAGTTTATTAGAAGAGAATGAAAGATAAAGTTTGGTTTACAGTGGCAACAAGATTTTGGCACATCAAGAGATATCTCACTCTTTTAAACACTGAGTTGTACAAGAAAGTCTCATTTTTTCTACCTCCAATTGTATTATTACCCTGGTTGGTTTTAATTTGGAGGCTTTCTAGCCTGCAACCTCAGTTTGGAAGAATTGCATGCTTGCTTTTATCAGAAACTGCTTGTGCATCTTGGGACCAGCTTTGCTGCTTAAATCACAAATGTTTTTGGTTTTGTTTCTATATTTTAGATAATCTGAATTAATTTTGGAGATTTCATGGTAATGTCCAGAAGCAGAG
The DNA here is from genome assembly GCA_035582745.1 of Loriotus luctuosus. NCBI lineage: Eukaryota > Metazoa > Chordata > Aves > Passeriformes > Thraupidae > Loriotus > Loriotus luctuosus. The sequence continues at coordinate 16,324,475 of JAWWEY010000243.1, read as the reverse complement.
CTTTGTAACAAAGTGTGAAATTGCCAGGATTGAAACTCTTGAACAGTTTGGGTCAGTTTGCCACAAGTCTTGCTGCTGCTGCTGCTGCTTCCAGATTTCCTTCTCATTGAAACCATGGCCTGGCAGGAGAAGGGGCTGAAATATTCTTTATCTTGTCCTAAATTATTTCTTTGTCCTTCCCAGCTGCTCTCAGCTCTACCAAGTGAGTACTTTGTGCAAAGGTGTGAGATTTAAATTCTCCTCTCTTTTTCCCACTGTCACATCGATGATTTCCCACCCTCAGAACTGCTGGTGCCAACAGCAGCGATTGATTTGTTTTGCACAGTGGAAATGGCAGGGCTTGGTATGCTCAGCCCATGGAAAATGTGGACACAATGAAATGCTTTCCTGGCTCATCTCTAGGTGAGTCTCATGCACATCTCTTGCAGGGTTATGAAACCAAACTCTCCAGAGCGCAAAACAAAAGTCTGAATAGTTCTGTGGCCCTGCTCATCAGCTGGCCAAAAATCATCAGCTCATTGGGGCTGGATGCCTCATGCTGTACATGGCACTTTCTGGAATGTTTTATTCACTCACTGAGCATTTTGAGCCGTGGAAGTGACTCATGAGCACAAATCCCAGTACATTTGGCCTTTTTCACTTTAGGATGTGTGTTTCCAGCATCAAACATTAGTTGGATTTTCCTGTCAGAATAGCAACCTCCAAATGTGTAGATTTGGTGCCAGCATCACAACAGACTGGTAGAAAATCCTGTCTGATATCAGAATGGGGACAATACCAAATACCTTTATTTTCTATCCCCCACTAAGATGCAAGTTGAGACTTCTGAAAACAGCATTTAAACTTTTATATATTTTTTTTAATTTCACAGTCAAGACACCAGGCAGAAACTTTGGGGGGGTTTTAGTGCAGCTTTTCCCCTTTAATGAAGTTGAACAGAGCTTATTCACCATCAGCTTTAATTAGTTCCTCACCACCCCTGTGCTTACCAGGCTGATGATGCTACTGGTAAAGTAAGATATAAAATTTACTCACCAAAGTTTTTTACTCATTAAAGTCTAAGCATCAATCATTTTTAAACAGCAGTGACAATCCTTGGTTAGCAGAAATGTCAAAGAGTGGGTGGAACATTCAGAACAAGGAGCTATCGTGACATCTGGGACAGAATGGGAGGGAAAACACGATCACAGAAGGGATCAATGATCAGTGATCAATGATCAATACCATTTGTAGGCAGTAAGAGGCCTCCCATTAACTTCCCCAGCCATGGGCCTGGGGTTTTCATGCTTTCTCATCTGCTGACATCACTGTTTCCTTCATGTTATTGACCTGCAGGATGGAAAGAAACCCAAAAGTGCTGCTGGCAATAAAGTGCACAGCTCCAGAAAGGTGAGAGGAGAAATGAAACTGGGAGCTCAGCAGTGCAGGAGGGAGAGGTGAGTGAGCAGATCTGGCCCTGACAAACAGAGCAAATCTGCAGCACAGGGTGCAGTGCCTCTCTTCAGGGGCTTTTGCAGGAGGTTGCTGCTCTTTGGCTGTAGGAGTCCTTTGGCTGTTGTTGCATACTGCAAAAGTAATATTTCTTGATGTTCTTTGAGTGGAATGATAAGTGCTTGCCTAATTCTTGGATATAAATTGGAAGAATTTTTCCTCTGTTTCCAAGGTCAGTATTTCTCTGCCATAGAACTTGTTCCTTTTATAGTGTATTGGGCACATATATTGTTTCTTGTCTGCTTCCCCTGATGGAGATCTATCTTGAAGCAAAATTTGCATGTTTTCAAATCATGTGGTTTTTGAAACAGGTGTGTGGCTCCCAATCTTTCTTTCACGAGGTTCTTTTGTAGTTAAAATGAGGGCCTATAGAATCATGGTTGTTGCCATCAGTCTCCTAAGTCTGGTTTGCCCCTGTAGCTGTGACTCAGCATGACTTGTGTGTGTGTTTGCCTTTTTCTGAAGATGCTGGTCTTATTTTCCCTAAATGTGCCATAGTTAAAAAAAAAAACCAACATGACATGGAGCAATGATGACTTGCCCTGCCTTTATCCCTGTGTTTCCTTTCTGCTAGGAGAAATGCTGCACTTGAAAGTCTTGTGGTTGATGACTTAACAGAGTTTGGCATCTTCTGGCACAGCTAAATATATTTTAATGCCAGGAAAACGTTTCACAGGACAATGGGCCTTCGACCCTCTGTTGGAACATTTAAAAAAAGTGTTTTAAGTTAATTTTAATATTCAGCTTCTCTGTCTGTTGTGGAACTATGAATCTCCTTCCCTCCTTAAGAATTTCTAAATCAAGTTGTGGCCTATGTAGCCTATTATACAGACCCTCACAAATGGGAATAGTGCCAAAACAGGCCATCAGGAAGGTGCTGCTATAATTAGTGCTCTTGCAGAGAATGAGAGAAAAGTATTCTGAGGTTTCTTCTTCTTTCTGTGGATAAGAAATATAATAATATATTGCCTGATGATAGCATGATTCCAATGCAAATGGCAGGGGCTGGTGGCTTATTTAACAGGCCTGGCCTGTAGCAAGCCTCCCTTCCCCGCTTCAGTTCAAAATTGATTATTTTAATACAGAATTCCTGAATGAAAGAGGTTCTTGGCCTTTTCCTGGGCTGTTGAATAATGTATGTGGGAGAAAGCAAATAGAAGCAGAGGGTCTCAGCTGCTGGAACAATGGGCTGAGCACAGAGCTGAGGGGGCACATTAGTTTATCATTGCCTTGTCAATCCTCATAGGCTGGGAATCGTGGGATAGCCTGGAAAGAAGCAGCTGCTGAACGTGTGGTAAACTGACCGGGGCACTTTGGAGAGACCACTGCATTTACACATCTGAAAACAAGATATTGATTTTCCCCACAAAGCTGGGCAGAAATAGCCATCCTGGAAAAAAAAAATAAAATATATCTGGATCGTGGCTCGTTTGCAAAGCCCTGGTGCTTTCCTGGCTGTGCCCAGGGCTGGGAGCTTCCTCGTGATGGCGCTTGCAAATCTAAAAATAGTCCCTGCATAAACTTTGCTTTTCCTCCTCGTTGATTGACTGCCCTCCTAATCCTTTTAGTGATTCAGTACAAGGAAAATGTAAATGCAAGCGAGCTCTGTGAATGTTCACAAAAATATTTTCCCTCGATTTGTAGATTTCTTTTTTTAATTTTATTTTTAAAGTTACATAATCCCTTTTGTGGAAGTATTTGATTGATCTTGAACATACATTTGTGTGATATACCTGATATCACAGCTCTGCCCTTTCCAGTGGAAGTGGGATTCACTTCTGAACACCAGTTTGGGTTTAGGACACATCCTCAGGCACAAGGGTTTCTTTCAGAAGTGGCAAAAATAAGAAAGTGAAGCAATGCTTGACACAGGCAGAGTGGGAGGATTAATTGCTTTAAACAAGGAAAGGTTTAAGGCAGAGATGGGCACACATTTCCTGGTGATTAATATTCAGTAAGATGCTGATATCTTGCTCTAGGCCCAGTGACCAGGATGCTTTATTGCCACATGTTGATGATTATTATTTTAGCTATCAAAAATCCTATTTATGACTCAGGATTTTCTCTGCTGGGTGCATACAAGAACATGTTCACAACGTGAATCACAACAGGTTAAGAAGTTTCAAGTAAAAAACAAGTGGCCTGTCATAGGGGACACATTTTTTGTCTGTGCAGGTCTAATTGTGGATCCAGATTCACCACAGGAGTAATGAGCTGATTTGTCCTTATCTCTGTCCTTATCTCTTGAATGACACAGCAAACATGGAAAACTCTGGGTTTTATGAGCTGCTCTTATGATTTTGTCTGTCAAAAAGCAGATGCCTCATCACTCAGCTGGTGTAAATATTGCATTTTAGCAAATGTTGTGAAATAAAAGAATATTTTGATATGGGATATCATCATCCATAGTCAAAAGGGCTCCCAAAAGTGGGGCAAAATGAAGGTATGAATTTGTGCAGGGAATTTCCAGGTTATTACAAGGTTTTCCATCTGCACAGATATAGGAAATCAGGATCCTCATTGCCTTCCAGTCTGATATTGTGATGAGAGCAACAGAAGAGCTAGAACAGGATAAAAAGATTTTTCTGCACCTTTTTAAAGTCAAGGAGTGTTTAACACTTTTAGTGTGGTTGGATTCCTCCATCAGTGAGCTGTATCACAAAATAGAATCACTTCAAATCAGGGTTCTAAGTCTGCATCTGATAAATGAATAAATGCTCAGTTTTTCTGGTGTTCAGAGGAGCCAGATCCTCCTGCTGATTGTAATGAGAATTCAGTAATTTTAAAAACCGTTTCATTCATTCACATCTGGACTCAGCACTCTGGGTATAGGCAAGTATTGTCTTAATTAATTATTTCTGAATAGGGGATCAAGGCAGATTTTGCTCTCAGACGTGATCAAGCTTGACCTATTAGGAATTCACAGATTGTGCTGTGTGGCTTCCTGACATCTCTGGGCTCTGGTTTGAGCTGGTCCCTGTGAATACTCTCCTCAGGAAGAACCACATCAGGAGAATGTGAGAGGAGACACTTAAATTCCGTGGTGAGAATCTCCTGACTAAGCAGCAAGGAGAAAAGGCTGAATGACATCAGCCAAAGACCAAATTTATCATTTACTGGAACTTCACGTTCTATTTGCTTCAGAGATCTTCTTTTGAACAATAACAAGCTCAAAGAGCCCAATCTTTCATCCCTTTCCCCGTGACTTTAATTTTGCACTGGGTGAGCCAGAAAGGATCCTCTTAAACTGGGAAACAGAGGAAGGGTTGTATCTCCTGTACATTAATATAATCCTACAAAACTTGAATTAATTGCACAGGCAGAAAGCAGTAACAGATCAAGATGAAATCTTGATCAAATAGGTGCAGTTTCAGTGTCTTTCCTTGGTGAAATAAATGCCAATAATTTATAAGCCAAGAAAGCATTGGTGGAGTTTTACTGAGCACTTCTAACACCAGCCACAGACTCTAGATTCATTAAAATCCATTAAAATTCATGACCTATAGAGTGGTGTGCCTGTCAGCTCGGCTCAGTTTCCATTCTGGTGGCACAATTGTGCCCCTTGTCCATGGGATAATCTCAGCAACATGTCCCAGGTTGTATATATTTGAATTCCTTAAATTCAAAGTAAGAAGTATCCCAGAAGTGAGTGTAATGAGGGAATATACAAATATAGGCAAGTGTGGTTGTAGATCCCAGACAAACCTAAAAAAAAAAACAGTGGAAAGGATGAGTTACAACACCCTCAAATAAAAAACCCTTGCAGAATTCCTTGTAGCTGCCACCTTACTCTTCTCCCAGCTGGACAAACCCTTGGTTCCTCTCCCACCCTCCCTCCCTGACCATGCCAAACCCTGCTGTCCTGGCTGTGCTACACAATCTCCCTTCTCCTCTTCCCACTGCAGCTCAGGGCATTTTGTGCCTCATTTTCCCCCAGCCTGGCCCTGGATTGCCAAGCTCCTGCAGCATCCCTTGCTCGTGGCTGTTCCCATCACAGCCCAGCACCTTTCCCTGTGACCAGCAATGTCCTTTCCTTGTTTTGGTTCCCATTTCCCCTCTCCCAGTTTATAAAGCATTCTGCAAAGTTAAACATCAATCTGCCCTCAGCTCCCAGCCCCAGGAAAGTGCCACCCTGCTCTGAGCCCTGCCTTGCTAACAAGGCCTCTATTACAAGAAGAATAGCAATATTAAAGTAATTTTCTCAAAACATTTTCTTCTGTGCCTTGCTGGTGTGGGGGAGAAGCAAGAAGGAATACCTGCATTTTCTTCCAGAGTAAATGCTTTTCAAATTACTCATTCTGCACAGCAGCTAAATGCCTTTCATATTCCCCTAAAATTTCCTGTTAAAATAGAGCCTGATAGGTATTCTCCTATTTCAAAAGATTTTTGGAATATATGAAAAGATTTAATAGATAATAATTAGCCTTGCTTTGTTTCCACTGATGTTACAAAAACATTTAGCTATTTTCCCAAACCAAGGATGCTTCATAGAATAAAGTTTTAGAAAATGTAATCCACGTGTTTTGTTTCAGAGGACAGAAATAAGATTAATCAGAGCTATCTCTGTAGTGGAAAAAGTAGTTAAATTTAACTTTAAACAGTGAGGGAGTACAGAAAGACTTAATGTGCTCATTCCTTCTTGCCCACAGTGGTTTGCGCTGGGTGCAGTCTTTCACATCAATTTTTTTATACAACTGGCTCAAGATATCCTGCTTTGAAACTGTTGGTGAAAGTGCAGGGAGTGAAACTTTTGATTGAGAATCTGAGTTGAGTATACTTTTCTTTTAGTAAAAATTTGTGTCAGATTTGTTGCTTCTGTGCCCTTCCTGCTGTGTTAACCTGCAGGCAGAGGAAACCCGGGACCTTGTGCTCCTCCTCTCCCTGAGCCCTGGCTCTGAACCAGTGATCTCCTTAACCTGGCTCCCTTTATCTGCCCACAGATAAGCCTTGGTCAGGAGTTAAACTCTTCTCTTCCAACAGGCTCACTGTGGTTTATCACCTTTTATTGTTCAGAGAAGATGTCCCAGGGAGGTGCAATGTCACAGAGCAGCCTTTGCTGCCAGAGTGGCTCTTGCTTAGTTGTTTCCAGTCCAGTGCATTTTCTTGGTTGGCTGTTTCCAGTACACTGCATTTTCTTACTGTTCCACCATGAGTTCATTTGCCAGTTGGTGGTTTTCACTCCTCCTGTCTTCCCTGGAGAAGTTTCTTTCCCTTGCTGGCAGTTGAGGATGCTGGCTGTGGAAACAGGACTGCCTTCCACTCTTGGAAAGGTCACCTCACACTGGGAGGGTGAGGAGGGGCATTTCTGAGTACTGTCCCTCTGCATTCAGAGCTGTAAATGTGTCCCTTTTCCCTTGGACTGAAAATGAAGCTGGTGAAATAGAAATCCAGTTTAATGTCATCTGATGGAGCAGGATCTGCATTTCTCTGGGATATCTGCCAATGCATCTTGTTGCCACACCTGAGGGCTTCCAGGTTTCATCTCAGCAAAGCATTCATCAAATTCACCAATTCTTTTCATGCAGGATCAGGTATCTCCAGATGTGGCTGAGCAGTGGCTGCAGGTCCTCTCTGACTCAGACAGGCCCACAGGGAAGAGGCTCCTTGACCTCACCTGTGGGGTGGGAGTTAAGAAACACAAACCATTTTCAGGAAATCTGCAAATACCTCTGTTACATTCTGCACTTCTTGCTGGTTATTTTCCTGTATGAGTCAGGCTGAAACCAAAGGCAGCTGCAGTTGGAGGTAATCAAGGGTAACTTTCTGTCAAACCTTGCTGCAGTATGTGCAGCCAGAAATCAGCCTGTTCTCCTAAACCCCAGCACTGTCACACTGTCAGGGACAAACACATCACTGCAAGCACTCACTGCAGCTTTGCCTTTATAGGGAAGGCAAACTGCTCTGATGGTGAGACCTTTATACAGGTGCCCATACAAAAGTGTGGGATTCACATTGTCTGCCCCTTAGAGAAGCAGAGAAAAGAATGATCAAAACAATTCTTATCTCATTTGCTGTGCCTGTGTTTGTGCCAAAGCAGAATGCAATATGGAGATTGGTTACCCAAAGTGATGGTGTCCTGTCAGGGCCAAGCACATGTCCAGACAGTCAGTAAACATTCACAAGATTTGTGAGTTGAGTGCTTGTGCAGTTTCAGTTTCAATATAGTGTAATACAGTATAGAATAATATAGTACAATAAAGTAATTAATTAGCCTTCTGATATCAATGGAGTCCTCCTCATCATTTCTTCCCACACATCAGGGCCCTGCTTTACAATCCAAAATTCACAGCAGCAGATCTATTCAGTGACATGACATCCCCCACCAAAATATTACACAGTGCTGCAGAGGCTGTGTGTGTGCAAAGGGTCTCTGTGGTCATCTGGCCAGTGAAAATGTATTTATGTGCTTGGCACATATTTAATGTCATCTGTCTTCAGGTAAGTCTGAGCATCAGTAAGAGAAGATTCATGCAGGGACATTGTCTTCCTCCAAAGATCTTCAGAGGTTTTGAAGGTCTGTTTGCTTAGTTTAATGTTGTAATGAAAAGTGACTTTTTCTACCTCCCCAGCATCATGAAACTCCCGTCCCTTGTGGTGGACAGGGGTCTAAATCAGAAAGTGCATCTGGAGACTCAGCCCTGCTCTGGTGCTGGTGCCACTCACAGGTAAGAATCAACTGCAGCAGAGCAGAACTCTCCAGACAATCCTTCCATAATTTTATTCTGCACAATCCAGGGGCTGCACAGCCATTTCTGCTGTCCCTGGGGAGAGTGATCCTGCTGCTCTGCTCCTGCAGCACAGACCTGCATGTGGTCAGTGTGGGAAGCCCAGAATGGGACTGTGTTCTCTGGCCTAAAAGAGTATTTATTAATGCATTATTGTGTATTAAAGTATTAATGCATCTCAACTTCTCCTGGTCAAAAAGCACAGTTTGATATGGCAGTATAAGAGGAGAGGTGAAAGGAAAACTCAGTCCCCATGAGGGAAAGAATTTTTACATTGGCAAAGCAAAAAAAATCTCAAAAATACAAATGTTTAATCTTATTTATTGCTTCACTGATTGCTAAACTATGGAATGAAAATTCCTGACCATTTTCTTAGAGGTCACTCCAGTTTCTTCAGTTATGCTTTAGATTGCCTAAAATGCTAACATTTTCAATTTAATCCATAAAATAAATACAGAGTGAAAATATTCAATTAATTGGAAAAAAAAGAGTTTAGAGCCACTTATGGGCAACTTCTATGTAAGCTCATCTTCTGAAGGATCTCATTATCCCAAATCTCCCTTACATTTTTTAAACTCACAGCCTAAAGCATATTTTCTTTTCCCAGAGCTGCTAGAATTCGAGCTGCATCTTTAGCTGGTTTAATGGAGCCACAAGGCATTACATTAGACAGCTTTTTCCTAGTTCACAGAGGTCATATTGACATGTAACTCGTGGCATTTCCTTGTTTCCAAGATAAGATAAAGCAGAAGGGAAGTGTTCAGTTCCAGGTGAGTGGGAGAGGGCACAAGGAATGGGAAGCAGATAAGAGTGTTTGATGCAGGTGGGAATTTATCATGCAGGGTCTTTTTCCTCTCAGGTTGCAGTTGCAGAGGAGGCAACAGCACCTCAGTCCTGCCTGAGGAATGCAAGCAAATAAAGGAATGATCCAGTGGAGGGATGAGCTGTTGGTCAGTCACTGTCTCCTTTCAAATCTCATAAGGCTGCAGCAGGTTTTACTTGAGATGGGATGACTTCTGCTATTCTCTCATGTCAAAATAGCAAAAGAAATGCAAATAAAGCCTTTTAGTGGGTGGTTTTCAATCCTGTCCTCCCAGCAGAGTCCAATAGATTCCACAGCTATAAAAAACTGGATTGGATTTTATCAAGAGAATGCAACTTCTTTTCAGCAAAGAGATTTCTAAATCTCCTCCTTTTCTCAGTGAAGAGTTCTCTGCTCTCTTCTACACCAGTGCAGCCTTGACTGGCAGTGCTGGCAGTGCAGAGTTTGCTGCTGTCCTTGCCAAATGCAGCTGATCAATAGCACAAGGGTGCCAGATTCCTTGGCTCCAGGATTCCCCTTCCCTCTGGGAACCACTGCCCTGAGCCTTTTGTGCACCTCTTGTGGAGGTGAAGATGTTCTCTCAGCCTTTCCCTTAGGATTTTTGTAGCATTTCTTGGACACCAGGAGGAATTTCTCCACAGAAGGGGCTGTTGAACCTTGGGAGGGGCTGCCCAGGGAAGTTTGGGTTCCCCATCTCTGGAAGTGTCCAAGGAACCCCTGGATGTGGCACTCAGTGCTCTGGGCTGGGTGACAAAGGTGGTGACTGATCACAAGTTGGGCTTGAGGATCTTGAAGGTCTTTGCCAACCCAGATTATTCTGTTATTTTGTGATTTTGTGCCAGCTCATGGCTGTAAGGGACAAGCTGGAGCTCATGATCAATAGATTGCAGATAAATTGTTCTAATAGTGGGGGTTTTGTCCACTTATCTTCAATATGAGCATTATTTGTTCTTCCAGACTTGGGGCACACTCTTCAGTGGATGCCATGGATTTGAAAGGCACTGGGGACAATTGTGGGCATCAAACTTAATTTCCTGAATGGCCTAAGCAGTACACTCCCCTGTGAACTGTTGCTGCAAGGTGAGTATGTCAGCAGAATATCATTAAAAATGCCTTTTACTCATTCACGTCTTTTCTCTCGACTCTTGGATTCTCTGGTATCATTTTTGTGCTGTAAATGCCAGATTTTAGGAACAGTAGCAGCAGTTCTGGGTGTAAGGGTAAAACTCCTGCTGTCCCTGTAGCTTCTGCTGCTTGTGTGCCCCAAGATCTCACTGGCCCCTGGTTCCTTTATTATGCAGGACACTGATTTCCATCCACAACTCCAGAAATCTTTTCCAAAGCTTACAGTCTCCCAGACAGATTCCTCAGCCTGCTCTTGTGGCCTGCATGCTTCATTTCCAGGTTTGTGATTTTACTTTGTGGATTTGCTCACATTTGTGCATAATTTACCAAGCCATCCAACTCACCTTGTATTGCTGGTCCAGCCTTTTTTAGTTCACATTTCCCCACTCTCTGTTCTTTATCTGTGATGTTTTTGTGTTTGTTTTTCCCTGAGTCATTGATAGAAATGTGAAGCAGCAGAGAACAGATCCTTAGGGACTGCACTTGAACCAGCTGCTGAACATGATTTCTATTTAGCAGCATGTGGAAATGCATTATTTAACCAGCATTTAATCCACCTAGTGACACAATTTTAGGGTTTGTTGGTCTGGCTTATTAATCAAGATGTCTCCTATAAACACCACAGACATACAAACACTTTTCATCAAGAGCTGGCCATAAAACTGTTGGTTTTGAGCTGGTCTGACAGTGCAAGTTGTAGACAAACCTTTGCTGATCAGCTTTGGGCTGATGTCTTCCCTCTTCTTCTGTGTGTCTTTAGTTGGGGATGTGTTGTTTGGTTCTCCTGGGATTATTTCCTACTCATTTTTATAGACACTTCCTGATTTCACATATCCAGACATAGCTAATGAAACTCTAAAAATAATATAATTACAACCAAGACAATAGCCATTCTCTTTACTGATGGATTACTTTCAAATAGGTAAAACAGCTGAAAGGAAGATTGTCCAGATAAACAGCGTGTGGTTTGGGTTTTTTTTGAGATCTAATCATCATGCAAAGCAAGAAGATAATATTACTTTATGATATGGTCACAGCTGATGTTGAAATGTGTTAATGACTGTGGGTAAAACATTGCATTAGAGTAATGCAGCACAATTATTTCTGTGTTGTTAGGTTGTATCTAAGTCGGTATCTGGAGCAGCCTTTGTTCAAGAAAGCAGAAATCTGTGAGGAATAATACCATGTGTATATTGCCTGAATATAATAAGCACTAAATTACCTTCAAAATCTGATGGGAGAAGTTTCTCCTCAAAAAGCACATCTCAGAGCATCTCTGTCTCATCAATGTGCTTAAAGAAAGGGGAAAATAACCCTAATGTGGCCTGCTCCCAACTTTTTCATCATCCAATTAACATTTTACTAAACCATCATATTTAGGCAGAAAAAATGCTTTGGTAAAACCATAGTAAGTTGTTTTTCCAACTTTCAATTACAGAGCCTCAGTAGCTGCAGATGCAGATGAGCATTGCCAGTAACTCCTCAACAGAAAATGCAATGTATCACCTGGATACTCAATTCTGCAAGCTGGAAATTTGGATAAATGATACAAATAAACAGCTTGCCCTATCTGTTCCATGGGAATCTTGAGCAAAATACTTATATTTAAAATTTATATTTTAAATTTCATAGATAATATATTAAAAATATATAACTTAGATATAATTTTAATAAGTCTAAATAGAATTTAAATATAGTTTTTATAACTATATCTAAAACTCATATAATATAAAGACAGTATAATTATAATACTATGAATATATTATAAAACGTTGTATTATAATTATAATATTTATATTCAAAATATAATTTATATAAAATTTTAATATTTTCATAAAATTCTATTTATATTAATAAATAAAACCAAATACAATTACATAGATATTATATGTGAATTTTATTTTTAAATTATTAATGATGTAATTTTTATATTAGGTATAAATATTATATATATTTATATATTTATATATAAAATATATATGAATTTATATAAATATATTATATATATATAGAATTTATAGAAAAATGAAGACTTTACTGAAAACAGTTTTTATAATGGGTGTTGAGCCACTGTCTTTTCTGTTAATACCAAGTTAAAAACTCATTCCTGGAAAGCCAGTGCTGATTTTCCCCCTTGGAGTGGGTGGTGACCCTGGGGTGTCACTTGAGGTTGTTCTGGTGTTGTGAGTGTCCCAGGATGAGGTGAGAGATGAGAATTGACTCCAAGTTCTCAGAAGGCTGATTTATTATTTTATGATATTATATTAATTATATTAAAAGAAAATTATATACTAAAACTATACTAAAGAAAGAGAAAGGAGACATTAGAAGGCTAGAAAGGAATGAATAATAAAAACCTGTGACTGACGAGAGAGTCTGACACAGCTGCACTGGGATTGGTCATTAATTAAAAATAATTCACATGGAACCATGCAAAGCTGCACCTGTTGGTGAGCAACCTCCAAACCACATTCCAAGCAATCAGATAATTATTGTTGACATTTCTTTTCTGAGGCTTCTCAGGAGAAAAATCCTGGTGAAGGGATTTTTCAGAAAATATCATGGTGACACGAGGTGCAGCTGGCCCTGAGCAGGAAGGGTTAAGCTTTTTGGGAAGTGCATTGTTGGAGATTCCCAGCATCACCAACTCAGCTGTGACTGACACTGTTGGACATGACAAGTCACCCAGCAAAGTGCAGCAGGACAAAAACCACATTTTTATGAAAATCTCTGGTTAAAGTCGCTGCGTTTCCCCAGTTTGTACATCCTGTGCTTGATAATGGGCAGGGGGAGGGAGAACACATGCAAAGGTTTCCTGATGCAGAAGACACAAGCTGTTGTGATGTGGGCACAACAAAACTTGGGCAGAGAGTGGGTTTTCAGTCTTTTCAGGAGGGAAGATGATTTCTGTTTGGGTGTGAGGAGCTGAAGGCACATCAAGGATGCTTTTTGATGTAAGAACAAACACAAATTGCACACAGGAGGGCTTCAGATAGGAGCCACAAAAGAAATCACACACCTATGGAACTTTGTATTGTACATGCCGGTGATTTCTTCTGTTTGAAAGTACAGTTCTGGCCAAAGAGACCCTGAAAAATGCAAACCCCTGGGTTTCACACACCTAAGGAGAAAGCTCCTCTCACAGCAGACTTGTTCTCTCTGCTTCTGGCTCAGTGCCACGCTCAGGACATGAAACACAACATTTCCACAGGGATTTCAAAGTTGCTCTCAGGATGAACCCCAGCCTGCTTCCACTGCTGCTGTGCCTGAGCATCCACACACAAGGATTGCAGCAAAAACCCCTTGTAAATCCCGATACACCTGCTTAGAGTAGGATTTGTTTCACTTTCCTTAGAGTGCTGCATAATTAGAAATGCCCAACAAGTTTATGCAGGGAAGAGTTCAGCTGCAGCTGGTTTTGCAAGGCTATTTTCTTTTTTTTTTCCTTTTAAAATAATTGATGGCTTTATTTAAAAATTGACTTATATATGTAGTTTGGACATTGTGGCAGTCCTGTAGGAAAAGTGGTTGAAAGAAGTCTGTGAGAATCAAACAAAGTAAGATATAATAGTAAAAAAAAGCTGAAGACTATTCCAGTTCTAAGAAAATGATCCCATTATCAAATTCTCTATGTTTTTCTGTTTAGCCATCTTATTCTTTGTGGCCTTTTCTCATTCTTTCTCAGTGAAGTTAAGCAGGGAACAAGTTATATGCAGGAAAATATAAAGGTGTAATGTATATATACATATAATGGTATAAAGTTCAGGTTTCTACAGCCAGGCAATGAGAAGTCAACATTCAAAAAATGAAGGCATTTGCTTTTTTTTTTTGTTGCATGAATGTGGATTTAGGAGTTTAATTGTCAGGCCCTGAGTTGGTGTTTTGTGCCATGGAACAGCCAGATCCATGCTGTGACAAAGTGCCTTCTCAAGAAGCAAGAAACTGAGGGATCAGCTTTCAAGAAGCTGCCTTTTCTCTTACTTCTGCAGTATTTATCCCCTAAGACTCTTGCCAAGCACAGGAGGAGAAGCAGCTGTTTAAAATTAGAACAGTACACATGTTAACAAGTGTCTGTACATCCCCTGGCAGGGGCATGGGAATACACTGGAAAATAACAGGCTTTTAAAGCTGCTTTACAGCACTGAAAACTGGTGGTGTTTGAGAGTTTCAGGTTGTAGGTGTGCCCTGTTTTCCAGTCAGGGCTCCTCAGCTGCCTGCACATTTTCTATGACCTGCCAGGGAGCTGGGCATACAAGGAATAGGCAAAACTGGAAGAATATCCCAATATTGGCAGAATATCCCTGCTTTTTGGGTAGGGATTGGCACAGAGCATTCTGCTCTAGAGGAGTTTCTGTGATGGAAGCGTTGTTCCCATGCAGAATGTAACATTGGGAACCTCCAATTTCCTACACAGAGGAGTTTTTATATTCATCCAAGCACAAATGAGGGTGCTGAGTTGGTGCATGGGAATACACTGGAAAATAACAGGCTTTTAAAGCTGCTTTACAGCACTGAAAACTGGTGGTCTTTGAGAGTTTCAGGTTTCTAGGTGTGACCTGTTTTCCAGACAGGGCTCCTCAGCTGCCTGCCCTTTTTCTGTAACCTGCCAGGGAGCTGGGCAAACAAGGAATAGGCAAAATTGGAAGAATATCCCAATTTTTTGTTCTTCAAAAATTGGAAGAACATCCCTGAGAGCTCCAGGTTTCTAGGTGTGCCCTGTTTTCCAGGCAGGGCTCCTCAGCTGCCTGCACATTTTCTGTGACCTGCCAGGGAGCTGGGCAAACAAGGAATAGGGAGAAAATAAAAAATTGGCAGAATATCCCAATTTTTTGGGTAGGGATTGGTACAGAGCATTCTCCTCTAGAGGAGTTTCTGTGATGGAAGTGTTGTTCCCATGCAGAATGTAATATTGGGAACCTCCAATTTCCTACACAGAGGAGTTTTTATATTCAACCAAGCACAAATGAGGGTGCTGAGCTGATGCCTGTGAGTATCAGGCTCTTCTCACTGGTGAGAACACAGGAGGAGATGGCCTCAAGCTGTGCCAGGGGAGGTTTAAATTGAAAATTAGGAAAAATTTCATTGTGGAAAGGGTTGAACAGGGAGTTCAGTGGAGTCACCATCCCTGGAAGTGCCCAAAGAACGCGTGGAGGTGGAACCTGAGCACAGTGCTGGTGCTGGGCTGATGGTTGGACTTGGTGATCTCAGAGGTCTTTCCCAGCCTGAGCAATTCCAGGTTTCCACACCTGTGATTAGGAGCTTGGTGGGGGCAGCTTGGCCCAGGTAGGGCCAGTGCTCCTTAATTTTGGGGTGATTTTGCTCTCACTGAGAGCAGGGAGAGCATCACTCCCCTTGCCCTGCCCCGGATGAGTTTGGGCAGCCCCACACCCACCTCTGCTGCCCCTTCCCAGCTCCCAGCGTTGCCTTGTCCTCAGAAAGACCCTCTGAGCCTCCTCTCCCCCGGGGGACTGGAAACCTGAGCCTGTGAGCCTGCAGCTCCCCAGGAAGAGCACCACATTAGCCTGGAATGATGACCTGGCCAGCAGTGCATCCCCTGGGGTCTCTCACAAGATATTATTTCCAACCTGGGATCACCTTCCCAGAGCCTCAGGACTGAGTGTCAGCAACATCCCCTCTGTGTTTCCACACCTCTTCCACTCTAATCCTTCTGTTCTCCTTTTCTTTTTCCCCTTGCTCCCCTTTTCCCTTCTCAGCAGCTCTGTGCCTGGGTGAATATCTGAATATTCTTGGGCTAAGTTGGTTACTGTTTGTATTCTGCAAACCCTACTCTTCCAAAAACATGGATTATTGAGGTTCTTAAATATAGGTACATTGCACTTCCCAACTGATAGTTAAGGTTTCAAAAAGTTAAAAGTTTTTAAACATGTTGCATGTTTAAAAACTTCATCCTTTTCCAAGTCCACCTAAATAAAAATCAAAACACTGTAAGGTGGAAGGAATAGAGTTTTTGAAGGTGACAGTTGAAACCCATCTGTGAGAGTGAATCTGTTTTACTTTTGGTTAAATCACATGGAGATAAAGGGTTTATTTTAGGCAAGTCCTTGGCTACTCCTAAGAAGCACTGTAGTATCAAAAAGTGCTTTGGTTATGTTGCTTGTTACTCTGACAAGAGGTTGGAGAGAAAATGAAGGTTAAACTTCATGTTGTTCTCCCAATTTCCTTAAAATTCTGGTTTTTGTGTGTAATGCAGCCATTAACATCTGGATGAACAAAGCTGTCTTGCAGAACTGCTTTTGAATACTTGAATCCCAGCTTAATAGGTTGAAGGAGGAAACTTAATTATTCTGTAAGTATGCAAAAATAATTATTTCTGTTCTCAAAAAAATAGATCTTTCTGAAACAATTTGTATATAAACCTTTATTCAGAGGGGATTGTTTAATTCCTGTTTACAAGTGTTTGGCTTTTGTAACTATGGTTCTGCTGTAAGTTTCCCCCCTTTTTGCCCCCCTCTTTTTCCCATTAGAAAGCCACGCTGCAACCTATTTGTTCAAACAAAGATGTTTCCTCTCAATAAATCATCAGATGAGCTATTGGCTTCATAATCTTTACTTAAACCCAAAACTATCCACATGGGTGCACAGCATTTGGCTAATTAATTTCTGATAATTTGCAGTGTTCACAGCCAGCTGCCAGGGGCTCCTGTGAGTGTTAATCTGTTAGCCATGGTGAAATGATGGGAGATCTGCTCCTGCTGGTTGCCAGATAAATCCTTCCTATGACAATGTCACTAGGTTAATTAATTCAATTAATGACTCCCAGTGCAATGTTTTTCTTTGTCTTCTTCATTTGCCACAGGCTGCTGAACAGGTACTCCCAGGGATGGATTCTGAAGTTGTGTCACAGATAAGGAATTATGTACCATTTCCATGGCTAGTTCTGAAGTGTCTTATTTTTTTTTAAAAATGAAGTTCAGCAGCAGTTAATTCCATCAGAAATTAGTTTGTTTTCTGTTTTCTCTTAAATGTAAGCAGTCAATTACCATTCACCTTTATTATTTCCAGGTACAGTCATGAGTTTAGGTAACTTTACTGTTAGACAATTTTTGCTGTGTAACTTTGCTCTACACAAACTGCAAATTTGCTTTCACCCTTGAAAAGAGGAACTTCCAAGCTGGATCAGCCCTCAGGTGTATCTGCCTTATCACCCCAGATCCAATAATAGTTCTGTTCTCAGGTTTGAAGTTTAAGAAGTAGAAAAATGCAGTTTACATATAGCTGGTGGGTTTTTTATTAAGGAAAAAGTGAAAGATGCTTCCAAAGGGACCACGTGGAAAGGATCTCAGAGGCAGCCCCAAGATTCTCTCCCTTGAATGTCACCTCATTTTGCTGGGCAAAACTAGGAGGGTTTGGAGAGAGCAGCCTTCACTTTTTAGATCAACTCATCTAAAAAATGGGAGTAAAGCACAGAGCAAGCAGCGAAATGAGAATGAAAGTCAATTTTTCTTCTCTTCAGCTAAGGAGCAAAGCAGGGGCATCATGACCCCCATCCCAGTCAAGGTCTCTGTTGATTTGGTTGTTCACCACCACTCCTGGGGTTTCCTGCAGATCCCTGTGGATTTACATTATAAATTGATATTTTACTGAGGCCACCCTGTATTCTCTCTACTGTGTTTCCATTCATGGCTTTGTTTTTATTCCTTTTCTTGAATATGAGGTGAAAACACGTTTGAATGTAAATTCTGAGTTGGGAAAAGAGCTGAAAGAAGCTGTAAATCCAAATCCCACCACCACTGAGGCTCTGCCCTGTGGCAGCTGTTTTGGGTTAGCACCCATTTGGTATGGGACTAAATCAAGCTTAGAATAATTTTAATATCTTGATGATTAAAACTGGTTTAAACCCAGTGAGGGCTCTAAAAGGCTTCCAGCAAAAGCTGTGTCTTGCTCTGGAGCATCACAACAACCTGGAGGAAAAATGCAGAGAGGAACACGTTGAGCTGTTGCCAGGAGATCCATGCTGGCTCTCAGCATCCCCCAAAAGCTGAGGAGCAGCTCGCAGCTGGTGTCAGCTTTGCTGAAAAGGTTGAACATGGAAAACCCTCTCTCTGAAGGAGCTGCCTGTTCCATTTGCCCTGCAGAGGAACATCTGGCATTTGGGGCTGTATTTTCAGAGACTCTCAGCTGGATTTTGGTCTTAAAAAAGAATTACAATGTCTGTGATGGGGGGAAAAGGGATGGTTTCACACCAAGGGAGTAAGAAGGAAGATCTCAGCCACTTTTTTCTGGGTTATTTTTCTATTAGTCAGCAAGCAAAAGGGTTTTGGTACAAAGCCTCACATGTGTCAAAGCCAGGACCAGGACCATGAATTGTGGATTGAGGGTGAGGTGTCCTGTCATTGACATCCTTTTCACTAAAATCCTTTCTTTAGGACCTTTTCCTTCTGAGAAGCTGTGGCCTCAGAAACAAATGTAAACAATAGGTTATCTGCTTCTGTGGAATGCAACAGGTC
>JAWWEY010000243.1:16281326-16298626 GCA_035582745.1 Loriotus luctuosus | reverse complement strand
GGGGCCATTTTGGTTCATCTTGGGTGCAGCCCTGGCTGGGCTCTGGTGCTGCCCAAGGTGCATCCATGGAGGCCTTTGAATAAATCCCTGCTTTATTCTTTAGCTCTGTTCTAGCTCAGCCTTCCCAAGGCATCAGCCATACACACCTTGAACAGAGAGGAAGGCAAAGTTGTTCTGGCTGGGTTGCTGGATGCTGCACTCAATCCTGCCAGAGTCACTCAGCTGGGTGTTGTGGATGATCAGCTCCGAGGTGAACTCATCCCCAGTGCTGTAGTTCCTGGAGGTGAAGCGTTCTGTGGTTTCCACAGAGCCCTGGGAGCTGAGCACAGTGAGCACAGGGCTGCCCTGGGAGAGCCAGATGAGGACTTTCCATCCTGCAGACACCGTGCAGTTGAACCTGGCCTCAGAGCCAGCCAGCACTGTGGCGTTCTCAGGGCCTTTTGTGATGGAGTAACAAAAGCCCAGGCCTGTGAGGGAACCAAAATCAGTCCATAAATACATCTACAACCCCAACAGAGGTGGTTGGATAGTGTCAAACATCTTAACCAGTTCACAGGTGGATGTGTGCAATCTATTCTTTCAGATCCTGCTTAGATAAAGTGGTTTTCTTTTAAAATGCCTTTAATTCTTTCATGTCTTCTTCTCCCACTCCAAAATCACCTGTTTCTCTTCTGTAATTCACTGACTACCATTTTGCTGACAGAAAAAATCCCACTTTTAAGTAGGAAAATACATGAGTTGCCTACACTTTAAATAATTAAAGGAGTGTGTAACCAGTCCCTTTTCCATATCTTGGATTGCCACTGATTTTTTGCAGCCCCATCATGTATCCTTCAGTGCTCTTTCCCCTGTTCCTCAATCATTCATCGCACACATTGTGATGTATTTCTTCTAAAGCCTTCCTGAGGCTTTCTGTTATCAAAGGTGTGCTTAAACTCATTAGTTTTAACTCCTTGAAAGGCAGTGTGAATTCTGGCCAATATTCTTCAGAGCTGAATGCTCCTAAGAAAGTCATTTTGTTTTCCTTTCCTCCTCATACACCCAGAGCCCTCCGTTGCCAACTCCACCAATTGCACAGGAATATTTTGAGTCCAAGCATGGACATTTCCCTCCTGCCAGGGGGATCTGCCTCCCCAAGGGAATATTCCTGCTGAGGGAGCACCAGGACTGCTGTGGTGCCCCAATGCTTCCAGCTGAGCTCTGCATGATGACAGCAATTAGACACTGCAGCCCATGGCAGCCTAATTAAAACCCCATGCCAGCCAATTTGGCCTGAAAATAAGTGTTCAATTATGTTCCAGGAGAAGGGAAGCCCAAAATGGTCATCACTCCCTTGCTAAGAGTATTCAGGGCAATGAAGTAATTTTTAAGGGTTTTGTTTACACCAAGGTAGTTTATTCATTAATGGATTAGCTATAAGTTATGGGAAAAAAAATTCTTTCAGTCAGCAGCTGACGTGAGAAGGACACACTGTCTTTTTCACACAACAGGGGTGTTTGGTGTTTGTATAAATGGAACCAGAGCCCAATCTCAGTGAGGACACTGCAACCAGTGCCTCAGTGAGCTGCACCCAGGACTGGGGTCTGGAACCTCATTGCTCCACTGCCCAGAGCCTTTTGCAGTTCCCAGATGTCACCACGATATTTTCTGGAAAACCCCTTCGCCAGGATTTCTTCTCCTGAGAAGATGAGAAGCCTCAGCTTCTCCATGTTTTGATGCTCTAGAATGTGGTCTGGGGTCTGTTTATCCAAACATGTGAATTGGTTTTAATTAATGACCAATCACCATCAGCTGTGTCGGACTCACTGAGTCAGTCACAAGTTTTTATTATTCATTTTTGTTTTGGATGTATTCTTTCTCTTTCTTTAGTATAGTTTTAGTATAGCTATAATATAATATAATATCCTACCATAGCATATAATATTATTATATTTATATAATATATTTACATAATATATTTATATAAGTGTGTATAAATATAATTATATTTATATATTTTATAATATATATTTTATATATAAAATACATATTATATTATATAATGTATATTATATAATATAAATTATATTTTATTATAAAAACTATATATGTATATATTATAAAATATATGATATGTTTTATTATATATAAATATATTTATATAATATATATTTATTTATAAATATATATTATAATACAATATAGAATAGAATAGAATAGAATAGAATAGAATAGAATAGAATAGAATAGAATAGAATATATCAGCCTTCTGAGAACATGGAATCAAATTCTCATCTCTCAACTCGTCCTGGGGAGCCTCACAAACACCACAGATCTGTTGTGCTGTAATTGGTGTTGGTGAGCTCTGGGAGCAGATGAAGGCTGTGATGAGTGTGGTTCCCTCTGAGGATGCCTGGCTGGCCCTGATCTTTCAGGAATGTCTCCTCTGCCAGGACATGTGTTTAAAACAAGCCTGGATGTGGCACTGGGTGCCAGGGTTTAGTTGAGGTCTCAGGGAACAGGTTGGACTCAATGATCTTGAAGGTCTCTTCCAACCTTGTCTCTTCCCTAAAACAATGTATGTTTTATGTGTATCTTTTTGGAAAAACGACAAGCTATTTCCTGCAGCAGATTCTGTGATTCTGTGACTCAGGGGTGATTCTTGCAGAAAAGCAGCCCCTTGTCTCTGCTGCTGATTTCCAGCTTGCAAAACACATCATCAACCTCGACTGGCTGAAAAGTAGCCCAGCAAAGATAAGGAAATGCTCCTTCTTTAGTTGGAGCAATTTCCCAGCTTGGCTCATTACAGAACTGCACACTTGCCTGTGCTGTTGTGGCACAGGAGGAACAGGAGAAGCAGGATGGAGAGAAGGATGTGATTCTTAGCCCTGGTGCTGAGCAAAGCTTGTTCTGAATTAGAATTTATGCTAAAAAAAAAAAAAAAATTGGTTGTCATCCCTGGAAGTATAAAATCCACGTTCAGCAGTTTCCCACAGTGGAGGAGAAAGGTAGTTCAGCAAGAACAGTTTTTGTTTTGGAATATTCCAAGGGGAATTGAGCCCAGACCTCCACCTGACAGGGCTGGGGGATGTGACTACTTAGCCAGAGCTGCAGGGCCAGGCCCTCTCACACCACAGGAGCCTGGAGAACCTGGGAGGAGAGTTAATTAACCATCCAGCACGGAGGAATGATCTTGGTGCTGGGAAAAGAAAGCTGCTAAATAAAGGGAGCTGGTGCAGAGGAATGAGGGAATTAGGCTGGTCAGTGGAGCAGAGCAGGCAGCTCTGCAGAGGAAAAGCACCAGGGGCTGCAAAGGGCAGGAGGAGTTTCCCCAAGGCCCTTGTGAAGAGTTTGGTGGAGGTGTTCCAGCATTTGGGATGTGTCACCAAGGTATGAGGGATGGAAATGCTTCCTGAAATGAGATTATTTATACAAATCTGTATCTTCACAATTTCTCCTAAGGAAGTTTCGGATGAGTTTTGCTATAGAAAAGTGAGCTTCTCTGATTTTTCTGAAAGGATTAAGCACTTTCAGTAAAAATCTCCATCATCTCTAAAGGTCATTCTTAATAAAGTCACAAGGACCAAGGAGGAAATAGGTCCCAGTTGACAGGTCCTTGGAGATAGAAACCTGGAAAACTGGATTTAATTTTCAGTATGGTATTCAATTTTCACTATGACTCCCTGAGTGCCTGAGCAAATAATTTCCGTTCCTCATGCCTTGGTTTCCCCAAGGTCCTTGTGAAGGGTTTGGTGGAGGTGTTCCAGCATTTGGGATGTGTCACCAAGGCTCTGCTGGGTGCCAGGGGGGACAGGAAGCGGTGACACCGAGTTAAGGCCTTGCATAGGTCAGTCACAGGATGGTTTGGGTGGGAAGGGACCTTAAAGATCATCTCATTCCAGCTCCCTTCTACTAGGCTACAGTGAAGAAATTCAAGTCATGTTCTAAAAGAATTGCACAAACCTCAGTGGAAAGGAGAAAAGTGAACTACAAGTAAGCGATCTGGTGGAGTTTTAGGATGGAGATCAGTAATTTCTCTTTAGCTGAAGTGCTACAATGGAGCAGAAAGTCTGGACATTTTTTCTTCATGACTGTCAAGGCATGAGAAAAGATCCAGGTTCATTTTTGTCCCCTTGATTGCAGGTGGGAATCTTCAAAGTCAGCTAAGAGAGTGGGGCACAAAGATTACAGTAAGGTTAAAAACCAGCTGAATGCTTACAGGAGTCATCATGCCACCTTTGGAAAGCCTTGTTGGCTGACCAATGTATGTTTTATGTGTATCTTTCTGGAAAAACGACGAGTTATTTCCTGCAGCAGAACAGGGGAGGCCTCAGGTTCTGTGAAAGTCCTTTTCAGATCACTGTTTACTTGTGATGCCCCTGTTACTTAAAATCTGCTGCACTCTAGAGGATGAAAATATTTGTGGGGGCAAAGATGTGCCTTGGATCCTCTTTTCTTTGCCCACATCCCTGGGCGAGGCATTTCTGCACTTTGAAACGAGGAAAGTTCCCAACAGAAATGTTCAATTAACTGTTAAACACTCTCATCAATTCAGGGATCATTTCCAAATCTGATGGATGAGTTCAAAATCTCCAATTCATTCTAACCATCAGGCGGAAAAACAGTTGAACTCCTGAGGAGAAAAGAGCAGATAAATGCTGGAATGAACTTGCATATCTTTGAGAGGTGCAGTGCTCTGCAGACAGTGAGTTATGAACAGGAAAACTTCCCAAGAGTGTACTGTAAGCAGAATAATAATGGGCAATGGCTCAAGCTAAAAGGTTTTTTTTCCCCTCTGGATTCATTTAGATCCCAGTTTAAAAGGCATGGGTTTTTTTTTTGTGTATACATGGGGAGAGTCTCACACCATGCACAATTAAATTATTTCCCATGAATGTAAAAAAAAAAAAAAGGTGAGTTCCATTAAAACCAAGAATCTAAGAAGTATGCAAATATTCAAGTGGAAGAGGAGAAGCTGAAAGAGGACTTTATGAATTCTTGGCCAAGTGAGTAATTTATTGAACTCTCAAAATTAATGCCAATTTTAAGTTAGTTTATTTGGACAGTTAGGATATAGTATGAATTTTTAATCAGGTCTGTTTCTTACAGGTGCATCTGAAGGATTCACACTGCAGGAACTTCTGAGAGAGTTTTTAATTAATGCAACCTGTAAGCCACTGAAAAGTGAGTGGAAACAAATGCAATTCCCTGCTCCATAATGGTAGGATTCTGTTTTGTGTCAGCAGTGCTCTTAAACTCACTGATTCTATATTTTATTAAAAATAGGTTATGTAACATGAAAAAACCATAGTGGAGTATATTTTTCTGAATCCCATCACAGTTTCCTGTAATTCTGCATTATGCATGAACAGACTCAATTATATTTCTATGAGATTTTTAGACTCTGGCTCCTCTGGCTTCCATTCAGACCTGCATTTTGAATATGCTGAGCTATGAATTAAAAACCCAAACGCAAACAAAACCAGCAGTAGGTGCACTGATAGCAGTGGAAAGTCTTTTTTCCTGCTAATATCCATCCTGTTACTTTTCAGTGTATCCAGATTCCAGCCATTTCAGCTCTTATGGAGTGATGTGACCTGGCATAAGTGAGCTATTCAATGCAGAATAGAGGTCAGTGTGTTTGCTTAAACAATCATTTAAATAGTAATAATTTTAATACAAAAATGTATCCCAGCTGCTCAATGCATT
Organism: Loriotus luctuosus; assembly: GCA_035582745.1. Lineage (NCBI taxonomy): Eukaryota > Metazoa > Chordata > Aves > Passeriformes > Thraupidae > Loriotus > Loriotus luctuosus. Next base: position 16,292,938 of record JAWWEY010000243.1, on the reverse strand, counting down.
CCCAGAAGCACAGTGTCCATTCTGTGCTTAGGGGTGTATGGAAAAGGCCAGAAAGCTGGAAAAGAAGGAAGAATTCTGCCTCCCATTTTGCAGGCAGAAAATTCTCCCACTGAGGGATCAAGAGACAAATCCAGGCCGATTCAGGGAGCTGGTAAATGACCTAAACTGAGTCTGAGATTAGTGAGTCTCAGGGTGCTGTTCCATGGTGCATCTGAGCTGCTAAAGCTGCAGGTCCTGCTGGAGAAGGAGATTCACTGAGCCAGGGCAGGGGCCCAACAAGCCAAAACCCCAACTCACCCCTCTCCTGGGAGTGGGAGGAAGGAGAAGGACACAGGGCTCCCCTCACTGTGCCCTGCTGTGTCTGTCTGAGGGGCTGCAGAGCTCTGGGGATGCTTTGTCAGCCTGTCCCAGCAGCAGAGGACTGAGGATGCTGCCCTGCTTCCCACCATCACCACCATCCCTCCCCTGGATCTGCTCTGCCAGCCCCCAGCACAGCTGCTTGGATTTCACCCTTAGATCTGTGTCAATGGATTTCACATCAGCACCGAAATCAATTTCACTGTGAGAGAAATAAACCGGGGGCACAGGGAAATAAGTTCAGCTGGCAGAAATTGGCATTTATGGTACGAGTGTATCACCTCCTACAGCTTTGAAATAATCAACTCTTTGAAATAATAAACTTCACTAGTAGACCCAAATATAAGTACTAAAAATAAACAGATCAGCATCACTTTTCTTGGTTTTTACAGAATAAAAGGCTCCTGAGCCTTTAATTATAAAATTTTCAGAGCCTGATTTTTCCATTTCCCCTAATGCCCTGACCTCTCTTTACTGGCCCACTTATTAGCAACACTTACTTTTGGGAGATTGTAACATGGCTGAAAGCACAGAAAATACAATTCCTGCAGCCATTAATCCTTGTCTTGATGCTACCTCCACAGCACAATGCCTCTCTCTTTTACTCCTGCCTTTTTTCCTCCCTCTTTTTCTTCCCCTTTTTTATCCCCTCTGTTTACCCCAGTGGAGCCACTCCACGAGGTAATTCCCTTTGTGACCAGCTTGCTGCAAACTATCTCCTATTTACACTGGCTGCAATTTTCAATGAAAGACAAGAACTTAACTTTAGTGGAGGGTCCTATAGAGTCCAGCATTTGGGACTTAAGATTTGCTTTCCCAGCTTGAGACTTTGAAGTTGGGAAGCTGGAGAGAGAGAGCCTGGATGAGGTGGCAAAGTGTCTTTCACAGAAGAGCTTTAAAGCAGAAAACACGTTAACCCCCAGGCTCTGGGGCTGGGCAAAAACAAAAGGTAGGGAAACAAATCTCATGCAGAAATGAGGTACAGGCCTGGTAGCCAGAAACATGATTTAAGTGGCCGAGTTAGCCTTTGTACAGTATGATAATGTCAGCACATAAAAACTGGGCTGCTTTTAAAGAATATCCTGAAGTGTCCGGTCTAAACCGATTAGGCTTGGAGCAGAGGACTGTGAAATGCCACTTAACATGCTGGTTTAAGCTTATAAAAACCAACTGTAGGCAGAAGGAACTGTAAGCTTTTTGTTTGCTAAATAAGCAGGACACACGAGAAATTATGGTCAGACAAGGAGAAGAATTTCAATGTACAAAATTCCCCTTACAGTTTCTCCTTTAACTCTGTATACATTGGGATAGCTTAGGAGATTGCAAATAATTTTTTAATTTAAAAGATGGCAGATGCCATTTATTGTATCTGTATCTATCACAGAGTAGATCATATAAATTGTGAGATTTTCTGGCTACATTAAGTTATATAATATATCTGTATCTCTTATAGTAGACAGGAAACAGTCCTGACTATTTTTGATCCTCTCAGCCCCAAGCTGAAGAAAAAACATATCTAAACCAACCTTTTTTTTTTAAATTTCAGTCAGCTCATCAAGCTTTAAACCCCTTACATGCTGTCTGCTAATAAGAATTAAATCATGTAATAGCCAGTGGATAAATTAGCTGAGCACAAACCCGATGCTTTATTTAACAATTTTTATCATTATTTTGAAGCATCCAAGAAGAACAGGGTCTGAAAAGTTTTAAATCTGAATTAGCTTAACTACTTGTGACAAGTTTACACATGAGAGACATCGAGACTGGGTTCTACTTGCTACTTTGAGCTTCATCCTGGCTTTCTGTTTGAAAGATCCCAGCCAAAGTTAAATCAACCCACCCTTTGCTGATTTCCAACATTAGACATGTCCCCAGCTCTTTTTTTTTTTTAACCTTGCTTTCAGGCTGACTTTCTCCCAATTGAAATTCAGTTCCTGAATGGTGGGTTTTTCCCTTGCTTCTAAACGTTGATAAAAAAGGGTTTTCTTCACTCCCTCAATTTGATGTGACAGGGCCCTGACATGAATAATGGACGTGTTTCTTTCACAGGCAAATCAACTTAATTTAGCATGCTTTTATACTTTCAATAGCAAAGCCACAAGCCTGTAAATTCCATGAGATCCTTTAGGTTTGCAGAAATCTTTAGAATTAGCAGAAAATGTATAAAGTAAACAGCACTTATTTTGTCAAAATACTTGAATAACTTTTATCCAGGAGCTAGAGATGAATATATCACTGCCTAATCAGATTGTGATTTACATGCAGTTGAGGATGGGCTGCCTGGGTTCAGCCTGCCCTTTTGCTCAGGGAGAAAAGAGGGGTAGGAGAACTGAGTAATCACAGATATTAAATAGAATTAAAATCCCAAACTTTCTTCTGAAGGTGAAGGAGAAAAGTGGAATTTGAAGAAGAGGTTTATGCAGTAGAGGTTCTGGCAGACTCCATTCTCTGCCCATCTCCCTGGAGCAGTTGCTGCTTTGCAGCTCAAGAAGTGAGGAGAGACAAAAGAATATTATTTATTATATACAGAGGAGGGTGAGACACCAAACCAATCCATCAGCTTTAGAAAATAACCTGTGTGCCCTGACAGGTATTGTCTGGGAGGGGTCAGACCCTTGGAGCCCTGATGTCACAGAGTTTCACCTGTGGCAGTTCCATCTCTGCCTCTCTTTGCTGCTCAAGGTGTGTTAAAGCAGTGCTGGAACATTTTCTTTGTGCTGAACAACAGCAAAACTCCTCTTTGAAGCTTCAGAGAGCAACTTTGGGCTCCTCCTCGGCCATGTGGTTCCAGGATGTACCAGGACTCCTGGTACCTCCCTCCTGACCCCCCATAAATCTCCTGTGAAGCCAACAAATGCAAGGGGGAGCTCTGCTCTCTTCCCCCCCAGAAAGCCAAGGAGTGGAAATGAGGGGACCCCTCTCAGTTTGCCCTTTTCACCTTTAGGACTCATCTCCCAGCACTGCTGCTGGTAGAGAGCAGCCTGGTGACACTATCAAAGGAAAATAGAGGTTAATTCTATTGTCATTACTCATTATTGGAACATCAGGCAGCTGTAACAGCTCATTCATTAAAATACCCTGATAGTGCTGATAGTGGATCAGTGAGTAGGAAATAGGTTGGTTTGGGGGTGCTAAATGCTAAAAATCATTCTGTTTGCATAACAGTGTGTTAAAAATAAATCCTTTCTCTGTAGTTTTACATAAATAAAAGAGAAACTAGTTCAGAAAAGGGTCTTCTCAAAGGAAGTGCTGCTGGGCTGGAAGCCATCAGGCTGGGTAGGGAAAAGGCAGCCCACAGAGATGCTCTGCTGCATTCAGCCCTGCTTCCCTTGATGCAGTCAACGTGGCTAAGGGGATCCCACATACCTCCAGGTCTGTCTGTAACAAGTAGTTAAACAGCCAATTAGGGGAACCAACAATTACAAATTGGGAAGAGGAGAACAAGGGAAGAAGAAAGGGGGTGAGTCAAGGTAGGCTGCAATCCCTTTGAGAAGGTTTCTAACATTAACTCCCAGAGAATTACGTTCTACCCTACCTTGACTGATTTGTTTCCCCCCTTCCTCCTCCTTCTCCTTTTCCTACTCCTTGGGTCAGTTAATTGGCTGATTCACCAGCAATTACCTCTGGGACCAGCTCTATATAGGGGCTCTTTTAATCGAGAATTTTATTGACAAAGGCACCAGAGCAAATTCATCTCTGGTGTGAGCTTGCTGCAGTGAATGGCCTGACACCCAGGACAGAGTTGATCCATTGTACCACAGGCACTGTGTTTTTAAGGCATTTGATTAACTTGGAACTTTTAAAATTACATTCCTTTTCTACAAGATCTGTTCATTTTGGGTAGGAGCAGGAAGGAGAGCTCGGGAGGGAAGTCAGTCAGACAGGAGATGTCTGGAGCAGCAATATCCTGCTCTGGGTGATGGCAGAACAGCTACACAGGGTGACACCTCCCTTGTTCTCAGCTGGCACTGCTGCAGGCTGGCTGGCACGGGCTTTTTCCTCAGTGCCCAGTGAGTAATTGGCAGCCCAGGAGGGTGGGGGACATCCCTTATCACTGGTCTGGTGTGCCAAGCCAGGGGAGAGTGCTCCTAACAATATTTGGGGACTCAGCATAGAGAGCAAAGCAGCTCAGCTGTCCCTGGTGCCTCTTCAGGCCCTGTTTGGACCATTTTTTACATCACTTTCAATCTCCTTGTTGCTGGCACTCTGCTGGATTCCTGCAGGCCTGTGTTTGTGCAGCAGGAATCAAGCCCAGTGCATTTATTGCAGCAGAAAGCTTCAGTGGGACACTGCAATTAGGAACCCTCCATTCTTGCATGTGCCTGTGCTGTCTGGAGCTGCTGCCTCAGCTGCTCTGCTGGGAGGGGAATGCTGAGCTGGGCTGGAGCCCCCACATGGTTACCAGGCAGTGGGGAAAGCATGATGCAGGAGGGGATGGAGATCCTGTTCTGGGAGAGCTCAGACCAAAGGGCCAGCTCTGAGCACTGCAGCCAAAAGGCAGAGGATCAGATTATTGAGGGATCTGGCAAATTCCCTAGAACACTGGGGCCTGGCAGGAACACATCCCTCCCTGCATGAAAGGGGCTCTGTGTTTTACAGTTTCAAACAGCTCGGGGGTTAAAGGTGGGCTAGCCTGGGGATGGAACAGGAATATGGGATCTCTGTGGGGCAGGAAATGGGAGAAGGAATGGCTCTTTCCCTTGCTATGCAAGGACAAAAAGAATTCCTGCCGCAGATGAGGCACTGACAGGTTTAGCAGCAGATCTGTGTCTGCCATCCTGATTGTGGAGCTCCAGGTGCTGCAAGGAGCAGCGCAGGTGAGGCAAAGCAGTTTTGCAAATTTAGACACAAAAGGCAGAGGTGTAAGTCACTAAAGTGACAGTGGATGTTTTATAGAGGTAGAGGGACAGAGGTGGGGCATAGAATTGCATCCTGTCCCTCTGCAGCTGTCCAGAATGAGGGATGGCACCTCCTGTAGCCAGCAATGCCAGCTGGAAATGTCCCTGCTTCTGCCTGGAGGTCACCTCTGCGTGGGTGCTCACTCTCAGTCCTGTGGGGAGGGCATCATGGAAATGTTTTCTTGCTACAGACCAAGCACTCCTGGCTAATCCAAGCTGTCTTGCTAAAAATGTTTATGCTATAGGTCCCTATAATATAATATATATTAATATAAATAACATATATTATAATATAAATATAATATAAATATATTGTACTATGTTATTCATATTATATTATATCATATTATATTATATACGTTATATTATATATTATACTATATTAGATATAATATATAATGTAAATTATATATTATATTATAATATACAGTATAAATATAATATACTATACATAGTATAATATATTTATATTATATAATATAAATGTTATAATATATAAATGTCATATAATATATAAATCCTATCATAAATGTTTATGATATAGGTCCCTATATAACAAAAAATGCTGGTATTTTTAATAAAGCCTAGTTAATCCTTTCTCTTTCAAACTTTTGCACTTGGAATGAAAGGAGATTTGGGCTGGGAAAAGCAGAGAAAAAAAGAGGGAAATAACTTTTTTTTCCTAATGAAAACATGCTATCTGGTTCAGGGAGCTGCTGAACAAAATCAGTGGAAGAAAAGCCTTATCATAATTGGTGTTCTTACAAAAGACACTTCCTTGCTGAAAAAAACTCTGTTATCCTCAGAGTGATAAGAAACTTGTAATAGAATTCCCAGGATCTGAGGGATGTGGTTATCAGAGGGAGAGAGTAGCTTTGCCTATCTTTGAAGTAAATTCAATCCCACGAGGTATTTTTGAGTCTGAGAACACCTGATACCCAGTTTACATGGGAACTAGAGAACAATACATTTGAATTATCATAAAAGTGATAAAATGTGTTCCTCAGATCCAGACAAAGCCTGTCACTTTGGTGGTCACAGCTCTGGATTTCCCTGGAATACAGCTCATCCTAAAGCTGGATATTTATCGGTGTTGTGGAGGGACTTAGTGGAGAACTCACCCAGAAACATTGTGGATTACTAAAAAACATTCCTGTCTTTAGTGCTAAAGGGTTTAGAAGCCTCAGATTAAGGACAGATATTCCTCAGATGCCAAATGGGCTGCACTGAGGCAGGAGGCCAGACAAAATTCTGTTTATAACCTTTTCATAGCAATGTATATTTGCCTTATAAATTAAGATCCAAATTTACAGGCAGGAGCAATAACTCTGTTCCTGGCCATGAAGGGAGGAAGGAAGAGCAGGCAGAGGGTCAGGAGTGCAGCAGTGCCTCTGATCCACCTCTGTGTAGGAGCTGGTGCTTCTTTACTCCTCCTTCCTTCACCTCTGCTCTTTCCACAAACCACTAGAAGAGGTTTTCAGCCATGGCAGAGTAGGAAGGGAATGGGTGGCATTTCCAGGAACACATCACAGGACCTGCTAAAATCAGGATTTGCTATAGGCTAGAAAAGTTCTTTCCAACCTGAGCCAGTGGAGGTCTGTAAGCCAAGAGGTGTGTGCTGTGCTGGGTACTTAAACATTCCAGGTCTTCTGTCCTTGCAAAGGGAATGGGAAAAAGGGATTTTGTGTTAATTTCTTGGTGGAAGATGATCTGGAGAAGGCACAGTTGGCCCTCTGCAGCAAAGGACACCAGTTAGAGACTTCCTCTATCTAGGAGAATGCACAACCTCTTAGAAGTGATAAATAAAAATGATTTCTCACAGCTTTTGAAACTCTGCTTGTCCTGAGCTGGACAACTGTCAGAGTGATGGTGGAAAGGTGTGGTTAGTTTGGTTTTGGGGCTTGCTAGAGAAACAAGAACCTGTATGTAAAAAACAAGGAGAAACAAGGACCTGCACTATGTAAAAACCAAAGGAGTATTTACAGTGTATAATATAAGTGTATCTTATTCTTGTATTGATGGCTTCTTGTGTATTATATAAGTGTGCATTGTTCTTATCCCCTGCTCATTTGATGTCTCTCAATGTTGTGCTGCCTCCAATACTGTATTCTGGTGGGGTGGAGGGTTAGGGGGTCTTTAATGGGTGCTAATTTATACCTACATGGTGTGATCAACTCACTAGGAGTGAAAGTGGCCTCTTCTCAAAGCTGTGGGATGGCAGATCCTCTCCCAGCTGCAGGCTGGGGTTCAGGCAGCTTTTATTCCCTGCTAAGCATGGATGGGCTGACAGCTTAGGCAGCCCATCATAACAGCAGTAAAGACATCACAGAGCAGGCCAAGAGGAAGAGAACTGGTTGTTTCTCAGTTAATCAGTCAGCTCCCCCTTGGGATGTGCTGTGCCTCTGCCCTGCAGCCCTCCTGGCCAGCAGGCTGCTCCCTCCCACCCTGCCAAGAGTGACCACCACAGCACAAACAAGCTGGCAGCAATGATAGTCACCTTCATAAAAAAAGAGAAATACAGGAGTCCAGTGCTCCTGTTTCCCTTCTCCTGCCCCCATGCATCCCTGCAGAGGCTCAGAACAGACGAGCCCACTATTACAATGTTGTCAGGGCCCTGCTAGTTTTCTAGTTCATATCCTTGTTCATGCTGTTTGCTAAGTACTTGTTCACTGTGACAGCTTTCAGCAAAACAGAACACACTGAATGCTTCTTTCCAAACAGCTCTGTCCTGCTGGGCTTCAAGTGAAACAAGCCCTTCAGACTCCATCATGTGAACTTTTCATAAGGAACAATCTCCTTTAGACAATTCCTTTCAGAGATACTATCCGTGAAACTGGGACTTGGGGATGAGGTGACATCACAGCCTTCTTCCTCTGGCCAGGGTCATGGCCACCAAAGTTGTATTTGTTAGGAGGCCTCCACATGGCATGGTGCATGATTTCTTTAATTACCTAATGTTTACCCATTAAAAAAAAAAATTAAAAAAGTCTGCAACCACTTAAAAGTGTATTTTAGTATGTTTTCTCTTGAAAGAAAAGCCTTTTGTGCAGACAGTCAGATCCTGGCTTATGAAAATCAGAACTGATTAATGAAAACATAACTAGCCTGCAGTTAAATCTTAAAGACAGATGTGCCAGAGCTGGTGGACCAAGGCAGGCAGATCCTGGCTGTTTCCCTGGTTGGTGTCTGTTCCTTGTGCCATCCCCAGTGCCAAGCGTGGAAAAAAGCAGGAGGTTTGAAGAGCAAGGCAAGGTGTGCATGTCCTTAGCACTGAATTAGCACAAAAATGGGGCAGAAAAGGCTGGGTTAGAGAGTCTGGGAGTGTGCAAAATGTTCATGTGCACTTCAGCATAAAGAACTTGTCCCTGTAGGTCTCCTTCTGCCTCACCACTGAGGGGAGACCTCGAAAAAGACCCACCACTTTTCCAGGAGGTGGAATTGGAATTGCTGATCCATGAAAGGTGTCCCAAGCCAAATATCTGCCATGCCTGGGGAGGGGAAGAAAAGTAATGTGGTAAAAGCACCAGAGAAGAAGTCACATGGAGGAAACTGGGGGACAAGAAAAGTTTCAGGGTTAGGATTGGGTGCAGAAAATGGTCCTTTGGGTAGTGGTGTGTCCCATTGATATAGGAATGGAGATTTCAGTGGCTTTGTGCTTTTAATTATTCCTGTTTTGTTAAGTTAAATATGAAAAAAGATATCTCATGAGCAGTTTGATATTTTATTCTGATATTTCTCTTTTATACTGTATCAAAGAATTGTTCCTCTGCACTGCATTACAAAAAAGAAAACCCCAAAGTGTGTTAAGAAGGCATTGCCCTTAAATAACTTAAAATGCTAATTGGAAAACAAGTCTAAGAAAAATGTCCTTCAACCCAAGCAGTGTTTGGTCCTTCATGAGAATGTGTTAGTAGTGTGTCAGCTGCCCACTGGAGCTGGAAGCTCTTTGTTTATCCATGATGAAATGTATGAGGATTATGAGCTCCAAAATGTGTCCTTCCCTTAACTCTGTTGGTAAAGATGTTGTTTTTTAACTCAGATGGTGTTTGTTCCCTCTGTGCTTCTCTAAATGGTATTTTCTGAACCAGGTTTGATTTGTGTGGCTGAGTCAATCTGTTGGCCAAATTTAAAAGGCAAGTGATTTATATGAAATGAGTACATATGTTATTGTCTATAATATATGTACTCTTTAAGATACTTTCTGTACCATCTTTGGATTAAATTAATTGTATAGACTGAAAATTTTACCTTGTTATGTCCAGAAGTAGCAATTTAGTTTTACTGACCTCCTATAAATCTTCATTCATTTTCAGCCAGAGCAGGGAATTCCATCACTCTTTTTTTGTCTGGCCAATAATTCAGGACTAAGCATGTGCAACACCAAAGCAGCAGGTCTCTCCTTTTATTCCACATGCTTCTAATGAGAAATATTAATTCACAACTGCAAAAAGTTATGCATTTTGCCTGAAAGGTTCTAGATGAAGTCAGTAAAATTGGGGCAAGCTTGGGGCATAAGTTGCTCATGATCCTGTGGAAATTTATGCACACATGGAGTTGTCCCTGTTGCTGCTGTTCTGGAAGGAATTCCTCTTCCCAGCTGCATCCCACCTTAATGAGAAACCACTTCCATGTGCAATTTCACAGGTATTTCTGTGCCCAAATAAAGAAGGAAAGTGTGAGGACAAATTTTAAAGATATTGAACAGAAAATAGCTCTGCTAGATTTTGGTTGGAGCATTTACAAATGCTCAGTACTTTCCATACCCTCACTGGTATGGAAAAGGGAGACCATCCTCAAACTCAAGTGTTTGTGTCTGCTCCTTTTCACAGCTCAGTGCTGTGCAATTCCCTCTGAGGGCATTAAGGGATTTTTAACACCCTAATCTAAAATATTAATATAATTTAAGCAACAATTAGTGACTAATAATTAATCCTGTTAAAGAAGAAGAAGAAAAAAAAAAGACAACAGAAGAAAAAGACCTCTGAAGAGTCTCAGAATGTTTACAAATCAATTTGCCTTAATGTCTGTTCTAAATGTAACCATAATGAAATCATACCTGGCATTAATAATATTGCTTTGGAATGGTTTGCCTTAAAATGTTCATTGTATCCTAAGCTGTCCAGTTCACATTCAGCAGGGGCAGGCAGTGATAACCAACCAATTTCAGGGTCAGCTAGGTGTGGGAGCCGGTTACAGAGCTCAGGCTGTGTAGTACAGGACCTCACAAATAAAAATTTGCTTCTATTTTGTGTCCTTTAAACTGATATCAGAAGGAAAGGAGAGCAGGAAGCGAAATGTCTGCATGTGGAGAACTCCAACATGGAGTTATCTGCAATCACCTATTGCATTTGTTTGTGCTGTGCAGAGAAGAATAACTCCTGTGCTCAGCTATTTCCCTTTAAAAGCAGAGAGGAGTAACTCCTGTGCTCGGCTATTTCCCTCTAAAAGCAAAGAATAACTCCTGTGCTTGGCTATTTCCCTATAAAGCAGAGAAGAGTAACTCCTGTGCTCAACTATTTCCCTTTAAAAGAGGAGAATAGTAACTCCTGTGCTCAGCTCTTTTCCTCTAAAAACTGAGAAGAGTAACTCCTACGGTTGACTATTTCCCTATAAAGCAGAGAGGGGTAACTCCTGTGCTCAACTATTTTCCTTTAGAAGCAGACAAGAGTAACTAACTCCTGTGCTCGGCCATTTCCCTATAAAGCAAAGAACAGTAACTCCTGTGCTCGACTATCTCCCTATAAAGAAAAGAGGAGTAACTCCTGCGCTTGGCTATTTCCCTTTAAAACCCATCGCAGGTTTCAAGTGCAGCCTGGAATAAACACAAACAAACGTCGCATTCATTCAGCCGGGGGTTTCTGCCATTCACCCTCCGCATTCTCTCGCCCCTCTCCAAACTGCGGAACGCACGTTTCCAAGCGGGGGGATGAGGGGGCGCTGCGACGGAGCTTTTTTTTCTAAGCAACCCTTGCTTTTTCACGATTCATTAAACCCTTTCTCCCTCGCGTGTAATTGGACCCCTCTCATTTACATGCATGAGGGATGCAGAACTCTGCGAGAGGTGCTGTGGTCAGGAGGTGGGGGGAAAATAAACCAGAGAAGAGAGGAGGCGGGCCAGGGTGAAGGAGACACGGGAAAAGTTGGCCAGGGAGAGGCGAGCAGAGCCTGGGGGCAGTGCCAGGGCTGGGAAGGGAGGGATGCTGGGCGATGCTGCCTCGCCTGACCCCGGCGCTGGCCCTGCCCAAACCCGTCCGTGCAGCGAGCTGAGGCAGTGTTATAGATAATTATAATATAATATAATATAATATAATATAATATAATATAATATAATATAATATAATATAATATAATATAATA
>JAWWEY010000243.1:16266370-16277793 GCA_035582745.1 Loriotus luctuosus | reverse complement strand
CAATCTCACTTATAGTTTCCATATTCTCAAAATCTTTTGCCAGACAATCATATTTATAAGGCTTTCCTGTTTCATCTCCCCCAACATGCTGGTATCTGGAAAAATGGGTGGTGAGATGGATGGTGGCACTTCTGAGGTGTCAGGAAATACAGAGAGAGAGGCTGTTCCTGCCCAGGGAGCTGAGAGGGAGCTCAAACTCTCTTCCCAACATCTTCATGGGCAAACAACCCTCGGGGAACTGTCTGTCCTGAATTGCCTGTGTCTGTCTGGCACAAGGGCAAGTGGGCACCCAGCTGTCCAGTCCTGGTGGCCCTGGGAGGAGCTGACTGCTCCCTCGGCCTCGGGCAGTGAAGATCTGGCCCAGAACAGCATCCCAGGTTTTCTGCAGACCTGGAAGAAACTGCTTTGTCACTTGGTGTCTCAGCTGGCCTCCATGTGAAATGGAGTGAAGGTTTTTATCTTCTTTCCTTGCTGATAGGAACTATGAATTTTTCGAGATGGGGATTTGTCTGTGTGATTGTACAGAAGGAAATTCCTGCCTTAAATCAGTGGCAGCAGTAACATGGATGACACAGTGATAAAGGTGACACTGGTTCTCCTGCTGAACTGTGAAGGTGCCATGTTCTTGCCCTGTCCCCCTTTAGATCTGCAGGATTGGGTGAGGTCTGGAGAATCCAGAGGAAAGCCATGGAGCCTGGTGTGACAGGGAGCTGCTGTGAACACGGAGAAGAGGGAGCTCACCCCTCACATGCTGCTACACGAGGTGTGTAAATGGCTGCTACTGCTGGGTTTTCCCAACTCTTTAGAGCACAGGACTTCTAATCTCTTCCACTGGAAATACACTGTCTTTTCAAAAAGAATTGTAACTCCAAATTTGCCTAACACCTTTGCCTTTACTGCTGTTAAGATTAGCATGAAGAAAGCTGCTTTCAATTTCCCTTTACATATATCAAAAATAAGCAAGCCAACAAAAAATAACTGCACAAGCTTGACTTCCTAAAGCTCTTTCCCAGATTATTTTGTTCTAGAGTGTCCCAGAGAGTCTCCCTTTCTCCTCAGCAGTGCCAGAGCTCCTTGCTCCAGAGCTGCACACTCAGCTGCAGGTTTGGCTGGGTGCTGAGGACATCCTAGAGCTCCTGGTGTGGCTCCTGCAGCCCTGAGCTGAGTGCTGGCTAATTGCTCAAGTATTTCCTTTGCACTTGCTGAGGTTCTGCTTCAGCAGCTGCAAATTAAAGTGACACTGCAATTCAAGCCAGCACAATGAAATGATGCTCCTGCTGCTTTGATGTTGGTCCTTAGATAGATAACCCCTTAAAACTAAGAAAAAAAGAGGAACTGCTGACTAATTTGGTACTAAGCATCAGCCAGAGATCAAAGATGACCACGTGCAGAGCCTGCTTGTAGGAATGGTGATGGCATCTGTAGGTGAAGACAGGTAAAAATCCCCTGGTTCACCTGCAGCAGTTAAGAGTGTTCCACTTCGCTGGCTGAACAGCTGCATTTCAACTTTCATTTCATGTGGGTGTTTTATAAACACCAGCCAGAGCAGGGACTGAGAGAAACAGCAGTGCAGCACAGTTCAGGTGAGCCTATGGACAAAAGTGCTTGCTTTGAGTTTATTTAGGGAAAATATCCCAGATGTAGGATGCTCTGCTGCACTGAAGCAAGGAGCTGAGCAGAAATGGTTTCATGGCTGTTGAAGTTTTCTCAGTTTGGACTGACAGAGCAGCTTCAGGCAGATTTTGAGTCTCCTGCCAAGACACGTGGCAAATTGACTTAACAATTTCTTACAGTATGAGAACAAATGATCCCATTGCCTGATACTTCTGGTTTCCTTAATTCCCCTTCAAGAGTGGATGAGTGTATTTTTCAGCATATCAGAACATAGAAAAGCTTAGATGATCCAAGTTGAGCTTTATTTACAACAGGTTCCTGCTGATGTCAATGGTAACTTTGCTCTGGATTCAAGTGCAGGACCAAGTCTTGTATTGAATGCTTACAGCAATTCTCATCCTCACTTCTGTCAATGTTGCTGTCAAGTTGCAGCTTTTGTTTCCTTTTCAGGACTGGGTTGGCTCCAAAACCCCTCAAAATTTACTGTTTAATGTAGTTCACTGAAGACAGGTGTGCTCAGCCTGTGCTGGGACAGGGCAACAGTGCAAAATAAAAATTAGCTGGATAGCATCTTTGCCTTTCTTCTGGACTTCAGCTTTTCAATTGTTGTGGTGTCCTGAGGCGACTTTATGATGCTGAATTGTATGCCCATTCCCTTGTTTAGCCCAGAAATAAGTTTTGTGCCTTTAAAACTAGATCTGAGAGTGAAGTGTGGGAGAGAAGGAAAAACAGGGCAATTTTTTTGCAGCTGTATTCAAAAACACAGAGATGAGAGCTTCAGTTTTGCATGTTGCCCGCAGCATGGAGAGGGAGCAGGAGAGAGCTGTCCTTTGCTGTTAGTTGGTGTTTTTTAGCTAGCTGAGGCAGAGAAGTTCCCCAGACTGTGGCTGTTCTTTCCCTGGAACTCTTCAGCCTTGCTCTGGACTGAAAACCCAGAAGAACACCAGGAGCTCACACCTGTGACCCACCAGGAACAGGACGTGGCATTCCAGCACAGGAGGGACTGACAGACACCCACAAAAATGACTCTCTCTGAATTTGCCATCTCTTCAGAACAGTGAGAGGTTTTATTGTTTAATCTTATTCTTTTTTTTTCATGTTTGCGAGTACTTTTCTTGTTAAATAAACAGTTTTTCTCACTTTTCTTGAAGGCGGTTTATTTCCCAAACAGGAGAGAAGGAAGGGCTGCTGAATTTTGCCCTTTAGGGAAACATCCCTTTGGAATTTCCCTTCCAAATCTGTCCCAAACCAGGACATGTGGCCACCAGTGATGTGGATATGTTTCCCTGAAGGCAGCAGTCCACCAAAGGTTTTTGAGACACTCTTGCCTTGAGCAGGCAAAAACCTCCTTGATATTCCTGAGCTCTTTGTTGTGATTATCTGCACAAGAAGTCAGGCTCTGGCAGTCCTGGCTACACAGTGCTCTGAGGCAAGCTTTGTTCTCCCAAACTTAAACACCTGAGAAGAAATTTAGACCTACAGGTATGGGAATAAAGTCATGTAAATATGACACCTCTCTTTAGAGGTAGCTGCTGTCACTCAACAATAAATAAAACCCTACAAGGCTGGATCTTCAAAACACCTATCTCCTTCTTTCTTAAATAAACAACTTTTGCATACCCACAAGTTAAAAATAAAGGCACAGCCTGGATGTTAAGATGGGCTCAGTAAGATCTGATGTATGATTTGCAGTGAGGAAAGTGGAGCTGAGCTATGGAAGTGATTCATTACCCCTGCATTCAGCTCCAGCACAGTGTTGCAGACAGTTATTCTGGGCCTTAATTGCTTCTGTTAACATCATATTCTAGAGCTCATTAGTGATAAACAATGTGTATTAATATCATTCAGACAAGAACTAAAGATTAAGGTGGAAATCCATTTGCTGTGATGGCCATTAGTCAATTCAGAGCTGTTGAATGATGCTTGAGAATCTAATATGAATTGGGAGAGTCAATATTTCATCAGGCAGATCCTCTCATCCTCCTGTGAAAAGTTCTTTGTCTAAAAAAAAGTTACTTAATGAAAAGTGCTCACTTGAAAAGGACACACACAAAGTGCTGCCCTGCTGGTCCCCTGCAGTTTCAGTCCTGAAGGGTGGATAAGGCCTGGTTTGGGTCTGATGGAAGCATGTCATCATGATTCTGCCAGTGCAGGTCTGATGGGGGAATCACCATGATTCCCCCAGTGCAAATCTGGCCTAGTGTTGCCAAATTAATTATTTTCAAATGTAGAGACTTCTCAGCTTCACTTCCATTTTCTGGCCCAAGCAGGTCACTTTTTGTAAGTGAATTTTTCTCCAGATGTGACTGACTGAGGGCAGAATTTATTGCTTAGTTTGTTCTTTCTTAATACTGGGGAGACCCCACAAATCAGCACCAGGGGGATGAACATGAACAGCACCAGTGGCACAAATCATCTCTTCACACTCAGAAGTGTTGCCCACTCCCTTCTCACACACCATTTCTTCTCCCCTTCTTCCTCAGTGCCAGAAAATGTCCATTTCTCTTCATAACCTTGCTTTGAGTGTATTTTTCTTTATGATGTAGAAGACCCCCAGTGCTGGAGCCTGTGTCATCTGAGGAAAAAACGTGGTGTGGGTGATGGAAAGGCAAAGCAGCAGCTTCAGTCCTGCAGTGGGCCAGCTGTAGAATTTTGTAGTAAGATCTGGAGTATCTTCAAAGAGTTCAAAAAAAACCAAAACTTTAAAATTAAATTTAAGAAATGGGGTTTTTTACTTTATTTTTAAAAATAGTAGAGAGGTAGCATGATTGTTGAGTTACTGATAAATCAAGAGGTCTGGAAAGGAGTTTATAAGCACACATAGCCCAGCTACAAGCAGGAATTTCCTACCTCCAGTGAAGGTGTGATTTCTTAATAGTAAGAGGATTGTACACTGAGAGGTGTTGCTTGGGTGGGCTCATAAAGTACCCTTGTTTGGAATATGTCTCCAAGATAAAATTTGTTCAACTCTGGGAAAATGTAACCTGCTTGTGCAGGAGGTCAGACAAGATGATCCCAACGCTGCCCATCTCAGCCCTCAGAACCCAAACTTCTGTTAAAGGTGGGAAAGTGCTAAAAAATCAGCTGGATGTATTTGAATTAAATGTCCTGTGATTTCTCTTGGCAAGTTTCATGTATGACCTGCCTGTCCCTCACCAAAGGAACACAAATTTCTGCTACTATTTATTTGCTTGTTTGCTTGTAATCTGGGAAGTAATTCCACTAAAGCAAATTCTCCACCCCACACCTGAGAAAATCAGCTAAAGCCTTCTGCTACCAGAGATCACCTTTCCCCCGTGCTGAATGTCTGCAGAGGTGTTTGGGGTGGTAATTGCTAATGTCAGCACAATGACCTCATGTTTAGCCCCGGTTTTTATTTATTCTCCAGCGCGATCATTATTTTCTCTTTTCAGCAGCATTAAGGGGGCATTTCAGTTTACAGGAGGCTGCACAGCTGAGCGAGCGGCTCCCTTTGCCAACCCTCTGGGCTTTTCAGAGCACAAACGCCTCGAGTCACCCCTCTCACTTGGCTCAGCGAGCGGCTCGAGGTGTCCAAAGCCCACGGCTAATCCTGCCTTTATCCCCATCCTGCCTTTATCCCGCAGCTGCGAGCTGGCCGGGGCTGCACTGCCGGGCAACGGGACAGCGGGGCGGGCGGGGACACCGGGAAATGCCCAAATGGGGACATCGGGAACCGACCGGGCTGGGGACAGCGGGAACTGCCGGGCTGGGGACACCGGGAAATGCCGGGGCTGGGGACATCGGGAACTGCCCGGGCTGGGGACACCGGGCTGGGGACACCGGGAACTGCCCAACTGGGGACACTGGGCTGGGGACACCGGGCAGAGGACACCGGGCTGGGGACATCGGGAACCGACCGGGCTGGGGACACCGGGAATTGCCCGGGCTGGGGACACCGGGAGCTGCTACCTGCGGGCAGGAGTGCCACCTGCTGAGGGTGGCACCGGGCAGAGGGCTTCGGGAGTGGGTACAAACTGAGCACCGTGCTTTGGGAGTGGGTACCACAGAGAGCTGGGTGTTTAGGAGCAGGTTTCACCCCGAGCTGGGTGTTTTAGGAGCGGGTTCCACACTAAGCTGGTGTTTTAGGAGCAGGTTCCACCCCAAGCTGCGTGTTTAGGAGCAGGTTCCACCCTGAGCTGGATGTTCTGGGTGCTGGTTCCACCCTTTTCCTTAGGAGCAGGTTCCACGCTGAAGAGGATGCTTTAGGAGCAGGTTCCATTGGAACAAGGTGTTTTAGGAGCAGGTTCCACACTGAGCTGGATGCTCTGGGTGCAGGTTCCAAACTGAGCTGGTGTTTAGGAGCAGCTTCCACCCCAAGCTAGATGCCTTGGCTGCAGGGTCCACACTGAGTTGGAGACTCAGGTTCCAAAGTGAGCTGGGTGTTTAGGAGCAGCTTCCACCCCAAGCTGGATTTTAGGAGCAGGTTTTACCCTAAGCTGTGTGTTTTGGAGCAGGTTCTACACAGAGCTGGATACTCTGAGTGCAGGTTCCACACTGAGTTGTTTTAGGAGCAGGTTCCACCCTGAGCTGGTGTTTTAGGAGCTGGTTCCACACTGAGAAGGATGCTCTGGGGTGTAGGTTCCAAACTGAGCTGGTGTTTAGGAGCAGGTTCCACCTCAAGCTAGGTGTTTTAGGATTGGGTTCCACCCTGACCACAATGCTTTAGGAGCTGCCAGTAACCACCTGTAATACTTTAATTCATCCCCATGCCCAGATTTTTCCAGGCTAGAGGTCAGGGAATCCCCTCCTCAGCTGCCCCTGGTGTTCAGGGTGCTACAGGAGAAGAAGCACTGATGGGATTGCTACAATTGGTCTAGGAATTGCATGTGAGTCCTCTCCTGTTTTGATTTTTAAAGAAAGTTTTATTTTGGTTTTTTTGTTGGTTTTTTTTTTTTTACTTTTTGAAAGCAGCACACTCTCAGATGTCTGTAATACTGACAAAATTCAAAGCTGTGCTCCAGCTCCATAATTCTAAAACGTGTACCAAAATGATATTTTGCAACCTCAGCCTTTAATGGATCATACCAGCAGCTAATCACTACTATTAATCAGAAGAAAGTCTTCATTTACACCAATTGAGGGTGTTAATATTATTTTTTAAATGGTGAATGGAAAAAAATTGAAAACCAATCTGTCTGTGAGTCAGGACCCTCTCTCTTGCAGACCAATCAATGACTGGCAGAGCCCTGAGGGCATCTAGAGGGTCCTATCCCTGTCCCCTGGGTCATCCCATGCCTTTGCTGCAGCCTGAAAAGGATGAGCTAAAACACCCTCATTCATAGCTGCTGTGTGCTAGCAAACTGAGTGCAGAACAGGCTGAAGTGATGCAGTTTTGATATGAATGCTGACACCTCTTCACTCTTTTCCACAGCTCAGAGAACTGTGAAGAAAAAGAGATTAAAAAAACAAAAAAAAAAACCAAAACAAACCAGAGAAGATGCACAAGATGAAGAGTATTTGGCTCCACACCTTTAATCACAGTGCAAATGTCAGTGTACCACCATGGGAGGGAGTGTTTGCATTGGTGCATCTGCTTTATTTTATGAAGAATAGAGGAAGTTGTGACCCTCCTTTATTTCTAGAGCTGCCATAATGCCCTGGCAAGGCAGCAAGGCCCTGTCTCAGCCAGGATCCAGCTGCAAAAGAGCAGGGAAAACGAAGTGCTCTGGAATTTCCTAGATTGTGAAAGAGCTTGGAGGTTTTTGGGTTTGGTAGGAGCTGCATTAGCTCCTGCATCTTTTGGGAAGGAATCTTCAGTCTTTGAGCACCTTGTCCTGAAAAAGAGCTCCCCCTGCTCAGGTACCCTCTGGAGACTTTGCTTCTTTTTTTGCCAGGGTCAAGATTAAATGCCTGGTATTTCTTGTTGGGACTCAGAATTCTCTTTATTAGTTTTTACCTATATTGCAGTCTCAAAACCCATGAGTTCCACAGTACTTCACTCTAACAAACTGAAAATGGAGCCCCATCTCTCTCTCTACACGCCTTTTAAGGCTAAACTGTCCTATTAAGAAATGACGCCTAAATTATTTTTACTTTTAACCCAATAACCTGTGTCCACAATGTGAACTTTTTTATCCAATTACACAAAACCACCCAAACCCATGGAGAAGAAGGTGAAGAAGGAGAAGAAGGTGAAGAAGGACCAGCCTTTGCCCTAAAAACTCCATCTTGCTCTACATATATTACTGTATTCTAAATCTTAAACTCTGAGTTTTCCACCCTGTGATATTGCACATTTCTATTCAAACTCCACACCCACAATCCCAGTTCTGTCATTCCATTTTGGAAGCTTCTCCACGGCCTCAGGTCAATGCAGTGTTCTCTTGGGGGTCAGTGCCTGCCAGCACAGAAAGTCTCAAATTCTCAGTAACCAGGGTCCCAACAGTACCCCACATGGGGTTGTTTTCTCTTGCGCTCCTTTGGGTTTCTCCCACCTGATATTGGGCTGTTTTTCCATGTTTTTCCATGTGCTGACAGCTGGAAATCTGGCTTGTTCCTCTGGGCACTCAGGGCTCTGCTGTGGAAATTGTCTCTTGCAAGGACATCACCAGAAGCTGCCTTAGTGCTTCTGGAGTCTCTTAAATAGCACATGAGCTAATTGAGGGGGAAAATACTTTCCCTGCAAGCTGTGAGCAGCTCCTGTGTGGTGAGAAGATTACTGAGAGGCCTTTATGACAATTCTGTTCAACAGTAGCTTGTTTGGGGCCCTGTTGCCAAAGGGGAGAATGTGCAGAGGTGCTGGAGGAGAGCTGCTTGAAGAGGCTGGCCTGGGAAGGGTTGGTCCAGGGAGTAATTCACATTGGAGGGGATGTCTGGATGTCACCTGTCCCACTGCCTGCACAAAGCAGGTCCAATTCTGGCAGGTGGCTCAGGGCCCTGTGCTGCAGAATTTACAGCTGCCTCCTGGTTTTGATGTCTTAAGTTTCAGCTTTCGTATTTTCCAGACTCTCAGGATATAACTCTGAATTTCACAGAAAGTGTTAGCAAGTTCTCCTCACAGCTCAGTCACACAGAACAATCCTTTTCCAGCCCCAGAACCAAGGACACCACTGCAGCTTCAGGCCCAGAAAGTGCAAACAACAGAGAATTGAGGAGAGCAAACTGGGAGGATGGGACTGCATAACCTGGAGCTGGAATTGGACAATTAACCCCAACATGGAAATGGACCAAAACTGATAAAAGTGTGAGAACTTGTGACCCTCATCCAGCCTGGGTGTAGCCACAGCCAGGCTCTTGCACTGCCAAAGGTGTATCTTGTGAAGGCCTTTTAATAAATCCCTACTTTATTCCTTTAACGCTGCCCAGCCTCTGTTCTAGGAGCCTCTCCAGGCACCATTTTGAATTGCTGGAATTCTCTCCTCAGCCCTGGCAGGCCCTGGGCTGTGTGGAGAGCCCAGGGTGTGCCATGTGTGATGTGGAACACGAAGCTGTGAGCTCCCTGTGAGCAGCCACAGAGGAGCTGGCAGGAGGAGCCCCCTCAGCTGTCCTTGGCCAGGCTGAGTTCCTGCTGGGCTCTGTGTTAGCCCGTGGAAGAGGCAGCACATCAAACACAGGTGCCTGGTGCTTTTCCTGCTTGCAGCAGAAATTTTGAGGAGCTGTGCAGTGATCATGGCTCTTCTGCCATCGTGTGGCTGCCGGAGGGATGCTGGGCTGTGTCCTCCGTGTCAGGCAGGGGTTTGTCCCCTCAGCAGTGACAGCTGAATGAACCCAAGCTCTGCTAACCAGGCTTGGCTGCCAGCTTCCCCCCTCGCCTCGGTCCTGCACCAGGAAAAGGGATTTACAGGGCTCAGGCAGCTCCAGTCCTCACACAGAGGAATTCTGGAAAGGGCCCCTCAGCTTGGGGCGGAGGAGTTTGGCAGCCTTGTCCCCACAGAGTCTGGGGTGCAGGGCACAGCCAGGTGCTGCTTGCAGCCACCCCAACCTGTGTCCAGCTCTGGGCTGCTCAGCAGGAGGAGGACATGGGCCTGTTGGTGCAACACCAAAGGAGGCCATGGAGACGGGGATGGAGGGAGCGCCTCTCCCATGGGGAAGGCCTGAGGGAGTTGGAGGAAAGATGGCTCTGGGATGACTTTATTGCAGCTTTCTGGTGCCTAAAGGGGCTCCAGGAGAACTGGAGAGGGATTTTGACAAGAGCCTGGAGTGACAGGACAAGGAAGAATTGCCTTAAACGGAAAGAGGCGGGTTTAGATTGGATATTGGGAAGAAATTCTCCCCCATGAGGGTGGAGAGGCCCTGGCACAGGGTGCCCAGAGCAGCTGTGGCTGTCCCAGGATCCCTGGAAGTGTCCAAGGCCAGGTTGGATGGGGCTTGGAGCAACTTGGGACAGTGGAAGGTGTCCCTGCCCATGACAGGGTGGGACTGGATCATGTTCAAAGTCTGTTCCAACTGGAATTGTTCCATGGTTCAGCTGTGCTCTGCCTAGCTAAGCTGAGTCCCCACTGGGATTGGTACTGAGCATTTATTAGAGCCAAGTGATTGGGAGATGCAGAGCAAAAAAGGCAAAGCTGTTCCCAATCTTCTGGTTCTTTCCAGCAATATTAGGGTGGGAATGACTGGAGTGTGAGCAGGAAATGTGTGAAAGCACTGGGAGCAAACCCTTGGGTGTGTGATGGGGAATAAATGGATGAAATCTGTCTAAGAATGAACCCAAGTAGGTTAAATCATGTTATACAGAGATATTGTAAATTAATACAAGTTCTGCAAACCCCCTCCATCCTACAAAGGAACAGAAAGAAGAGAACCTTAAATTTTCAGTATTTATTTACATTAAATCAGTGCAACTCATTAATTTATGACTGATTCCTGGTCTTGCAAATAAAATGTATGACTGCAAGGAGCTTAAGTTATATTTTCAGCACTTTTGTGAAAAGAACAGGAGACCAAAGTAGTGTGGCATTCATATTTTCTGAAAAATCCCTTCACCCAGGATTTTTCTCCTGGGAAGCTGAGAAGCCTCAGATGAAAAGGAAAACAATAATTATCTGATTTGCTTATCCTGTGTTTTGCTCATTTGGAATGTGTTTGGAGATTGTTTATCCACAGGTGATTGTTTCATTGGATTCTGGCGTGAGTTATTTTGACTTATTGCCAGTCAGGGCCAAGCTGTGTTGTGGCTCTGGAAAGATCCATGAGTTTTCATTATTATCTTTTTAGCATTCTGTAAGTATCCTGTCTGTATTCTTTAGTATAGTATAGTATTCTTTAATATAATATAGTGTAATAAAGTAAAAAATTAGCCTTCTGAGAACATGGAGTCAGATTCATCATTCCTTCCTCCATCTGAGGGCAACCCAAATACAATAAGGTGGTCCAAGAAGACCATTTATAAAGAGGGAGGGAGGAAGGGAAGGAAAAGACAGAAGGACATTCCCTTTCATAGCTGTGATGCACTGAAAGGAGGAGTGATGCAGCTGGATGGATGTGACAGGCACTGCTGCCTCTGATCCCACAGCACAGCAGGGGCATCCTCCCAACAAGGGCTTGAGTGGAAAGCAGCACTTCTCTGCCTTCTGACCATCCTTGGCTGGGCTGTTCTCATGCTTCTCACCAAGGCTTAAAGTCCTTCCTGTCTTTATTGACACAGCACCTCTCGTGTTGGTCCCTTGTGAGGAACTCAGCAAAACTGCTGTCAGAAGGGATGCCTTGTGAAGGCTGACCTAGAACAGAGGCTGGACAGAGTTAAAGTAGGGATTTATTCAAAGGATCTACTCCATGGATCCACCTTGGGCAGCACAAGAGCCCAGCCAGGGCTGCACCCAAGATGAACCAAAATGGTCACAAAAATCCCT
>JAWWEY010000243.1:16249113-16263015 GCA_035582745.1 Loriotus luctuosus | reverse complement strand
CAGGTGATTGTTCCATTGCATTCTGCTGGGAGTTGTTTTCATTCTTTGGCCAATCAGGGCCAAGCTGTGTCAGGACTTTGGAGAGAGTCACGAGTTTTCATTATTATCTTTTTAGCATTCAGTAAGTATCCTTTCTGTATTCCTTAGTATAGTTTAATACAATATTCTTTAATATAATATAGTATTATAAAATAATAAATTAGCCTTCTGAGAACATGGAGTCAGATTCAGCATTCCTTCCCTCATCTGGGGGCAACCCAAATACAATACCAGGCCTGGAGAGGAATTGTTGTGCCTGCCCAAAATGGGGAAGCAGCAGCTCACACTGTACATGGAGTTTAGAGCTACACACTAAAGAAATGCAGGATTACAAATATATGAAAATATACAAGCTAAAATCCCAAGGCATCACTGAGACCCCAAAATGCCCACAGACTCTAACGGGAAGCCAAGCAGACCCACAGCCATGAAATTTCCTCACCTCCCACCCCAGCTGACCTCAGGAACTGCTTGGCTTCTGCATACCTGCCTCTGTCATAGCCAAGAAAAGCCCTTGCCCTGCAACAGCACATCTGGTGCCTTGTGCTGCTGCATGAGACTTTGTGACATGGGTTTTGAATGGAGCCCAAGGCTATCAGCTGTGAAAGCAGCTAAAATGACAGTGGAGGTTTACCCAAGCATTGCTCCCAGCCCTGAGACTGCCAGCCCGTCAGTAGGGAAGGGGCACACCTCAAACAGCACATCCTTGGAGAGGAGGATAAAACAGGAGAGCAGAGCTGCTCGTTCCAAGATGCACAGCCGGCTCAGGGCACGCTCAGCAGCGCTGTCCCCACAGCCACACACATCCCAAATCAAGCACAGAAGGGTGCTGTGCCTCTGTCCTGCTTCCTGAGCAGCTCCTCAGCAGAGAAAATACCCTGGGCCAAAGAAAACCCTCCCAGAGACTCCCACGTTCCTCCTGGGGCCCAGTGTTCCAAAATAAAATGTCACTGAGCCTCAGCAGCGCTGGTAAGGGACCCAGGCAGGGGAGCTGGGGGCCACAAAAAGCAGGAGGGGTTCCTCAGGGCACTGCGTTCCTGACAGTTCCCCTCCTTCCAGAGGATGTGGGACAGAGAACCAAAGCTCAGTTCTGCTCTGGACTTACCCAGCTCAGTGCCAAAAGTACATGTCTGAAAACCTCAACAAACCATTCCCATGTTGCTGATCTTTCCTCCTTCCTAAGATATTCCTCATCTCCTCTTGTCCTTGCTGCCTCTGCCCAAAGCTGGCTTTAGGAACACCTCACTGTGCTGCCCACAGGGCTGGGGAGGCTGAGCAGCACCTGCAGAGCCACAAAACCAGGTGTGCACAGGGCTCCCACCCGCCCCACAGGACATGTCTGCACAAACCATGCTGCAGTTGTGATGCACAGACCCACAGTGGATGAGAGAGAGCAATTAATGGGTATAAAACTTCACATTGTTTTTCAGCTGAAAAAGAAGTCTGGGAATTTGCAAGGCTGTTTTTTTCTCTTTTTACTTTTTTTTTTTTAACTGCTTAGTATGTCAGGAGGGGGAAAAAAAAAAAGTGGAAGAGAAAAAGAGAATCAGCCTTTGCATGTGTTCATGTCTAAAAACACCCACGCAGCTCATTGCACTGACCTCAAAAGGCAGAATGCTGCAGCAAGACACTTCCAGAGAGAGAATCCATGGGCACTAAACCATGGTGAACAAAGAGCTCATGAATTACCAGCTCCTCAGAGCTAATCTGCCAGGCAAATATTAATACAATCACTGTTGATCCCCGAGTCTCATTGTTCCCAAGTTATACTGAATTTTTTGAAGGATGGGAACTTGTCAGTGCCTTCAGCAGATCTGAGAGAAAAACATAATAAACCAAGGAAACCCTTTTTTTTCCCTACTGTGTGAGTAAACAGCAGCTGGGCATGGCAGAAATGCTCCTGAGGGTCCCTTCCATCAGGCTGCTCAGGAGCACTGCTCTCCAAACGTGGCACTGCCAGGCCTGCCAGCTGTGCTGTCCCAGCCTGTCACACATCAATCTGCTCCAGATTCACCAGGAAGGGAAGCTCTGCAGGGCTGGGCTCGGGCTGCCAGCACAGTGAAACTCCTTTCTGAGGGATTTCACAGCTCAGCCCAGCACTGGCAGGATGTTGCTGATGCCCTGGAAGTGGAGAGGATCTTTAGCAAGGCATGACCCAAGGCTCATCCCTGCACCCAATCCAAGCAAAGTAAAATCCAACCCTTCCTCATCCCAAGTAAAGGAGGAACTCACTGCGTGGATATCTCCAGATGAATCTGCACAAATAATTACAAACTTATCTTCTGTGGTTTAGAGAGCTCTCAGATCCCAGAGCTTGGTTTCCAGCCTCTTTTCCCTCTGCTCCATGCATTCTCAAGCCACTTTCTGGCTTCTCCAGGAATTTTTGGACTCCTGGCAAAGCACACCTCTCCCTGGAGATGGAATCACTGGGGGGGTTTGTACAGAGACCCTCATTTGCTCAGTGCACATCCAAGTCTGGAATTGTAGCCCTCAATGGGTTACAGTACAATGGAATTGTGACCCTCAATGCTCACCCCAGCCAAATCTCCCTCGGAAACAAGGAGCAGGCTGCAGATCTCTGTGCTATCCAGAGACAATGAAAAAGCTGGAACTCCTTTTCCAGTTGAAATCCACAGCAAGAACATCCAAACATCAGCCACAGATTCAGCCCTTTGAAGATGGGGAAGCCTCTACAGCCCCAGGCTAGCAGAGTCACAAGATATTCCTGGCTAAAAAGAGAAATAAATCCGTCCTGTGACAGTCTGAGCACTGAGCCTCCCAGCCCAGACCCCTCTTGGGAGTCCAAATATTCCCTCCTTGGAGTTATTTTGGAATAAGATGCCCTGGACATCAGAATAACAAGCTCTTACAATTCATTAAAGCCTTACCTGCATCCAGGATGGTTTTTCACATTGTTAAACATTGTTCTGGGAAATTCATGAGCTAAAGATGATTGTGCTTCAAAAATGTTGTATGCCTGAGGGCAGAACATCTTGTGAAAATACAGAACAATCTCAACATGCAAACCTGACATTTTATCCTAAAAGATGAATGAAAAACAGTTACTAATGCTCTGACAAACAGTTTAAGAATTTTACAAGAATTTGCCTTTCATTTTCCAAACAGAAATAGTTTTCACAGTGAACAAAAGCTTGGATAGGATAAAAAATAATGTAAGAGGGCATAAAATTCTGAGTTTGAGAGAGGATGAATCACGTGCCTGTCCATCAGTTCCTGTGTCACTTCCACCAGGAGCTGAAAGCAAAGGCAAGGAAGGTAAAGAGCAGCACAAAAGTGAGATACTGATTGTCTCTAACACCTCAAAACCCTTCCAGCTCCTGGGACTCTGAGCAATCCCTCTGTCTCTAGCAGCACTTTAGAGATGTCTTTCACAAACTGGCCATTCCCCCCTGGATCCCATATAAATCTTTGCTACCCACAATGTCCCTTTGCAGGAAAATCTCAATTTGCTATATTTGCTACCCACATTGCCCCTTTGCAGGAAAATCTCAATTTGCTATATTTGCTACCCACAATGCCCCTTTGCAGGAAGATCTCCAGCTCAGCCACAGGCTGAGTGAACAGCCACAGCCTTTGCCTTGCCTCCAAACTGCTCCTATCAGTTTTCTTGGGTGGCTCCAAGATCTTTTTGGTTGGAAAGAGGTGAGCAGTGAGTGCCCAGCCACTGCCTGCACTCTGCCCATGCCCTGTGTACATGATGTGGGCAGAGGGAGGAGATTTTGGAGATGCTGGATGCTGCAGCAGAACAGACACAGGAATTGAGTACAACATATAAAGCCTTTCCAGAGACTGATAGGTTCCCTCCTAAGTTGTCACAAGGGACAAAAAAAAAATTCAAAGGCTTTATTGTCAACCTTTCTGAATGAATAAACAATTCAAAAATAGCAGAATTCCCTTTGATACAAAAAACCTGGCTTCTGCTAAGCGGTGCTGTTGAACAAGCAGCTTCTGTGGCACTTCTCCTCTATTGTTTCTTCCCAGAGACAAGCTCTGTGCTGTCCCCGTTGCAGGTGATGCCTGTGAGTGGTGAGAGGGTGAGACAGACACTTCAGAAGTTTCCTTTTTCCCCTGCTCAGGGAGGCAGAGCTCTGAAGCTCGCAGCCCTGAAGTGATTTCTTGCCATTTCCTCTCTTTGTGCTTCGCTGCAGGTTTCCACCTCTGGTCTGCAGCACCCCAGGGAAAATACATACTACTTGTAAGCTGTCAAGGCAAGGTAGCTCACTGAAGGAAGTCATAATCAGGAGGCTAAAATTAGCTGTAGAGCAGGCTGCATCTTCACTGGGAAACACTTGGATGCTGCATACTGATCGAGGTGGAAAACAGGGAGGGCAGCCCTGGATGCAGTGCTTAGCAGAGAAATGACAGAAACAGCATTTCCCTTCTCCCTCCTCTGCCCTGAAATATTGCTTCTTTTTTTAATTTCTGTACACTCTGGGTTTCTATCCCTTTTAACCTCAGCAGTGCAGAGGCTCTCCTTTCTCCGATGCTTTGCATTGTTTGTTTTCGTTTGGATATTTTTTTTTCCTTTTCCTCTCCTCATTTGCCCCTTTTCCTTCCTTCCAAAGAGCTTTCTTGCATGGAAAATGGCAGCCACCTGCTCCTATTGTGAAGCTGCTGCAAATGGGAGCAGCCACTTTACTGAGCACAACTGCCTTTGGGCAGGAGCAGGCCCAGCTGGAACTAAGATCTACAAGTGGACAATTAGCAGCCAAGTAGTGGACTGAAGCTGGTTATTTTTATTGCTGCCCCGAGGAGATAGGTCAGGCAAGGCAAAACATTAGGATAACCAGCAAACTGTGAGCATCTGAAGCTCCTGCAAGCCCTGAAATGCCTCATTTCTGCTCAGCACCGGGCAGCAGGGAGGTGTTTTTCTCCTCATTGTGTTCGTAGCATGCAAGCTGTTGAAAAGAGGAGCTCAATGATAATTTTTCATGTTTTTTCATTTTTAAACGCCAATTCTGCATTTTTTTTTCTTTGTAATCTGTCACTGCTGGCTGCCACTGGTCACTGGTGGTGCCAGAGTGGCATTTTCCACTCAGAGACCCTCTGTGCCAAACCCATATCTCCAGAACCAGCCTCCAACGGACCCATTTGTCCATCCTGCTGCCAAAGGAACCAAAAAACAGGTGGCAGCAGTTTTGTCACGATTCTTTGTGCATCTCTACCACCCACCAGCACTGCCCTGCGAGGCCAGGATGTGGATCAGAGGTGGAGATTAGGAAAAATGTCTTCATGGGAAGGGTGTAAAGCACTGGCACAGGCTGCCCAGAGAAATGGTGAAGTCACCATCCCTGGAAATGTTGAAAACCCACGAGGATGTGGCATTTGAGGACATGGTTGATGGACTTGTTGATCTCAGAAGTCTTCTCCAGGCCGAGTAACTCCATGATGGAGAAGCTGCCTTAAGCTGTGGTGTGTGTGCGCCAGCACAAAACTGCAAACCCTGCCAGGAATGACCCCCCTCATCACTGGCATGCGGCTGGACTTTGCTTCTTTCCAATTTTCAGGTGTGTTTGATTGCAGGAAAAGCAGAGACAGAAGTGCAACCTGCCTGTCTGAGTGCTCCACGTGCTGCTAGGGCTGCTTTTCCCCCCACAGTGACACCCCATGTAGTGCCAACCTGGCAGCTGAGCTCCCAGAATAGCTGCACAGGACTTTTTTTAAATCTGTTGTGATGTCAGAAAAGTTCCCTTTTTAGCTTTTGCCTCATCTATCAGCTCTAACTTGCTGGTGCCTGCTAAGCCATAAATAGAAGCAAGCAGTTAATGTAGGCTAAGGTTCACAAAATCATTTCAAGGAGTTAAAGATCATTAGGAGAGAGCCAAAATCTCCCACAGGGTATTTATTGCCTTAACCTTATGGCAGGATGAGAGGCACCAAAATGAGATGAAAATGTGCAATGCTTTATTGTAATGCAGGAAAGCTTTTTTAACATATTTTGTATCTATCATCATGAAAGACTTGAGGCACCAGGCAGATAAAAGGTTTTGTTTGACCTAAAAAAGTCAAAGGTTGAGAAGGGGGGGACAGACAGAGGGACTTGTGCTCAACTTTCAGAGCTCAGTTCATCTCTCCCTGCAGTGACTAAAGGAATTATCTCCTACAAGTGGACTCTGAATGCAGCTTTGGGTGGAAATTTGGCGTGGAGACAGGTGAGCACACACTAGAAGTGAAACAAGGAGCCACAGCCTGCCCATGTGTGGGTGCCTGCAGCTCCCCAGCAGCTGGGAGCAAGCACAAGCTGAAAACTGGTGGGGGCCCAGCAGGGTGGACCCAGACTTGTCTCCCCTCACTCCTAAACCCCTCTGGGACCTGCTAAAGTTGTTCCAGTTGGCAGAGCAATGATCATTATTGGTCCCAGGCAGACCAAACCCCACCTCAGCTCTAACAGCTCTCCAGTGAAAGCATGGAGCATCTCTGCCACAGCCAGAGAATCAGAAACATCACAGAGTCCAAGCAGCAACATGAATGTAACTAAAAATCCACTCGAGATGGACATTTAAACCAGAAACTTTTGCTGTTCTGTGTTCCTGGTTGTTTGCCACAAAGCAGGAGTGTGCAGTGACACAACTCACGTGCATCCACTGAGCACACCCAGCCATCACCCACTGCTCTGGCATTTGATAAAACCTTCCTCTGCAATCTCAGATCCTGGGGAAGAGAAATACCAGAACTTTAGGGGAGAAAAACTTCTCGCCTCCAAACCAACCACGAAGCACTCTATTTTTCAGATCTCCATTCACTTCCTTCTATTTCCCCAGTTCACAGAGGGCAGCTGTGCTTAAATACTGAAAAAGAAAACATGAAATGGTGAATTTTGGAAAGCAGGGAGACTGCTTCTTTAGGGAGCACAGTGTGCCTTATAAATCTCAAACGCTGCAGGACAGAAGGCTCCTCCGTTTCCTTCGCTGAATTCCTCTCCTGAACAGATGTGCCAGGACTCTGCTCCACTCCAGCCTCAGCCTCACTTCATTCATCTCCTCCTTTCCCTGAAATCCGAGTTATGCAATCCCAGATCATTCATTACACCCTGGCAACCCTGAGCCAAGTGGAGCATGACAGAAACACGGAAAAACTGGAGCCAAGGAGCAAACCTTGCTGCAGCCCATGGGAAAACTCCTGCACGTGGCACTCACATCCCTCCAGCACGGAGCAACAGAGCTGTGCTCAGCACAGGGAGCAGCAAAGGGCACAGCCAGGAGGGGCTGGTACCTCAGACAGGAATTTTATTTTCTTTTAAAAACACTTTGTCAACAGCTGAGATAATTTCCAGGTTTTTTTTTTTTTTTTTCTGTTTGAGCTGGAATCTTTGCCTTTTTGCATCTCTGGTTAAGGACAGATTTACTATTCTGCCACATCTTTAGCAGCAAGACTGCATCTTTCACTATCTGATCATGTTCCCTCCTCCTCCTCCTCCTTTTTTTTTAGTTTGTTTCTTCCCATTTTTTTTCTCACTGGGGTTGCCAAGGCATCACTGTCTCCTTTACCTGGGAGCCTTTTGTAAGAGCCCAGTCACGGACCAGCCACCTCAGTTACTTGCATCTGCTTGTTATGAAGGTATTTCATTGATTTTCATCAACAAAACCCTCTAACAGATAAATCAAACTGCATTGTATCAATCAGCACAATATCCTTTGCATGAAAACCAGGATCCCCCAAATAGTATCTACAATCATGAGGAAAGGATCCCCAGTCTTTGATCCCAAAGCCTGAAAGAAGAGGTTTATAATTAATTTGAGAATTCAGCCATAACCCCTCTTTTCCATTAGTGCAGGACAAGCAGCAGGAACACAACCCCTCTGCCTCAATAATTTCTCTGAGTAATTCAGAGAACTGCAGTGATGAGCAGAAGATCCTGCAGAGTTTAGGAAATACAGCTCCAGGATTATTTATCTCTGTGGTACAAGTTCAGGTCTCTGCCTGGTGACTTTCATGTTGTTTCAGATAGGGATTCTTGGAAGATTTCAATTTCAGATTGAAGATTTATGAACCTCATGTTAGTGACAGCATAGCAAGCCTGCAGGTGATCTGTCCAAAGGCATCTGGTATCTGAGGGCAGCACTATTTTAATCCAAACCAGTTTCTTTGGGGGCTTAGCTAGTCATAGGAAAACAGAGAAGACTTGCACCTTAGAGATGCTTAGATACCTACCCAGACTGGCAATCCAGTTCAAACCAAAGTTCAGTACAGTTAGTGATCTGTTCCACTTCATTACTGGTTTTGCTAATTGCAGATTCAGTGCTTTTCCCTCAAACCAGCACAGAGCCTTCAACAGGGACAAAGAGGGAACATTCCTGTGCCCTGTGCAACTGCTGCCACTGCCAGGATTCTGCTGCCTTAAAGCCACACTTTGCAGGAGAGCCAAACACTGAGGGAGCCATGGGCTGTAAAACAAGTCTATTTCTCATGGAGATTCAGGGCTGCATTTATGGGAAGGCACCAGCTAATTTGAAATATAGTCCCAGCTGAAAGACAAAACTGGTGGGGGCAAAGCAGCAAAGCATTAAAGGGAGAGCAAGGGGCTAGGAGATTACATCATGCAGCCTTTGGGGCAGCGTTCACTTTGATTTAAACGTTCAGTTCCCCAGGCCTGCCGCTAGATGGGAATAAAAACCAAAACAAGGGTTAAGGGAGGCTTGGTTTTAGCAGTGCTGCCAAGAGGAGCCGCGGGAGTTTCCCAGCTCCACGGCTCAGCCCGTGAGCCCAGAAGGAAGGTGGTGCCTTTTGGGGCTACCTGAAACAGAGGGCAGACAAAATTAGAGAATAAAAAGTAGTTCTATTTATTGAAGGGCATTCAGGTACATTTAGGGCAGACAAAGCCCCCCAGGGGCTACACACAGGAAATTGATGACAGGTCATGGGTTTTCATATTTTTATAAGTTTGGTCCATTTGCATATTGGGGGTTCATCTTCCAATTGCAGCTTCAGGTAATGAAGTCATTTACCCCAAGTTTGCTCTCCCCAACTCACTTTTGTTTCCATTTCTCAGGGCTTGAGGCAGTGAGGTGTCCTTGATTGTCAGGCCTGGAAAGGAATTGTTGTGTCTGCCCCAAATGTGAAGACAGTAGCTAGCACTGTGTGTGGAGTTTAGAGTTATGCACTAAAGAACTGCAGGATTACAAATATATGAAAAGACAAAAACTAAAATCTAAGGCATCAAAGGCACTGGTCCCTTGGAAGGCCAGCTGAAGGACAGGATGTGCCCACAGCAGCAGCTGGGCTCTCAGCCCATTGCACAGTGGCACCTGTGGCTGCCTGGGCACAGGGCTGAGCCAGCCCGAGGTGCAGTGCCCCAGGGCCCTGGCTGTGAGCCACACTGGAGCTTTAGCCATCTCTGCTCCACATTCTTGCAGGCATCCACCTTGCCAGGAGCTGTCCGTGCTCTACACCCTGCTCCCAGCAGAGCTGGGCTTCCCTCAGTGCAGTTCAGAGAGATAAACAAGTTTTTTCCTGGACATGTCACAGAAAAGCTTTGTGTCCCATCAGTCCCTTCCCAGCCTGCCTGGGGATCAGAGATCCCACTCCTCCACTGCATTTAGGGTAAAGGGGAAATAACCACCTTCACTCTGATCCCAATCAATCTCAGATTACTCAAATCTTCTGAAAAATAATGAATAAATCAGAGAATAATGGTAGCCTTCTGGAACAGACATCGTATCAGACATTGAGGCAGGTCTGGCTGGCATCATTTTGGGGTCTGGGATCATCTGGGATGTCCTGGGTTTCAGCAGAAAGGCTCACTGCTAAGCTTAGGGATGCCTATGGATAGCAAGGGTGCTCTAGCAGAACAGTCTCCTTTTAAACAGAGCTTTTAAAAACACCAGGGACTCATGGAAAAGTACTGGATTTGGGGTAAGTAAAACCAGTATGAGCTCAAAGCCAGCTCAGAGCTCTCCTTTCATCATCTAACCCCACTTAAACCAGTGCTTTAGTAGAGACAACCAAGTGGATGCACCTGCCTCATCATCTTCCCCCAAAGATCATCTTTCCACCAGGTTAATTACCCTGTGTTACACAAATTAACTCAGCCTCATCTCATGTGGGTCCTTCCCTTCCCTTCCCTTCCCTTTTCCTTTTCCCCACGACTCCAGGAGCTCAGCTTCTCCTCAGCTTCCAGGTGATATTTAGATGACATATTAGGAAAAATTCCTGCCTGGAAACACTGGAACAGTCTGTCCAGGGAAGTGCTGGAGTCACCATCCCTGAGAGTGCTCAGCAAAGGTGTGGATGTGGCACTTGGGGACGTGGTTTAGAGGTGAATATTGGGTGGTGCTGGGTTGATATTGGAATAGTTATGGTTGGAAATCCCTCTGTGACAGACATAAGGAATGGGAAAGTTTTCCTGTGGCCAAGCAGGGTCATTAACAGCATTTCTTACAGTGAGGCAAAGCCACAGTAGCCTGGTGCCAGCTGCAGAGGGCTCCCACAAGGGGACAGCCACCTTTCTCTCGAGGTCTCTGTGGTCCTGGCTGACCCCGAGATCTGTCAGAAAGTCTCTTTTCCCAGCCCAGCAACTGAAGAAGGACTCAGGATTCTTCTGTTCTTGTTCTCAAGGTTGTTTATTTTTGGTTATCTATAAAATTCTTTCCCTGGCCTGCTGAGGTCTGTCTGGCAGGTCAGTCCAAGGCACACTGACTGCCCTTGGGGTGGCGTTATCTTATACCAAAAACTATGTGTACAATATTTACAATTATTTTCCAATACCTATCACCTATGTTAGACAGTGTGTTCCTACTCTAAACCAATCCAAAAGTGCCAGCATTACCCAGAAGATGGAGGCTAGGAAGAAGAAAGAAGGACAGGGTACACCCAAATTCCTCCATCTTGCCCTCTGAACCCCATTCTAAAAATCAAAAAAATCTACTTTTCACCCCGTGACAAACTAACTATCATTCTACTTAAACTTTCGTGGCTTGTAAATCCTCATCTAAGGTTGGTAATTTTTTCCATGGGTCAAGATCAAAGGCACAGGGGCCCTGGGCTCCGTGCCAAGGTCTCTGAGCCCCCTGGCAGGGGCTGGAGCCATCCAGGGCAGCCACAGGGATGTCCTGGCTTCCAACACTTTCCTCTTCCACAGGGATTGCCAATTCCCTCTAGCAAGGCCTGAGTGCTCTGGAGGAGAATCTCAAGTAGAACATTTGGAACACTGGAATGAGCAGGCCTGCTCAGAGCACCACAGCACCCCAGAGGTGTCAGGAGCTCAGTTATTCCAGAGGCACCCAAGCATGTGCTGTCAGGAGCAATGCTGCTTTGGCAGAGAGGATGGACAAACCAGCCTGATGGATCCCTTCCTTCCATCCTGGCATCCCTAATTTCTCTGTTAATGACTTGTAATTGCATCCTACGTGTCAGGACACATTTTGGTTCCTTGCTTGATAAAGCACTGGGGCCAGGAAGATCATTCAATTAAATGCACAGTCCAATACCTCCCCAAGCACCAAAGCCTTCCACCCCAGATCAGCTGGGATCATCTTCCTGTACCTCTGCAGGGCCCAAGGGAGAAGGGAGCAGAGCACAGAGAAACATTCATTCCCCTCATTTAAAAATGTAAAGCACATTCAGGACTGCGTGTAATAGTGTTGTAAATCTTATTTCCATAAAGTACCTCCAGGGCTAATTCACGAGACATTAATCATATTCCAGCTTCCCCCAGCTGTTAACTCATCTGCAGGGTTTTTACTAAAAGATTTTGTGTGCATTTTCAAGAGACAAAATTGTACCAATGAGGGCTGGTCTACTTGGAGCTGCTATTTCCATGGTCTGGAACTAAAGCCACCTTAGAGGCTCCCAAGGCTCTGCCCAGGAGGTTTCACTCCCCAGCTGAGCCCTCCCCAGCTCCAGCCAGGGTGACCTCAGCTCCATGCAATGACACCCCATGGTGAGGAAGTTTGGCCAAGGGACAGGCAATAAATAATATATTTCCAGGTCACTTCCTTCAAGTGAAATCTGATTTATTCCCAGCCAGTTCATCAGTGTTGTTCAGTGGCAGAACCCTTAATTACTCCTTTAAATCTCATTTTAATTTCCAAGTGCTGCTCCCTTCTAGCCTCCTGGAATTATAATCTGAGTTATGGACAAACACCTTTTTCCTTTCACCACAGGATCACAGCTGCCTCCCCAGCCAAGCCCTGTGCTCTGGCTGCAGGTGAGGCTGGGGCAGCAGGGCAGGGATGGTGCTGCAGCTCTGCCCCTGCTTCCCCCAGCTCCTTTTCCCTATGCAAAGCCAGATTTGGGAGGATTGCATTGTCTGGCTCCATCCCCTAAATCAGCTTGTTGGGTAACCCTGTTTTAAGTGCACTCCACCTTTGAGGGAGCATCACCACTTGCAGAAGCCCCTCTTGCTCCACTTAATTACACAGAATAACACCAGACCCAGCCTCACACTACAGGAGCCTCACTGCCACAGAGCAGATGGTTTCCAAAAGCAGTTTTCTCTCCACTGTGAAGTCTGTAAAAATTGAAAGCAGGAGACACCTGCCTTCATCACAAAGGGAGAAAGCTGGGCAGCTTCCCATTATCAGAACCAGTAATTTTCATTATCAGCACTCACTCAGGGTAGTATTCCTATCTGATAAGTCAATTTTTCTCTGAGTTTCTTAACCACTTTTAAAAAAAGCCAATTTAAAAATAAAAAAGCCACTTCACACTGAAGTGTCCAGGTGTTCACACCTGCTGTTTTCCAAGGGAAGCCTTTCAACTTCTTCTTCCCTTTCCTCAGATGAAGTTTATCAGCAAATTTGCAACAGTTCCCCAGGCTGTGTCTTTAGACAAAGAAATCAGTGATACTAAATTTAGGTATTTGTTTCTTTTTTTTAAAAAGGACATGGATAATAAAAAGTCAAACTAAGCATAGGTGAGACCACATTAGATTTAGACAAAGCCACAGTGAAAGGAGAGCTGTGTCTTAGATTTCACAGGAGGAGAAAGTTTTGTAAGCTTATGGTGAGCAAATAAAGTCTCCACATTTCATCTTTTGCAGCTTTAAATGGATTTTTTCCTTGAAAAAGGAAAAAAATCTTCACAACTTCAACTTTCTCCTCTTACCATAATCACCTGTGCTGTCAGTGTCCTGCAGTGATCCCAGATGTGGAATGGGACCAGTTTATGTTGCCACATTCAATGCCAGCTGCTTTGCCAACAAGAAGGACCCCCAGGGTTGGGTTGGGGCTGACAGGAGGCCTCAAAATTCCCACAAAAAATGAGCATTCCCCAGCACAGTGGACTTTCAGCCAGCTGCATCTCAGCAGTGCAGAGGCAGCCAACATCTGGACAGGCCACCAGCAGGAGGCTGCGCCTGCACATCTGGCAAAGCTGCTGCTGGACAGCAGAGATGGGCACCCAGCATTTCCTGGGAACCTGGCTCTGAGCCTGCACTGAGCACACAGACCAGGGCAGGTACAACCTCACCAAAAGTCACGCAAGTATTTGTAAAGATAAAGAAAAAAACAAACAAACAACAAAACCCCCCAAAAAACCAAACAAAACCCCCAAAAACAACAACAAAAAAACCAACCCAAAACAAAAAAAAACCAAACTCAAAAAAACCCCCAAAAAAACCAAACAAAAAACCCCCCAAAAACCAAAATTAAAATTAAAAATAAAAACAAAAAAACACAAAGCAAACAAAAAAGACCAAAACCAACCAACCAAACAAAAAAAAAACCCACAATAAACCAACCAACCAAACAAAAAAAAAAAAAACAAAAAAACCCAAAACACCCCCCCAAAAAAAACCCCAAAAACCAAACAAAACAAACAAACAAACAAAAAAAAAAGCAAATTAAGCTTTATAAACTCAGGAGATGCAGGGTTTCAGTTTAAAAAGAAGCATGAAAGCAATAA
>JAWWEY010000243.1:16206879-16222575 GCA_035582745.1 Loriotus luctuosus | reverse complement strand
GTTCATTTTGTGTGCTGGGGGGTGCTGTGCCTGTTAAATAAACAGGTTCTTTCCACTTCTCTCTGAGGAATCCTTCCTGAACTGGTTGGGGGGAACCGTGTGGGTTTGCTTTCTAGAGGGGCCTCCTTTTGGAGCTTTTCTCCCAAATTTGCCCTAAACTAGGACACTACCATCTCAAATGCCTTCAATCCAGACCCAGAGAAACTGATACCCTGCAATGAAAGTGCACCTGCAGCACAGCCTGCAGCCCAGCACCTGGCCAAGGCCAGCAGCAGCAGCAGCAGCTCCCTCTGTACCACTGCAGCCCGGGGAGGGCTCCTCTGTCTCCCCATGGCAACGGGGAGAGGATTCCAGCTGAAATGTGCTCATCCTTCCCCAGAAATCACAGAGTGAGAGTGTGCACAGCGGGAGCCTGTGGGCGGGTGAGGATCTGCCCCGTGGCACCAGGGATGGGTGCCTGGGCCCTTTCCAAGCTCTGGATCTCAGCAAAGAATTGCTGGGTTTGCTGCACGCACTGAGCTCTTCCCTCAGTGCTGGTGCTGCACAGGTTTTGGATGTGGGGGATGAGGAACAGTCTTGTGTTTTTAAAACACAGGGTGCCCCCAACCAGGGAATGATTGGTATCTGACTGCAAGGCTTTGCAATGCTGAACACTCACTTTATTATTCTATTCTATATTACATTGCAACTATGAGAGGAATACTGGATCTGTCTTTCCAAACAAGCTGTGGGTCTGCTGGTAGATAAAACCAGCACTGGGAGGTGAAAGAAACAATGGGAAGGATTCCGCTGATTGATGAATGGAAAAAGAGATTTGCTTTTACAAATAAACTTTAGGTTTGCTGTTAAATGAAATTAGACATTGAAAGATGAAAGAAACGGGGAAGAAACCCCCTAAATTAAAAATTAAAAGGGAGGGTTATACATTAGAGGGAAATCTTCAGTCTCAGGCGTTCTGGGAAGTCTGAACGTCTCAAGTACCTCAGAAATGGGGAAAGAGAGAAGGGAAATTGGGATTAAAAGGAGGCTGTGTCATCCAAAAATTTGAGAAATGCCAGGGAAATGCCCCATGGCCTCTCCCTTCATTTGAATAAAGTAAAAGGATTCCTCTGTCTCCTTTTTGGACATAAACCTCTGTTGTTTGTGGATTAATTTTCCTAACAACTATATTAAAGAGAGATACTATACTAAGTCATACTTACTACTAACTGAAAAACTCCTGACTGTCTGCAGACCAACAGTCCACACATCCTGGACTTGATAGGTTAATTAACATAAACAATCTCTACTAGAATCCAATTACTAAATTCTTTCAGGTAAACAATATTCTCAACACATGTGCAAAACACCAGGAGCAGCAAGTAGAGATAAAAATTGCTTTCCCTCAGTGCTTCTCCAGGAAAAAACCTGAGAGAGAGAATTTTGTCTCTCTCTGTTCAGAGAATGTGAGTGCCACATTCTGTCTGCCTTGTCTGCTGGTGTTTAGTGCAGTGGCTTGCACTTTCTAGTTGTTCTTGCATGTTTACCTGACACCTCTCACCGCAGAGACTGCTGCAGATGAGCTCTGCTGTTGTCCCACAAGTGCAAGGACAGGGGAGAGGGATGGGTGGCTCTTTTTTCCACAGAGTATAGGACCCTGGCTGAAGTCAGACCCTTCCTGGACAAGGTATAATGAGCTTTAGGGAGCTCTTCTAAATCCTGGTCTAGGACCAGCCCTGTAAACACACAAATGAGAGTAGTATTTCACATATAGGCCACAGAGGTGAAGTTTTGATCCTAGAGCTGAGATGACCATACAAAATCAGTGACATAAATAACATTTTTAACCAGGAACTTCTCTGGAGACTCTTTTTAACAGCTACAGATTTCGCTTTTGTAATTTGTTCCTTCATTGTTGCAAGGCCAGACTCCTTCACTGTGCCCAGCGTGGTGCCAAGACTTAAGCAAACCCATTTTCCAAGGCTGGTGCAGACCCTGACAGGATGCATGTCAGCAATGTCTGTTGCAGGGTTGTTTGTCCCTGAGCACATCAGCTTTATTCGAAGCAGGGTTTCGAGGGGATTTTGGCCACATTTTGGCCACATTAGTTCTTCAGTTTGATGGAGAAGGAGCCTTCCTCCCTTCAGCAGACACAACCTGGGATGCTGAGTGTGTTTGGAGCCGCCTGCCCAAGTGACCCTGGAGCTGTGGAAAAGTCCTGTCTTCCCACAGAACCTTTTGGTGTGAGAATTGGAATATCAGAGCTGGCTTTTGGACAGCAATGTGGGCTCTCTCCAGGCTGTTTCTGACTGCACAACTCTGTCTGGGGGGAAAATCCACGAGGGTGTGGATTGGAGGTGAAATCCTCTGGCTGGTCCTGCATTTTCCCTGGGTGGCAGGAGCACGTGGAACTGTTGATATTTAAATAGTTGACACAGTGCCTGGTGGAGGCAGCTGCTTCAGCACCACCATCCTTTGGAGAAACCTCTTGTCTGGGGGAAAGCTGCAGGATCGAAAGCAAGCTGCCAGCACAGAGTGCCCAGGCTGCCCCAAAGCAGGCACTGGGGCTGCAGCTGGGTCGAGTTGGTGATTTCTGTTCTCCAGGCTGAGGGTGGCTTGCAGGGACTTTGCAGCACAGAATCTGTCAGATGACATTTTACAAGACAACTGGCTGGATAATGTTTGCTGTTCTTTTTTTTTTTCACTTCAAAAATCTGCATTTTGTCAAAAAACTGTAAAAAATGTCAAGTTGCAGTGATTCAAATGAAATGCTCTTCAGCTGCATTGAAATAACAGACTTTATTTCATTTAAGTTTCAGTTTCAACTCTGCTCTTAATTTGTCTCTCCCTGAATTTCCATTCTTCTGCCTTTGCTTGTCTGAAATTAGACAATGAAAATGGTGCTGATACAGATAAAAACATAATTTATTCTTGAAGACAAAATGCTCCAAAGACACACCAACAAAAAATGAAATCCTTTTGACATCAAAGATTTCACATGCATTAAAGATATCACTTTTAAATTTTCAAATAACTCTTCCTTCCTTTTTAGAATCTCTAGTCTCTCCCCTATTGAAGAGACTTTATATTTGCTTTAATGCATGGTAGCAGGCAGAGCAATGCACTAAACTCTGCCTTGTTGCTCCCTTCCAAACTCTTGGAGGTTGATCTGCAGAGGCATTTCCTGCAAATGGACTTAGGAGAGCTGGGACTGTCATTCTTCCATGCTGTTATACAAAGTGATCTTGAGGATTTCTTCATTCCAGCCTCAAGAGAATTTCCAGGATAAACCAGTCTGAATATGCTTTAATGTCTTTACAAACTCTGCATGTCACTTTGGATATTATTACTGTGCAACTTAAATGCCCAAACCATTGAAAAGCCAGAGGAACCTGGATGATTTAATTACTTCAGAACCTGTAAAAATCACTGTTTGAATCTATAAGTTTCCTAGCACCATTAATGGTCATTAATAATTGCCTTTTGTTGGGGAGCACAGTCTCTTTAGCTTCCATCTGTGCTTTTGAGGAGGATGAGACCCTCAAGAGTGTGGACACACAAGCCTGAGGAGCAGATGTCCAACTGCCATGTCAGGTTTCAAATAACTTCACCTTTCAGCAAGCAGGGAGTCAGTGCCTCCTGCTGATCCCATATTTGCTTAAAGCTGAGGTTTTACAGGGAAGAAAGAGGCAAGAAGAGAGGGCAGTGATGCTCCCAGGGCTTCCCCACTGCTGGGGCTGCAGCTGCAGCCTCTGAGCTCAGCAGGGCTTCAGGGCTTTTAGAGACGAGAACTGTCCTAATGGCTGGTGAGGAGAAAGGAAAGTTGAATTGGTAAATTTGAAGAAAAGAAGAAAATGGTTTTGTGTTATATATAGACTTCAGTGAAAGAAAATAAAGTCCAAAGACAAAAAAAAAGGAAACCTGCATCCCCATTACCTGTGAAATATCACAGTTTTTTTGCTGAGCAGGTGGTGACTTCAGCCAGTGCTGGGGAGGGGAACCAGGGCTGGATTTCACATGCTGGGTGCTGAATGCAGTTCCTAGCATGATTTTTATCCCTGACTTTCCATCCAGCAGCCACCCTGGTCCCACTGGCAGAAGGTCCAAACTGGGAAGAGCTCTGGACACAGGGATGCCCATCTAGAGCATTTCAGGCACTGTAAATATTCCTGTTTTCCTGCCTGAGCAGGGGGGAGCAGCACTCTCTGCTTCAGGGGTGCAAGGATGGCTCTGTCAGTGGCAGCAGCATCCCAGCAACATCCCTTCCATGATTGGTTTTGTATTTCTAACCTTGCATTTCTGCTCACACCACAGAGGTGTGGAGAACAGAGCCTGGGTGGGGAATGGATTTTGGGCTGGTAACATCCCTTTGCAGCCCAGGCAGGTGGGGATTCAAGGCCAGCTCCCTCCTTTTCCTGCCATCATCACTGATCCCACCCCTGCCAGCACCCCCATGTCCCCACAGTCCCTCCCTGGGTGACAACAGAGTGCCCACGCCCCTGGCTGGACAGGCAGCCTGACTTGAACATCCTAAGACCTCTGGATGGCCTTTTGAACTTCCAAACACGAATTTGGGAGCTTAAGTCTGGTCATTAAATACCTCCATATCTTGCTGGAAGTGCATCAATCATTTCTGAAAAAGGTCCTGGCTGGTTCCCTTTTGTTCAGCATGGCAAAGCCTGCAAGAGCTTGAATGTTTCACTTGCTTTTGGAAATAGGAGTGAAGAGCCCTTGAAAATGAAGAATTCCCAATCTTCATTCCTCAGAGTTAGGTAAGTCACTCACCTTGTGGTGGAAAAACAAGAGTGGGAATTTATTCTGATTTTCCCCTCTGCTCCAGGCTCATGGAGCTTGAGCACATTCCAGCTCTTGGTTCAAGGCAGCAGAACACTTGGAAATGCAGAAAACTTTGCTTAGGTTTTAGCAAAGTCCTTGGGACACCTTTCAGGTGGCATTACCACAGCTGTGTTTAAAGCTCAGGACAAGCTGGAGTCCTCTTTATGGCAAGGCCTAAAGACAGTGCCTTGAAAATGGAAACAGGGAGAACACTCAGACCAGCAGAGCTGATTGTTTCACCTTCAAAGGCTGTATTTTATAGGGGTTACTTTTGTTCTGGATAGGGAAAAAAAAAGCACAAACCCCAAAAGGCCAAGAAAGTTTCCTAACCAGTTAATAACCAACAGTGTTCAAGTACATTTATGTCCACATACAGCATTTGTTAAAAAAGAAATATTTTTTTGTGTGTTTTAACACCTTTTTTTCAAAAAAAAAAAAAATAAGAAGAGAGAGAATAAATTAATGTGATAAATTAATGTACACATTACACTATTTTGGCACTGGTATGGACCATTTTTAAAAACATTTGCTGTTAGTATTTATCATGTTTGTACAAAATTGTAAACTCTTTTCAAGTTTGTTGGTTTTTTTTCACTTTTGTTCATCATCACCTTTGAAAAACTGTCACTACAGGAACAGAAACACCCCAAACAAAACCCCAAAAGAGAATCAAGGCAGCTCTCCCTGCCCCTCCCCACCCTTCCCCCTGCCCTCCTGCCCACTGTCCCTGGAGGAAGCTGAAGGGACAGTTTTTGAAAGCACCTGGCAGCAATTGGTGACCACGTCCTTCCCAGAGCCCTCCTGGCTGCCCTGGGCTCCCACAGACACAGCAGAAAGTGCCACCCACCAGTCACACCTTCCCACCTCTAGAGTAGACAAAGATGGCTCTTTAGGTCATTTTATTTTATTTCTTTGTTGGTTTTTTCCCTTTTTTTGTTGTTTTCTTTTTTTTTTTTTACAAAAATTTCTACATCTAAATCACTTTGCTAGAAACATTATTTTTCTTTCCTTTTTTCCTCTTTTTTTTACATTAGTTAAAGCAGAGTCTGCTTTTGTGAAAAAAGACAAGGATCAAGGTCTTATTTCATGCAGAAAATGCAAATTAAAGGTCATAAAAATGGGTGGTTTGTTCTGGGTTGGTTTTTTTTCCTTTTTTTTTCTTTTTTTTTTTTTTTTTTTTTGTTTTTTAATAACACTGTACAGGATGCAATGCAGCCACTCAGAGTATGTTAAGATGGTTCACAGCAGTCCCTTTGACAGCACACTTTGACACTGACACTGATCCTCCTGCCCTCTTGTTCAGCTGTTTGGATTTCAGGCCCCAGCAATTGTCCCCAGCCAGAGAAGACACTGCAGCTTCTTCATCTTTGGGAGGGAGATGGGTGAGTGCAGCTGGAGAGGGTGAGCCAGAAATGGAACAGATTTTCCTGGGAAGATGCCCCAGCCTTGTTTTCGTGTCTTTTTTGGTGCTCCATCCTTGTGATGAGCACACTGGGAGAGAGTGTTTGCCCTCCAGGAGCTGGGCTCTCTTTTGGCAGGGGATGTGATTTCACACAAAGACACAATATTGTGATGTACCAGGCAGCAGAAAAATGAATTTAAATTAAGACAACCCAACCCACAGACCCCACCACAGCCCTGCCACCAGGGTCTCGTGTATTTGCCAGAGGTTGGGATATTTCTGGGTGACTCCTGAGGCTTTCCTTTATCCTCAGTTTTTCCATTTTCTCCTCCAGCACCTAGCTGCTCATCCTCCCAGGTAACAGAAACCCTTCTGTGACAACTGCTGAGCCTTTCTAGGGGTTTGCTCCCTCAGAACCTTCCCTTTTGGCCTGCCAAGCACACCCAGCCCAGAGAAGCTGTCAGATCCAGGCAGGATTTCAAGGAGATGTGCAGTTGTCAGGTCTGCTCCTGTGCTCAGACTTGAGCCAGACATGGGGCTTTGCTGGGCTGGGACTGGGTGGGTTTAATCTCTGCTTTGCCCATCCCTTTCTTGCTTCAGTGCAAGTGAAATGGGAGAGGGAAAGGTTGCCAATCCCTTGCTAACCTTGCTAGCCTTGGCAGGGGCTGAAACTCAGGGATTTGTGCCCAGTCTCTGCTTGTGGGAAGCTCTGGGACACATTTCCTTCTGTCTGCCTCAAAACTCAAGGGCCACAAGGGTGACAAGATCTCTAACAAAAGCCTGAAAGCTGCACTGGCAGAAGAGCTATTCTTGTCCAAAACAGCCCCCATGGGTCCCCAGCTGTCCCTGGGGCAGGTAGCACAGTGGTGCCCAGGCTGGCAGGTTCTGTAGGACTGTTTCTGGGGAAAAGAGGTTAAAGCATCACCAGCTGTGGCAGCACCAGCTCTCTCACAAGGTGCACCTTGGGCTCTCACCTGACATGTCCCAATATTGGGCACCAGGAGTTACCTGTTTGCCCTGAGACCCTCTGGCCTCACTGGGAGAGGCCATGGCAGGAGGGCTCCAGCCCAGCCAGGGGATGGTGGTGAGGGAGAAAAGCCCAGCCAGAGGCACCATCCCCTACAGGTGAAATGAGAGGACTCCCTTAGGGACAGAGCCAAGACAAGCAAGTTCATCCCAGCGTGGAGCAGAGCATCTGTCAGTACAGGGCCAGTGCCAGCTCCCCTCTCTGCAGGCAGGAGACCAGCCACAGAGAGAAAAGCCTCTGCTAACCTGGACAGGCTGCTCCTGCTGCTGGAAACCCGGCCACTGCCCTGGCCTGAGGCCCCAGGGGCCATCAGCATCACAACAAAGGTGAGCAGAGTTTCCTTC
The DNA here is from genome assembly GCA_035582745.1 of Loriotus luctuosus. Lineage (NCBI taxonomy): Eukaryota > Metazoa > Chordata > Aves > Passeriformes > Thraupidae > Loriotus > Loriotus luctuosus. The sequence goes on along the minus strand of JAWWEY010000243.1, from coordinate 16,214,987 downwards.
TTTGCTGGCCTGGCTTCTCCCAGCCCATGGATCCCCAGACCCTCCCTGCAGGCTCATCAGCACCAGGGCTGGGTACCATGAGCCATGAGATGGCACATCCAGCAAAGCACATGCTGGGCAAGGCATGTCCAGAGGGCTGGGAGAGCCAAGGAAAGGATCTTTGGTCTTTGTGCCCATCAGACACCCAGCAAGGCTCCCAAAAAAACATGGACCCAGTATCTAATTAAGTGAAACAATTAACTCTGGTGCTTTCCCCACATCAGAGCACTGAGAGCTGAGAGGTATTAGGCTTCACAGAAGGCAAACCAACACTGTTTAAAACACATAGTGGAAGAGAAATTATCATCCCCTTCACAAAAATAATGTTACTCACTGCTATACTGTTTCATCCTTTCTGGGGGAAAAGTCTGCCAGCATAAATGCCAAGCTCAGCCTGTGCAAATGATAAAATGTGCATCCCTGGATCATAAATGGGTCTATCACATCTCCTCTCCTCATTTTGTCCCACACATATTCAGTATTATTCACTGAGTGCTCTCTGCCCCTGGCACTGGCCAGTTGTGGCTATCTTAGATGGGAGCAGACAGCCCATGGCATGGGGCTGGGGAGGGGAGCTGTGGGATGCTGTGGGTCCACTGGGGAGCTTTGGGATGCTGTGGGTCCTTTGGGGAGCTGTAGGATGCTGTGGGTCCTTTGGGGGAGCTTTGGGATGCTGTGGGTTCATTGTGTCTGTGCTGACAGCCTCAGATTCTGGGAGCAAGGGGCTGCCCTTTATGGCAGAGCACAGAGCAGTGCAGGAGCTCACACAAGTCCCCATGGTTTTGTCTCAGCAAAGCACCTGCCCTTGGTGCTGGTGGCCTGGTCAGCAGCAGAAAGGGCTGAGGGGGGCTCTGGGGCTGTCTCATGCTGATGCACTCCAGCCTTTCTGCTGAAGAATGGCCTTTCCTGAGAGGATTGAGACTCCCCTTAGGTCTGCCTTGCACATCAAGTGTTGGTTTACTTTGTTTTTTTCCTTTTGGTCTTGCTGCAACAACACAAACAACAGGACATTTATTGGCCCCACTGAAGAGAAGCCACACTTTCTGCCCCATGGAGACAAGACTGCCCTCTGCTTTTCCAAAGCACTAAACACAAGACAGGCAATTCCAGTTCAGGCTCCCACTGCCTTTACTCCATCTGCATTACCCCATTTATCCGAGGGACAGCTGATCCCATCCTCCCCTCCTCACTACATCTCCAACCACAGTAAGGCATGAGGCTCTGGGAAGAGACCCTGTGCACAAGGGACTGGGGTTTAGCACACAGCCTTCTCCTGCTGGCCTCAGGGGTGGTGGGATCAAACACTGAAAAGTTACTTACATACCATCACTTCCACCTCTAGTGCCCACCTCTTCTGTGCTGCACTCACAGGTGGATCAGGGAGCCAGCCCCAAGGTCACCATCCCAGCACCTCTGTGCAGGCACAGGCACAGGCACAGGTCTGCCCTCCAATCCTGTGGGAAAAGTCTGGGGAAATGGTTATAGTAGCCTGAAGGTCAGTGCTTCTTTATTGTACTTGTCACCTTTCAGCTGTTCTTTACTTCCGAATGTACAGAACCGTTTTTATTTGGTTTACATCAAGACATTAGAAATCAAACAACTTTTTTTTCTTTAAAAAAAAAAAAGGAACAAAAGGAAATGAAAAATAAAACCCAACACTATATACATCTTCTCTTCCCCAGTCTCTGCTCCCTTCCCTCCCACCTTTCCACCCTCCCTCCCTCCCTCCCAGCATCTGCGTTAGGTCCTGCTTCCAACACATTGGTTTCACATCTCTCACCCAAACCGTGCCCCATCCCAACTTTCACATCTACTGTAAAGACATCCTGCCCTGCTTGGTAAGGCCAGTTTCCTCTCCCAGAAAGCATTTGGTAACCAGCAGGACGTTTCTTGCCTCGTTGTCTCTGGTGTGACCCCAGGCAGGGCTCAGCTGTGCCCCAGCCTGGCACAGCGGTCACTCCCCTGCACATCTCAGCCCAACTCCTGCAACTTTGTCTGGATGCACCTGATTGTCCCTGCCCCCAGGGACTGAGCTCTCCTGATGGCCACGCACCCTGAGTCTCCCTCTTTCCCTGTTCCTGCCCTCCCTGTCCCCCAGAGAGGACAGGCTGTGCCCACCAGGGACTGCTGCCATGGCTGGGCTTCCTGGAGTGCTGCCTGCAGCTGGACCCAGCCTGTCTGACTCAGGGCTGTCCCCAGTGCTCCAGTCCCTGCAAACCTGTTGTATTGCACATATATTTTCAAAAGCTCTCTCCTATTTGCTCCGCTTCTGAAGTTACAGCTCTCTCCCACCAAGCACCTTTTCCTCAAGCCATCCTCTCCATCAGGATTCCAGTAACCACCTTCCCTAAAGCCACTGTCCTTGGGTCTGCAGCTCCAGAGGCTTCTCTTCTGTCTGCAAACAGCTCAGAGATTTAAACCCCTTCCGCCTCCCCACAACAAAGAGAACAAAACCAGCTCCCTTCCCCACTGCCTATCTCCTCCTGCCAGACCCTCTGGAGCAGATCTGGTCAAACAGACTGGCCAGATCAGTTCCCTTCCTGGCTCTGTTTCTGGGAAGTGGATGTGCTGTCCATTGGACAGAGGAAGTGCCAAGGCTTGGCAGGTTCCCTACTTATTTGCAAGACATAAGCTGCTGGCGTGGTGTCAGATGTGCATGCAAGAAAGTTGGATGCCATTTAAAACCTACAGTCCTGTTTGTTTCATGCACTGTCAACTTATCCTATATACACTAGTGGCTGGTTTATGCTCAAAGCCATGAATATAAAGGTTTACATCTTCCTACTACCTCAGTAACCAAAGCTTTCTGTCACCCATGGAATAGCAGGGGTTTGCTAGCAGGGCTCGTTTCCCTCTTCTGCACTTCCTCTCATTGTCTTTTCATCTCTCAACACTCAAGGCAAAGGGGGGATAGGAAGGGGACAGGCAGAATTACAGTCCCAAGGTCCCAGTCACGAAAGGTCCCTGAGTGACAGCACTATACAGTATCAGAAAATGAAGCAAGAGTTGTGTTGGCCATGTATGTCCTGAGAGAGATTTCATTTCTATTTCTGCTCCTCCTTCTCCTCTTCCACATGCCTTCCCTAGGCTGTTACACATGGAAAAGGTGCAAAACATTCAAACATTCTCCCCCAGCCCGGCCCCCTCAGGCAGCCCAGAACGCCCCTCATGTTCAAATGCTAAAAACCATTTAGCACAACCCAGCAAGCAGCAGTCCTGCCAACAAACCAGGCCCTGAGCATTGCCTCCTGCACCTCTGCAGCAAAAGCCAGAAGCAGCTCCACTCTGGAAAAGCACTCACAAACCCTTTTTCCCCCTTTCCCCTCTGTGAAGAAGAGGAGGGCAGCAGTGGGCATGCCAGATGCAGCATGGAAATCCCCTCCACCTTTCTGGTAACACTCATGCTTGTGATGGCTTGAAATCTCTGAGCCTTGAGCATTAGTAAAATGCCTTGTTTTTCTTTCTCTATGTCCTTTCTGGGTTGCTGGGCCTCAAAACAGACAGGGGTTTGTTGCCTTCCTTAGGGGTGGAGCAGGCAGCTGTGGAGGGGGACACAGAGGTGCCCCCTCACTTTGTGAGCAGAGCATTCCTAAAGGCCTTCAGCATCCTTCCCTCCCATTTCCTATTCCTCATCCCACTCCCAGGACTCTCTGTTGTTGTCCAGCACTCTGCCCCATCACCAGCAAGTGTAAGGCAGCTCCTGAACTGTCACCAGTCCTGACCACACACTCTTTGGCAAAGATCATTGTGTTGGACCCAAACGTCCAGGAGTCAGGATGTACTGACTCTGTGAGTGACACTGACCTGGTAATACCAAGTTAGAAACATTCAAAGAGAGAAACTAGGATGACTCCTGATAAGAAAGAGAGCCCAGCCAACAGAGAACAGAGGCCACAGCACAGGAGTCTGGCTCCCAGTCCCAGCAGGAGAAGAAATCTGCTAAGCAGAGCTTTTTTTTCCCTGGAAAGCTTTTGGATTGTCACTGGGCTCAACCCTGGATTGAAGCCTCAAACATTAAACACAGCCTCCACATGCCTGATCTCCAGTTTCTGGAGGCTGTACCTGCAGGGCACTGGTCCCTCAGGACCCCACCCCATGTGGGACTCAGCTCTGAGAAGCACAGAGCATCCCTGGGGTTTGCATCATCTGTGTGCTGCTGGCCCTGCCAGCCTTTGGGGTCAGCTCAGACAGCTCTCAGGTGCCTAACTCATACCACACATTTGTCAGGCTTTTACTATAACTGCCAGATTCCTGGAGTTCCTGAGTCATTTTCCTCAGCTTCAGATTTTCTTACCCCACAGCCATTTGCTTTCCCTCCAATCTTAATAGGCTTTTTATAACTGCCTCTTTTTCTCCCCACTTTTATCATTCTGACCACCCTTTACATTGCAATCACATATATAAAGGGTAAATTTTTAGATATTTTATTGAATCACCAATCACCTGGTTAGGCTCCCCTTGCAAACTGGACCTGCTGATAAGCAGTCTCCATGTGGGAGCTGCAGCCATGCCGTGCTGATATCCACTGACATTCTACTGCTGCTGTCATAAAGCACAACTTTATGACTTCCATTAAAGCATTTGAAAGATATTTCTGAATAGAATCACACTAGGAAGTGTAACTTTCTCCACTGGCCAAGCTTTAAATTCCTGCATATCAGGTAGACAGAACTACCTGATCCTCCAGACTCCTATTCCTATACAGACCCATACAGACCATGAACTGCAGCAATTTGGGGTAAATCCATCCCCAACAGCACTGCTCATGGATGGGGAAACCAGCAGGAGACTGTCCTGCAGGGCAGGGGAGAATCTGATTTAACAATTGTGCTAAAACCTTGGTGAGTCCAGGCAGGCCTGGACCAAACGTGCATGAACATGAGAGAGGGACAGACATGTGGGGAAGGGGGGATGCTCTGCTCTTATGCTTCAGATTCTGCATAAGACACATTACTGATATAAAAATAACAATAATTACTCTGATGAGGCCTGATTCTGCTTCAGCCAAGTCCAGGCAAAACTTTCCCTGACTTCAGAGTTACTGGGTCAGGCCTGGAGAGATTCACATTTTCATAGTATTGTACAGACATAAATCAGTGAATGAAACATGTGCATCAGGGTCATCTGAAAAACAGGAGTTTCCCTGCTCTCAGAGGATGCTCTCCCTGCTCTCCCAAGCACTGGGAATCAAGGAAAAGGGAGGACAATGCTAGCAGGAAAATAAAAGGATGGTTGACTAAAGCACAATGTGAGTGTCTGTGGGTCTGACACGAAAAAACTCAATCAGGTAAGAACAAGGTTCTCATCACTACTCTAGGAATGGCAGAATGACCCTAGGGTTAAAGTTTTGCACTTGTGAATTTAACATTTTCATGGCTTTTATTAATATTATCAGGGAGATTATCAATCATCAGTGATTGCCAAAGTGGCCAATAATTCAGTGATTTTCCTGAAAGTCACTGGCTCCTTTGGGAAAGTCAGACCTTGCTGTCCAAGGCCAAGTTCCCTTCTTGTACCTTCCTCAGGAATGCCTGTGGATGGAAGCTCCTGGAGACTCAGGGCCTTCCACAAGCACCAAGCTCAGCATTTTCACTGCAACCTTCCCCCTGCCCAGCCTTTGGAGACCATCATCTTCTAGCAGGATGATGCTCCATGGAACCCCACCTCATCCTCAGCTTCATCATCTGCAAGGAAGGGCACAGGGTGCTTTTTTCCTACACTCTGTACATCTTAACAGACATAAAGGGAGGCCTGGTAGAAGCAGCACAAATCAGAGGCTGCCAGCCCACCATTCGCTCCTGAACTTCCTAGGAAAGGGGATCATTATCATTTCCCTATTTTTTTCATCCTGAAACATAACAAAGTTAAATGATATCCAGCCTTTTCTGTGCCTTGTGCAGGCTATGGTCACTCAGAGGGCTGGAATGTGGATCCACTGTCTGGAATAAGGAACAGGGAGAGGGGGAAAGGGTTGAATTTTTAGAGTCCTGCAACCACTTTTCTCTCCAGGCTCAGTAAGGAAGATGCAGGGTAGGGATAACTAGGAAAAACCCCTCCTCTGAGGACTGAATCAGCTTAGTCTCCTCGAGATCAGATGCCAGCAGTGAACAGCAGCACTGCCCTATTGCTGATCCCCAAATCCCTCTCTTCCCTCAGCAAGTGCCAATTTGCACACTCTGCCTCCCCAGCTCTGCCTCTGGAGCTGGGACCCTGACCTCCAACCTGGTGAAGCTGCAACGAGCAAACAAACCCCTGCTATTCCCTCCCTCCCCCAAACACACTGCCAGTTAAATGTCATCTGTGTTCTCTTTCTACAAAAGATATTACAAAACCCCCCTCCCCAGCCCCCCTCCCCAGAAAACATGCTTGCACACACACATCCATGGACACACGTGCCCACACACACACACACACACACGCCAATGCTCCACACACGCACATCCACGCAGGAAAAACAGCTTGCAAACTCCTGAAGGTGGAAAAAGGCATCTTGCAAATGTGCCTTGGTTTTGATAAGTTCCCTCCTCCCCCCACCTCCCATAAACCCCATGTTTCCCCTTCCCTCCCAAATAATTGCCTCGTCTTCCCCTCCCTTCCCAGCTCTTCCAAAATAAATATTCTTTTTATTTGTTGGTTTAAAAGACTCTTTTAGGCTTGTAAGCAAGAGAGAGGGAGAGAGAGAAAAAGAAAAGAAAAATCTCATAGTGTGAGAATGAAACCCCATCATCTCATGAATCCATGAAAGAATTAACATGAAGGGGTTAAGAACAGTGATAGAAGAAAGATTAAAAAATATATAATAAGACTGAAAAGTGAAAGATGAAATTCAGTAGTGAAATGGAAGTGAGGATAGAGCATTAGTGAGCACAGCCAAAGATAACCTATCGCCCCCATCAGTTTTTGACTCAATTTCTTTAAATCTCCCCCCTCTTTTTTTTTTTTTTAATTTTCTTGGTTTTGGGGTTTTTTTGTGTGTTTTTTCTTTTTTTTTTCTGTCTTTTTTTCTTTTTTTCTTTCTTTCCTTTTTTTTTTTGGTTTTTGTTGTTTTAGTTGGTTTGGATTTTTTTTTTTTCTTTTGTACAATGGTATAAGTCCTTCAGCAGGAAACCAAAATCAAGACAAACACATCCCTCCCTGAAACCAAACCCCCTCCCGTACCTTTCTCTCCCTTTACCCCACCCCACACTCCGTGGTTCTACATGTGCTGAAAAGAGAAGAGTAAGCTTAGAATAAATCTAATGAACCATAGGAATAAATGACAATGATAGTAAAGAGTAAAACCCAAACCCAAAAGACCACAACACTCCTGTGTTGTCATTGTCTGAGTGTCTGTCCCTATTATCTCTCTCGGAGGCCGCAGGCATCAATTTACATAGTACAACCAGTAAACAAGGTTGAAGAATCCAAAAGTGATTGGAAAAATGATCCGTGACCACTTGTCAATGGTGCTGACGTCTGTCAGGTCTGGGATTTTGAGCTTCAGCTTGGACGACCGCCGGCGCAGGCGGCAGTTGGCGCGGTTGCGGGCGGCGGCGTGGTGGCTCAGCGGGACGTGGCGGTCCAGGGTGGGGTGGTGGCCAAAGCCATCCCGAGAGGCCAGCGGCTTGCGGAACTGGATTCCTGAGCCTTCGAAGGACATGACAGAGTTTCGAGAGTCGCCCACGCTGCTCATCATGTCCGTGGCCAGCAGCTCGTTGTTCATCTCCAGTGTGCTGAGGAGGATGTTGCCGTAAGGGTCAACCTGGGATGGGGAACACAGACACAGAGGTACTGGGTTGTGGTGTTCACATTCCCTGAAAAAATCCCTTTGCCTGGGATTTTTCTCCTGGGAAGCTGTGAAGCCTCAGAGAAAAGGAAAACAATTGTTATCTCATTTGCTTCTCCTGTGTTTTGCTCCATTGAAATGTGTTTGGAGATTGTTTACCCACAGGTGATTGTTTCATTGTGAGAGGAATAATGGATTTGTCTTTACAAACAAGCTGTGGGTCCGCAGGTAGATAAAACCAGCACTGGGAGGTAAAAGAAACAATGGGAAGGATTCCATTGATTGATGAATGGAAAAAGATATT
>JAWWEY010000243.1:16164771-16176451 GCA_035582745.1 Loriotus luctuosus | reverse complement strand
AGAAAGTGTCTGAAAAAGTTCACCACAAGAATGTCCATATCAGAAGGCCTAGAAAATCTTAAAAAACCAGGGTGACACCCTGGCCATGCTGTTATGGAGTACCCATGTGCCACCCTAACATCACACCCTGGCCAGGCTCCAGAGCTGCTGGGACCTTAATCACAGCCTTCCTTCCCGAGGCACACAAGGGTGACACTGCTCTGCAGATGGAGCCAAGGCATGCAGGGGTTCATAGGTTCAGGAATCAAGTAATGAGCCTGATTTTCCTCCAAGCCGTGGATGACGAGGCCTTTGTTGTGGGGTTTTATCTGTCACTGGGCTAATATGAGGCTTTCCCAAACCTCCCACTGATCCATGACACTCATCAGCCTGCTGATGCCACAGATATGACACCAGCTGGGTTTCCCAGAGTCAGCAGCTGGCAGCAGTTTACCAGGTTCAGTGAAGAACTTTGAGTTAAACACACCTGGAGCTCTCACACCCCTCCAGCTCTTCCTTCCAGCTCACCGCTGAGGCACCTTGGTGGGACAGCACAGCTGGATGTCCCTGCTGCCTGTGCAGGGGGAAGTGAGGGCATTTCCCTCTGCACACACACCCAGGGAGCAGCTGGAGGAGCAAACAAGAGGTGCAGGGAAATCTGACCTTCCCCTTGTCTCTAAATAAGAGACGTACAGGAAAATCTGACTTTTCTCTTGTCTCTAAATGAGACAGGTGCAGGAAAATGTGACTTTCCCCTTGTCTCTAAATGAGAGGTGCAGGAAAATCTGACTTTCCCTTGGTATCTAAATGAGAGGTGCAGGAAAATCTGATTTTTCCCTTGTCTTTAAACAAAAGAGGTGCAGGAAAATCTGACTTTCCCCTTGTATCTAAATGAGAGAGGTGCAGGAAAATCTGACTTCTCCCTTGCCTCTAAATGAGAGAGGTGCAGGAAAATCTGACTTCTCCCTTGCCTCTAAACTGGCAGCCTAGCCCCTCTCCACTCTGCACCAATGCAGCTCCAGCAGCAACAAAAATACTTCCACATGATGGATCCCACTGGTGTTTGTGGAGGACCATAAAATGCTCAGGTAGGGCCAGAGTCTGGCCATGGCCATCACAGCTGGGACAAGGCTGGCAGAGCTTTGTGGGGAGCTCCCAGCTGCCCTGCCAAGGTGATCTGCACTGGGATAGAAGGCAGGACCCACACTGGAAGGGGCACACATGTGCCAGGCCACCCTGTGCAAACTCCTGCTTCATCTGGTGCCTGCTGGGGGAGGAGAGGTGAGGCTGGAAGTGGGGAGATACCACTCCTCACCAGAAACTCCCTGCACCAGGAACTGCACTTTGGAAAGGGTTCACCATGAGCCTGGAATTCATTGTTTAAAAAACAAAGGCTGGAACAGGACAAAGGGACCTTTTGAAGGGTGGATATGACAGAAGTTGCATGCCTCCCCTTGTTCTCCCTTTTCCCATCCCAAGGAAAAGCAAGCTTTGCAAAGATACCTGCAAACTCTGCCCAGCTGGGCTTTGCTACCAGAGCTGAGCTGGCCATGTCAGGCTGCCCTGCCCTGCCCAGCATCCCACTGTGAGAGCTGAAATGCCAGAATCACCAGCTCTGGCCAGGAGGAAGCTGTTTCAGCCCTGCTGAGGCTCACTGACCTAAAAAGCAGGTGCCTCTTTGCTAAAAGGGCTTGTGTGCTTCAAAAGAAGCCTCTCCTCCCTCTCTGCCAGCCCAGCAGTGGCCAGATCCCTCGGTTTGTCCCCAAGGTCTGGTACCCAGCAGCTCCCAGCACCAGCAGCACTCCCAGGACTTTCACAGAATCACAGAATCACTGGGTTGGAAGAGATCTTTGCGATTATTGAGTCCAGCCCAGCCCCAACACCTCAGCTAAACCCTGGCACCCAGTGCCACATCCAGGCTTTGTTAAACACACCCAGGGATGGGGACTCCACCACCTCCCTGGGCAGCCATTCCAGAACTTTATCACCTTTCTGTAAAAAGCTTCAACTCCCTGCAGCAGCATCCCTGAGCTGCCCTCCCATCTCAGCTGTGTGTGGATGGCTCTGGGCACCACAGCTCCCCTCCTGCAGCTCAGATGGCACCTGAGCTGCTGGAAAGCTGGGGATCTGCTGAGCCTGGCTGTCCCTGAGGGATCCCTGCACATGCCTGGCTCTGCTGAACAGCTCTGTGCCAGCTGCCAGCGCCAGCCCCTGATGCCCCCACTCCCAAGGGTTCCAAGGCCTTTCCAAAGGCTTTTTCCTCTCTCCTTCCTGCTCTGTGAGGCACACAAGGCAGAGGTGAGAGCTGGCAGACAGTCATGGTGCAGAGGTGCTTCCCTGTGAGCAGAACACACAAAAAACACTGCAGAAGGAGGAGGAGATTACCTGGGGGCCCCACGTGTTGGGATGATGGGGTGTCCTACCAGCTGCTGGGGACAGGAATGCTAAAATCCATCTCCAGATGAGAGGATATTGACAATTACAGCCTGTCTTGAAGCTCAGCTGAGCCCCCAAACCAAAGATGGTGTACACTGTGAGAGGCTGGAGTGTTGACACGCAGGGACATGAATGGAGGAAGGTGTTCCTGCAGAACCCCAGAGGCAACAAACTCAGCCAAGCATGCACAGGGATTCCCCAGACTCTCAGAGGACAGGGCAGAGAAGTCTGAGGGAACAGCAGCTGAGTCACAGCAAGAAGGGAAATAAGCTGGCACTATTGGTATGAATTCAAGAATGAATTTCCACCGGCTCATTTTCCAAACACCTTTATTAAATCTATCCTATAAGCTGCTTCTCCTCCTCCATCTCACAGAGCCCCTTTTGAGAGTGAAATGCTCCCTGGGAAGCAAAGCTGGCCTGGCCCTGTGGTGCTGGCTCTGTGCAGCCCAGGAGCAGAAATGAACCCACTGTCACACAACACCAAAGCTGCCTCCTGGAGAAGTGTCCCAGGCTGAGATGCCAGATCTGAGCACAGGAACAAACATGCTTGTGCAGAGAAAGGCACAGTTTGGGGGGAACAAGGCAGTGAGAGGACTTGTGAACCAGGGGAGGGGACTAATGCAGGAGAGGAGCCACTCCTGCCGTGGGCAGCACAGGCTGGGTGCTGCAGGAGCACAAACACCCTGGGAGGCAGCGGGAGGCTGAAGATGGAGGCAGCAGACATCATCTGAAGCCACCATAACTCAGTGAGGACACAGAACAGCTGCTGGTGGGCCAGCCATGGCTGTTAAATGTGTGCAGGGATGTGCCCAAACCACCAAGGCCCTTCAGGGAGTCAGCTCAGACTGGGAGCCTGAACCTCCTTGTCCATGGATCAAGGGACAGCAAGGGGTGGGCAGGAGCAGTTAAGGCACCACAGGGCATCGTGTCCCTTTCTGTCACTGCAGTGACAGGAGGGATACAAAATCAAGGAGCCCTTCTCCTGGAGTCCTGTGTCAGTTTGCAGGACACAAACATGCTCTGAACACAAGTGCAGTTCTTACAAATGTGTTTGTGCTGGGTTTGGAGACACAGGTGTGTGTGTCAGACCAAAAGTCTTTGTACACTCATAGCCTGTCTTCAGTGACAGCAAGGAGAATGGCAGGGAGGAATAGAAGTTTGAAAAGGTCTTTGTTGTGATACTTAATTCTGCAGCTATTTGGACTTAAGGATCTCCTCAGTCAGAGCTGGTACCTTCTTAATTGAAGACACTCAGTTTCTCTTATGAGAGCTTATCTTATTTCTCAAAATATTCAACCTTTGGCCTCTGCAGTCTTGTGGCTGTGAGTCCTTCACTGTTTGCACATCACTTTGAACAGGTACAAGTCAGGTTTTCTCTTTTCCAACTCCCTGTAGTGCATGTGTTAAGCTGGTAAACAACCACAACCTTGTGCTCTCAGGCTCACAGTGTCCCACCTCCTTTTAGACACTTCAGGGTTACTCATCAGAGCACAAATAACCACAAACACTCTCAGAACTAATTGAGAGGCTCTGATAGAGGCAGGAGACAGCAAGGCAGGAAGAACTGTTGCAGGGGTTAAGCAGAGAGCAGAGCTCAGGCAGAGTCTGACGTTCAGCAACGGGCTGTTGCACAAGAATAGACCGAAGGTAAGGTAATGGAAATAACTTTCCACAGAGCCTGTGCAATTAGATGTTACAAAAGCATGAAGTCAGGAGCATGAGAGTATTTTGGAAGGTCTAACATTAATATGGGAAATAAATTCAGGTTGTTATGGAAAGGAGCTCACAGGAAAGAATAGCTCAAGGATGTTCAGCCTGCTGCTGCAAGGCTCCATCTTCCAACTGCTTCCATGTTTGAACAGAACTCCCAGCAGCTGCTCCCCAGATCCCCAGCACAGCTCCTGAGGGACACACCTCATGGGCAGGCTGGGTCAGATCATTTTCCTTCGTGCTGTGACCTAGAGAACCCTCAGCACTGAGCTAGTCCAGGGGCAGAAGTGTGCAAGCTCATTAGGGGCTCCACTAGACCAAGGCACCAGGAGCAGAAATTGAAAGAACAATGTGTGTGGAGAGGTCAAATATTTGCTCAGAGTACAGCAATTCTGGCAACACAGATATTGCCTTGTGCCTGGTCCATTTCTGTGGATGACAAATGAGTTGGATACCTTTCAGTGGGGCTTTGGAAGTGAAGGTGACTGTTCCAGGCTGCTACTGGAGGCTCTTTCACCAAGAACTTGTACTGGGAACAATCACTTTCTGCAGGGGAGAGAGTGCACTGCTCTGCTGCTGCTGCAGGGCTCTGGGCATGAGGGATAAAGGAGGTTTTGCAACTCACCTCTAGCTCTAGCTGTACCACTTGACTTTTTCCCCCCCTGACTTTGATAAAGAACCTCCTTTTGGAGAAGCAACCAAATAAAAGTCCTTCCCTATATAAGCAAATGACATATGGTCTCCTTGTCCAAGATCACAAAAGAACATTAGGAAAGCCAAGATGCTCCAGAAAGAGGGAGAAAAATGGAACATCTGACTTAGTAAAAACCAAGCTGCCACTGCCAGAGACTAATGAACAGTTTGCTGGCTTCAACTTCTTTGATGATTAAACACCAGCTCCTGTTCCCGTCATTCTTGGGAAAGAAATTAAAGGACAAAGTAGTCCTCAAGTATGTTTTGTTTGAAGGAGGGGATAGGAGAAAGAAGGGGAATTGTTTTGAAGGGGAGAAGACAGGATCTGCCTGCAGTCAGTTGCAAGGAATTGGAACGGTGTAAAATGTACAGGAATGTACAGGAATATATAGGAATTAATGTACAGGAATATATAGGAATATACAGGAATGTAAAGTAATATACAGGAAGGTAAAGGAATATATAGGAATATACAGGAATATCTACAGGAAGGTACAGGAATATATAAGAATGTGCAGGAATATGTGCAGGAATATGTACAGGAATATATAGGAATATACAGGAATATGTGCAGGAATATGTACAGGAATCTACAGGAATATATAGGAATATACAGGAAGGTACAGGAATGTACAGGAATATACAGGAGTGTACAGGAATATATAGCAATGAATGTACAGGAATATACAGGAAGGTACAGGAATCTACAGGAATGTATAAGAATGTACAGAATATATAAGAATGTACAGGAATGTACAGGAAAATATAGGAATATACAGGAATATACAGGAATGTACAGACAATATATGGGAATGTACTGGAATGTACAGGAATGCACAGGAAGGACTGAGCACAATGGCCACAGCCCTTCCTCAGCAAGCTCATCACAGAGGGGTTTGTCCATCTCCAAGCAGATAAATGAAGGCACCCCAGACCTCAATGTGCAGGGTTAACCTGCCATCAGTAAATACCTGCCAGCAGCCTCTCCAGCCTGAGACAGCACAGAGTCTGCTCAGACTCTCACCTTTGCTGGAGGCAGGAGGCAGCAGCTCTTGTACTTACTGTACTTTTCATGGGGGGAGCATCCTGCCAAAATGCTGCTTTTAATTTCTGTTCTGGTGCAAGTGCCAGTGCCCAGCTTACAAGTCTGAAGTTCTGCATGACAGTTGTTGTACATAAAGTGACAAATATTTTGGATACTGCCCTTCTCCCTACACTTCAGCCTAGCAGGCAGGAAAGACATAACTCCTTTTCCACCTTCCTTCTTTTTGAATAGCCAGATGTCAGCACTGACTTGGGAATCGAGGAGTGCAAGGAGGGGTTGGCTTCTAGGATATACTCTATGCCCTTCTGTGCTGCAGGTCTGTGTGCTCTTGAACTCATTTTCTTCAAGACCTGAGAAGTACTTTGCATAGATATGTTCCCCTCACTAATCTGATCTACTTTTGTAGTAATTTGCATGTGTTTAATTGCTGAATGCATGACCAGAAACTGGGACAGGTGTCTGCAATATCCTCAACATCCCAGGGTGTGCAGGGAAAGTGAGGCTTTGTTGCCCTATTTCTCTCCTGCCTGGCCCTGTCCCTGCAGCACCTGGGATGGTGCTGGCCCTGCAGGTGTCAGCTAGAGGACATAGCTGGGTCCTGGCCCAAAGGGATCTGCTGGGACAAGGCCTTCAGAGTCCTGAGCCTGCACCTCAGAGCCCTGTCTGAGCAGGAGGCAGCACCTGCTGAGCTGCCCCAGTCCTGCTGGGAGCAGAGATCAAGGGGAAAGAGGCAGAACTGATGGGCACAGGGATGAGCATCACCTGCTCTGTGGGCACAGGCAGAACAGCAACCTTGCTCACAGTTACAGGCAGCAATCCCAAAATCACCACCTGCAGCACATCATCCTCAGGCTTTGGAAACAACACCAGGCACTTTCTAGCCTGAGCTGTGAAATCTGGGAGCTGGTGCACACCATTCCTGAGGGCTGGTTCCTCACTCTGCCCCCAGGGGCCAGCACCCAGGCCAACCCAGAGCCCTTCCTGCCCTCAACTGTCCTGTTTCTGCATCACCAGCTGGATTGCTCTCAAACCCCACCACAGCCTGAGAAATTGCCTTTTCAGAGAACAGACACTTAATGGGGACACATTTTGTTTCCTGCAGCTTGCCATGGCAAACCAGCACAGAAGGGCACACTTTAGCCAGACACCCCCCTAAGGGCAGAGAAGCAAAGCCATACATAAATTTTGGGAAAGGCACTACATGAATTTGGCCATTCTGGGGGCAGAAAGGGATGCTATTACACAATATTCTAATCCTAGATGGGCTGGGAACTGCAAGGGAACTCACATTTATGTTTTGCTAGAGCATCAGATGTCTCCAAATGGCTGCTCCAAGCCTTCCCAAGTCCCTTCTCTCCCTTACCATATTTACTTAAAGCAAAATCTTACCTAAGCCCCTTTTGTTAACTCCCTTAACCTGTCCCCAGGCATGCACAAGGCCACCCATGCCCACAGTGTGGGACACACAAACATTAATGCCCTGTGGAGTCCCAGAGAAGAATTATAACCAGGCATTGCAGAGCTGGGAAAGGGAGTCCAAGAACTTGCCTTTATTACAAGATGCTTTTTGGTGTGAAGTGCTTGGTGATTTAAAACAGATTATGTTGACCCACCACAGAAAACCCTGGTGCTTTCCAAGGCCATCTTCACCTTCCTCTGCTGACCTGCACTAACCCAGCCCTCTCCCCTACTGCCTTCCACAGTGAGGTGCCTAAATCCCACCTCTCTGCTCCCCTTTCCTCTCCCTCCTGCCTCACAGCCTGTGCTGCCAGTGTCCTCCTGTACACACATATTGCCATATCTAATATACAGCCATGAAAGCTCAAAAATGCTTTTAATAATTACTTGGTATTTAATTAAACATGCAACAACCAGCCTATTAGAGTAAATTAAATCTGAGTGAGACGTTTGAACAGTGACTAGTGAAGATATCAGTTTCTAAAGCTCTCAGAAGGATGGAGGAAGAAAACTGGATTATGTCAAGGGAAAGTTGATGCTGGAAGATGAGTGATGCTTCCTAAACCTTTCCCCCACATCTCTGGGCAAGTGCTAAATGTGTAAACACAGAAATTATTTTTTCCTCCCTGAGGAAAAGAATTAGACAGAGCTTGTAATTCCCTGTGCTGTCAAGACCTCCAGTGCAGTTTGGGGCTGCAGAGGTAGGAATTCATGTTATAAATAAAGCAATATTATTACTTTACAAGGCAAAATAAAATGCAGTCTATCCAGCTCTGAGCATTGAAACCATGACACTTTGCAACAATATCAAGGCACACAGAGCTTTGAAGACATTGCTTTAACTCAGGGAAGGAAGGTTTCCTGTTTCAGGTTCTGAAAATTACCAGAAAGATGTCATTTCCCAGGAGCTAGCCAGAGGCAAACAAATCCTTTACATCATTTAAGACAACTAACACCTCCTGGGTGAAACCATCACCTCAGCTAGGCTGGCACAGATTGGCTTGACCAAAAACTTAGACTGGTGTTTGCTTCCTGTAGAAAGCAAAATTTGATCATGTGAGAAGGATGAAGCAGATGGTGAAGAGCAGAAAATGAAAAAGATGAAGATGAAGCAGATGATGAAGAGCAGAACATGAAGAAGTGAAGATGAAAATTAAGTAGATTGTGAAGAGCAAAACATGAAGAAGTGAAGATGAAGATTAAGTAGATGATGAAGAACAGAACATACTTCTGCCAGAGGGGTTCAGTTATGCCAGGCATGGTCTCAGCACAGAGGATGGCAGCTCTGGGGTTGGAAAAACAAGGCCTGCTTTTCAACAGGAGCAAGCAAACTGGACATAAACCATTTCCCCTGCAAACCCTCAGCCTCCTGCTCCCAGAGACCTGGCTCTGTGTCTGGGGTGACTTTCTGCAGGTGAATGTTCTGCACAGCTGCATCTGTGGCCCCTCAGGTGACAACCTCAGTGGGAGGGAATGGTGTTAGAGAAAAGGGTCAGAAATCAGCTTTGCCAGCTGTAGTGCGGACAGAGCACTGCTGGAAAGGGCAGGGGATCAATGGATCTGTTCTAGGGAAGAATTTCTACTGTCATAGAAGAAGCCAGCATGATGGATGGATGGATGGATGGATGGATGGATGGATGGATGGATGGATGGATGGATGGATGGATGGATGATGGATGGATGGTTGGATAGATGGATGGATGGAAGGATGGATGGGTGGATACATTGATGGTGGATGGATGTAGGGATGGATGATGGATGTGTGGATGAATGGATGGATGGATGTATAGTGCATGGATGGATGGATGGATGTGGGGTGGAAGAACGATGCATGGATGGATGGATGGATGGATGGATGGATGGATGGATGGATGGATGGATGAATGAACGGATAGATGAGTGACATATGAATGGATGTGTGGCTGGATGGATGGATTATGTATGGATGAATAGAGGGGTGGATGGAGGATGGATGGATGATGAATAGGTGGATGGATGGATGGATGTGTGCATGGATGATGGATAGATAGATAGATGGATTGATGTTGCAAGGACTGATGGATGACGCACGGATAATTAATGTGGGCATCGGTGGATGAATAATGGATGAATAAATGAATGGATGGATGGATGGATGGATGAATGGATGGATGGATGAATGGATGGATGGATGGATGGATGAATGGATGAATGGATGGATGGATGAATGGATGGATGGATGGAAGATGGACAGATGGATAACGGATTGATGGATGGGTAGATGGATGATGCTGGTATGGATGAATGGATGGATGGATGGCCGATGGATGTATGGATGATGAATGGACTGATGATTGGATGGATGGATGGATGGATGGATGATGGATGAATGGTGTGATGGATGCATGGCGGGATTGATGGATGGATGGACAGATGGATGGATGGATGGATGGATGGATGGATGGATGGATGGATGGAGGGACGATCGATGAATGGAGGGATGGATGCAAGGATGGATGCATGGATGGATGGATGGATTATGGATGATGGATGGAAGGATGGATGATGAATTGACGGATGGATGATTCATGGATCAATTAATGAATGGATGGATGCATGGATAGATGGTTGATAGATGGATGGATGGATTGATGCATGGAGGGATGGATGCATGGATGGATGGATAGACGATGGATAGATGGATGGATGATGGATGATGGATGTATGGATAGCGAATGGACGGATGAATTGATGCATGTATGGATGAATAGATGGATGGATAACAAATAGACGGATGGACGGATAGATGCTTGGATGGATGGTAGATGGATGATGGATGAATGGATGGACGGACGGAGAATGGATGGACGATGAATAATTGATGAATGGATGATGCACGATTGGATGGATGGAAAATATGATGATGGATGGATGAATGGATGGATGGATGGATATATGGATGGATGGATGGATGAATGGATGGATGGATGGATACATGGATGGATGGATGGATGGATGGATGGATGGATGGATGGAGGATGGATGGATGGATGACGAATGGTTCATGGGTGGATGATGGATGGTTGGATGGGTGGATGGACAGATGGATGAATGGATGGATGATGGATGAATGGATGGATTGATGGACGGATGGATTGATGGATAGATGGATGGACGGATGGATGGATGGATGGATGGATGGATGAATTGTTGATGGATGGATGAATTGGTGCATGGCTGGGTGAAGAGGTGGATGGATGTTCGATGGATGCGTGGGTGAATGGATGGATGGATGAATGGATGGATGGAATGAGTGATGGCGGATAGTTGAATGATGGAAGGATGATGGATGGATGCATGAGTGATGAAGGGTAGGATGGATGCCTGAATACTTTGATGGATCGAGGATGGATGGATTTTGGATGAATAGATGAATGGATGAATGGATGGGTTGAGGGATGATGGAGGGAGGGATAATGCATCGGCAGATAGAGGGATGTCGGAGAGAAGGATGTATGGATGGATGGATGGATTTATGGATTGGGGGATGGATGGATGGGTGGATGGATAGATGGATAGATGGATGGATGGAATGAAGGATGGATGATCAATTGATGGATGGCTGGGTTCATGGATCAATTGATGGATTGATGGATGATGGATGGATGGATCGATGGAGGGATGGATAGATGTATGGAGGATGGATATATGTATTGGGGGATGAAAGATTACTGGAGGATGGATGGATGAGAGACGCCTGTATGGATGGATGGAGGGATGGAGGGATAGAGGGACTGATGGACGGATGGATGGATGGATGGATAGATGGATGGATGGATGGATGGATGGATGGCAGGTGGGTGGATGATGGACGGATGATGGATGCATGGATGTATTGGTGGAATGGAGGGATGGAGGGATGGATGGATGGATGAATGGTTATTAGATGGATGGATGGAGAAACGGTCGGATGGAGGGATGAATTGGTGGTTGGAGGGAAGGATGGATGGATGGACTGATGAATGGATTACTGGATCGATGCCGAGTGAATGGACGATACATGGATGGATGGATGCATGGATGGATAGGTGGATGGAGGGATGTATGGATCCATGGATGATGGATGGAGGAGGGATGCATGGATGGATGAATGGATGAATGGAGGGATGGATGGATGGATGGAGGGACAGATGCATGGATGGATGGATAGAGGGATGGATGGATGCACGGATGGATGGATGGATGGATGGATAGATGGACGGACGGATGAATGGTTAATGGATGGATGGATAAAGGGTTGCATGGAGGGATGAATTGGTGGTTGGAGGGAAGGATGGATGGATGGACTGATGAATGGATTACTGGATCGATGCCGAGT
>JAWWEY010000243.1:16120296-16153711 GCA_035582745.1 Loriotus luctuosus | reverse complement strand
CTGCTGTGGAATGCAACAGGTGGATCTGTGATTGGCCCATGTTGGTTGTTTCTAATTAATGGCCAATCACAGCCCAGCTGGCTCGGACAGAGAGTCCGAGATAGCTGACTTTGTTATCATTCCTTCCTATTCTATTCTTAGCTAGCCTTCTGATGAAATCCTCTCTTCTATTCTTTTAGTATAGTTTTAATGCAATATACATCATAAAATAATAAATCAAGCCTTCTGAAACATGGAGTCAGATCCTCGTCTCTTCCCTCAACTTGAGACCCCTTTGAACACCATCACACCTCAGACATGGACACATATTTCCCAAACACAAGTGAACTAAAAAGAACACAAATATTTGTATAATAGCATGCTCTGCAGTCTGCTGAAATTCAGTGCTTGCATTTTTATGTAGACAAATGATGCACAAACGACAGGAGTGTTAATTGACAAAGACATTTCTCATTTCTAAAGTAGCTCATTTGGTGGAGCCACTATCAAATAAAATTCTGTAATGGTTAAATTATAGGGCATTTCAAGGCAGCAAATTGATTAAAATGGTTATTTTTTTCTTGCCCTGAACACAAACAGCAGATAATTTTAGTCTGCCAATGTGCTTGCATGCTTTGTACTTCAAAAAGAATACGAGGATCTGTATTCTGAACTAAACTGAGGATCCCTTGTTCTTCCTGGGTACAGTTTGAACCAGGAAGAATAATAAATACATTAAGATATGCAAAGAACGTGATCCTGCCTGAACTCATGCACTTACTCTTTCCCTATCCAGAGTGCTGATGTGCAATAGCAGAAAATGTATCCAGCTGAAATGCTTTCCAAAGCCCTGGCTGAAAGGCAATAGTCACAGTAGGATGCACACGTTCTCTTCCAAAAAAATTTTTCTCCTCTTGTAATTTTTGACTGAAGGGTTGTCGATATTTCTATTTGTCAAGATTTCCATCCACACTAAGGTCACTAAACCACAGGATTGCAAGGCAGACTGTAATCATCACATCTAAGCAATTTTACAGCTCTGATTGCATGTGTTTCTCAAATAAAATTCTACAAATTTCAGTATTCACAAAGGTAAAAATTGAGTGCTCCAAGATACTACTTCCTGATAGAACAAAGGAGATTTCAAAGTAGCAAAAGGTGATAATAGGCAAGAAAATATTCACATTTACCTCAGATAGCTGTCACAGACATGTTCTATGAAAAATCCTTTCCTTAGGATTTTTCCTCCTGAGAAGCTGAGAGGCCTCAGGAACAAAATGTAAATATTGATTATCTGCTGCTGTGGAATGCAACAGGTGGATCTTTGATTAGCCCATGTTAGATGTTTGTAATTAATGGCCAATCACAGTCAGCTGGCTCAGACAGAGAGCTGAGCCACAAGCCTTCATTATCATTCTTTGCTATTCTATTCTTAGCTGGCCTTCTGATGAAATCCTTTCTTCTATTCTTTTATTATAGTTTTAATGTAATATATATGATAAAATGATAAATCAAGCCTTCTGAAACATGGAGTCAGATCCTCATCTCTTCCCTCACTCAAGAACCCCTGAGAACACACTCACAGGGGTGCATCAGCTTTGGGTGTCAGAACACAGGATCTGGGAATGGCCCTTGGGGAGCTTTGGGTGTCAGAACACACATGGCATCTACAGACAGTGCAAAGTGTTCTGTGTCAGAGTGTCTGGGAACACCCAGCAGAAGGACATCACTGTGCTGCCTGCTCAGAGAGCCCTGTGTCCTCCAGGACAGAAATGTCACCACATCTTCACTTTGGGAACACGGCTCCCGTGGGACTGAGGGCAAGGAGTGCTCGTGGATGGAGCTGGGTTGCTCCACAGCTCCACAGCCAGCTGGACTCCTGTGGAAAGCAGCTTTTGGAAGCGTGCAATGCCTGGTCACTGACAGCACTTGTTCCCCACCAGCAGGCAGCCAGCAGGCGCCAGGAGTCCCAGGGAAAGGCCTGGGAGAGCCGAGGGCTCTCCTCAGCCTGCCCAGCCCCAGCGCCAGGGCCATTGTTCCCAAAAGGATGTCTGAGGATTAATTAATTATCCTACAAGGGGTAGTAAGTAATAACACTCCTTGTGGAACAATAGAAGCTATTTGGTCACCATGACAACCCAGCTTCACTTGTGTGCCTTTAATTTATTCATTGCACAGTTCCTTTCCCAAGCACATATGATGCCAAAAAAATGCCTTGTTTTTCTTGCCAGTATCCATGTCCAGAGCAGGGGTAAAACACAGCCCTTTCCCCGGGGCATCTGTCACACAGAAGAATGATGCACATAAAATCCTTTCAGCCTGGAAACTTACATCACATGAGAACTCTTCTGCTCCCTAAATGTTTGTTCTTTAGGATGATTCTGATTCTTAACCCCTTCTTGAAGCTGCCTCACCACGGTGCTCACAGATCTTGATCCTGAATAAATACTCACCTGCAGCCACCTCATCTCCCATCCCCAAACCTTTCCAACCCTCTCCCCTTGCCCCAGTCTATGTAGGAAAGATGGGAAGGACATTTTTCTTGTCAAACAGAGAGCCAGAAGGGATAATCAAAAGCCTAGAAGTGACATTCCTTCACATCTACAGGAGCATGGCATGGACATTGGTGCCCAGCCTGACCACAGCCATGCCACCTCCATCAAAGCACTCAGTGTCCATCACTGTGCTGCTCAAACTCTGCAGGATCCACAGCAGCACGTGGAGGAAGGTCTGTGCCAGGAAACCTGCGCATCACAGAGAGATTATTACTGTTATTATTATAAGTGTTTGTCCCCCAGTTGTGTGGCAGAGGGGAGCAGAGGCTCACTGCAGAGGGGAGAGCACCACATTTACATGGCAAGGGTTGGAAAGTGCTGCTGGGATAATGGTACTGTGTGCCTGGCCACAGCTGCTGGACAAAGCACTTGATCAGCCCCTGCAGCCCATGGACACCTCTCCAGCAGGAGGTTCATCCTGCACCAGCCTCTGCAGGGCTCAGCTGCCTTCACACAATGGTCTGGGTTGCAAAGGACCTTATAGACCACCCTCTGTCATGGGCAGGGACACCTTCCACTGTCCCAGGCTGCCCCAAGCCCCATCCAGCCTGGCCTTGGGCACTGCCAGGGATCCAGGGGCAGCCACAGCTGCTCTGGGCACCCTGAGCCAGGGCCTGCCCACCCTCACAGGGAAGATCTTTTCCTAAGATCCAATGTGAACCAACTCTCTTAGTCTGAATCCATTCCCCCTTGCCCTGTCACTCCAGCCCTTGTAAGAAGTTTCTCTCCACCTTTCTTGTAGGCTCCCTTCAGGTACTGGAAGGCCACTCCTAAGCTGTTTTTTTCCAGGCTGAGCAATCCCAGCTGTGCCAGCCTTTCCTCCCAGCAGAGCTGCTCCATCCCTCTGATCCCTGGTGCCTCCTCTGGACTGGTTCCAGCAGCTCCCTGTCCTTCTGCGCTGGGACAGAGCTGCTCAGGCTCACAGGGGCAGTGGTTACAGCTGAGAACCAACCCCTCACCCCCTCCCAGTTATGTTTGTGCAAGTCTTGGTCTTTAGGCACAATGCAGAGCCCAAACTGTCCATCCTGGCTCTAGCAGGAGGGTGACATTTGCTCCAGCACCCCAGAACACCCAGGTCCAAGCTGAGCCTGAGGGAGGAGATGACTCAAAGCTGAGCTGTGGCCTGACAGGCAAGAGAGATGGATCTAGGTTAAACAATCTGGCCCTGCTAAGCTGAGCCTTAACTCAAGCACAGCTACCCAGTGCCTCTGAACCCAAATCTAGGCCCACACCCACTGCCCAGTGTCACTGTCACTGGGGTGAGGTGCCACGGGTCATGCAGAGAATTCAGGTGAGGGTGGCATGGTGGCAGAGTCAGCAAAAGGAACTTTTCACTCAGGAACATAAAGGTCCATGGCTGGCTCTTCCCCCTGGGTCATTCCAACACAAATTCAGGCTTTTCAGGCAGCTTGGGAACAAAAGCAACTGGTCAGGTTGTGTCACCTCCCTCCTCAGAAGAGCTGGTGGGCCAGGGAAACAGGGCAGGAGAGGCCAGAGACAGAGAAATGGGACAGGAGCAGGAGCAGAGCAGGATTTTAATTGACCTGAACTGCAAGAGCTCTGAAGTGGCCCAGGATCCTCCTGCACAGGCCAGGAAGGGAGGAACTGGGCAGGAGCTGCCAGGAGGCTCCCACCAGCCTCCCCCTGCACTCAGCCCCTGGGAAAGGAGCAGAATCTGGAGGAAATCTGGACAGGAGGGAGAAAGGCAAGTTTAGGCAATTACAACACAATCTATGTCCTCTGCTGGGTGCTGAGGGCTTCTGAGGGACAGTCCTGGATGTGAACCTAAGCCATGACCAAAGTAATCAACAAATTTCACACATTTCACCCCAAACCATTACTACCTGAGCAGATAATTTTAATTTTTTTTTGTTGTTCACAGTGGCATGAAAAGCTCCAATCTAGCAATGCCACCCCAAACCAGATTTCCATTAGAAGCCTCTCTTTCCAGCACAGATCTCCAAGGAAATGTTGAATTACCACCAGCAAATGAAAACTCACTGTTTTTAACTTGGCAGGGACAGACTGACCATAAAGCCACCTTTGTATCAACCAGAAAAAATACAATTCACATCTACTTTTTTAAGGCATAACTTGGGGACATGTCTCTGTCACCAGCAGAGAAGGTGAAAAGAATCTACTTTGGATGAGATGAGATGGCACAAGCTCCAGAGGTGCCAGCAGAAATCCAGATGCTTCCAAGAAACCATTGCCGTGGCAGTAAATCTCAGCCAGAAAATGAAAGAACATTTTATAGTTGTTTCCGCCCCCGCTTTCTTTCTTTTCTTATTTTTCTCTTTCTTTCCAAACTTACCATGTTGACTTCAGAGATCTGGTCAATGCTGGAGATGTGGATGCTCATTCCCACTGTGACAGGGTTACCTGGAACACAAACAGGCTGGGTTAGGACCACATTCAAGTCCTCCTGTCTTATCTGCAATATAAGAATTGCCTGGAAATGCATGGATTTGATGTTAAGCAGCCCCACATTCCCTGAGTATCATGGAATGGAATGTGCTCAAGTGATTTGATTTCTCTCACTCCCAGATTTACAGACTCACCCCAAGGAGCAGTGCAGCCTAAGCTTGATTTTTTTTTTAATTCTGGAAGTTAATTACCCCCAGTAACACAATTATCTCTGGTTATTCCAAATAATCCCTTCAGAGACCATCAGCAGGCTCCTAGTGGGCTCACACAAGGTGGTCCTGATTGACCACACAAAGAGCTCAGCACCCAAGGCCATGCAAGCCACGGGCAGGAAACTTGCTGCAGCTCACTCCTCCATCACTCTGCTGGCTCTGAGTACTCAGCCTGAAAGTCCCAAGTGAGTTTTAACACCCAAGGCACCAGACAAGTACAGGAAACAGATCCATGAAGTGAAAAAGCAGCATTTGTAAGGTGGCTTTTCAGAGCAGAGCTCGGATTAGAGAACAGGACAGTCCTTACTGTGGGGTTAAAGCCATGTAAAACAATTTAAAACAAGATACACACCCACTACCAAACCCAGCAAAACCCCTCCTGCAGCTGGAAATGGGGTTTTTGCATGTTACCCTTCTCCTGCTCAGGCCCACGACCCCAAAGGCAGAGCACAAACCCAATCCCACTCCACGAAAATCCCCTTTACCTCACACATGCAAGGTGGAAAATGATCCCTTGCAATGCATCACTAGAAAGGGAAAGGCAAGCAGTTGTGCCACTCAAGGTATTAACTCTTCCATGCACTCATTAGCAGATCTAAGTGCTGAAATATTTACAGATAATCATGAAATGGCTTAGAAAGTAATTAGGAGATTGGGGGAGAGGGGAGAACCACACAACTGGAAATGGAGTGATTTTTTAATTATGTGTTACCAGAAGTAGGGAAGCAGTGTCATTAGGGGTGCCTTGTGATTGGGTGTGCTGTTCACCGAGACCCTCTGCTGCAAATTAAGCAGCATTATCCTTTAATGGAATATGAACAACACTGAAAACATCAGAATCAACCACTGTAATTAGGCCCTGCTATGCAAATCTCCTTAAAGAGGCAGTGCAGGCTCCAGCACCCCGGGCTGGCTGACAGGGTGCCCGAGGCAGGGGAGCTCAGGAGACCTCGTGGAGCCTCTGAAGATGCCATCACAGCCACACTCCAGACACATCTTAGCTGTGCTTGTGCCTTCATCCTTCACAAGGGAGCCAGGTGGGAAAATAACCAACAGTCACGCCAGGGAGACACGATCCTCCCGCAGCCTCTTTGTGCCAGAGGCTGACACAGGCACAGCAAAGCTTTTAAGGAAGTCTCACTTTGATAGTTTGTCTTTTTTTTTGCCCTGAAATCAGGGCCTTGTGATAGAAGCCATAGCAGGAGGAGGAAGTCAGAGCTGCCCTGAGGATCTTGCAGGCTAATTAGTTACAGGAGGAGAGTCAGGGCCACGCACAGGGCTGCAGCAGAGCCTGGCAGAAGCCACATTCCCATTCCAGAGCCTTTCTGCCATGCAGTGCTGCTCCCTCCAAGAGTGCCCTACTGCCTGCTTGGCTTCCAGCCTGTCCCCACCCGTGTTTGTGTCACTGTGGCTGTGCATCCTCTCCTTCCCCACCATCCTCACCAGTGCTTGTGTCACTGTGGCTGTGCATCCCCTCCTTCCCCAGCATCTCCACCAGTGCTTGTGTCACTGTGGCTGTGCATCCCCTCCTTCCCCACCAGTGCTTGTGTCACTGTGGCTGTGCATCCCCTCCTTCCCCAGCACCAGCGAGGGCTCTTCCCCCACTGAGAGCAGGCTGGGTGGGTAGAGCAGGGGAGCTCTGGCAGTGGGGATGCACAGATATCTGTCAAAGCCAGAGCCTGTGCAGTGCATTCTATGCATGCAGACAGTTGTGCTGTGTTCATCACCGTGGTATCTGAGTGCCCGGGGTCATGCAGTGACTCAGAGCCAGGGATGAGCTCCAGAGCTCCCCTCTCCCAGCTCCAGGAGCAGCTCTGGGCTGGAGGGATCAGCTCCCTGCAGAGTCAGCAGGGCTTCTCTTGGCACTGCCAACTCTTCCACATCCCATCTATCAGGGAGTTTGGGAGGCTCCACTGCCCACCTGCGAGCCCTGGGGTGTGCAGCTTTGGGCTCCCGTGTGTGATTGTGTTACAAAAAATGAAATGCAAGCCCTGCCTTTACTGCACCTACTTCATCTTGATGCCAGGGAAGCCATTTCACCTTCTCCAGCCCTGCTGGCTCCCAGACTGCTCAGGACAGGCATTCAGGAGCATGGACACAGCCAACACTAAAATATGTCCTGACTCTCAATGCAGCCCAATGGGAAACCAGGCCAGCTGGTGCCCAACATTCAGACTTTAAGTAGTACAGAAAAATAAACAAAGGACATCAATTCTGCCAATGTTAATAGCTTCAGGCAAGAGGGATACAAAAGTAGGGTATTTCAAATATGGGATAATGTCATCTGTAGATTTGTCCAGAAGAGACAAAATTTGTGGATTCAAGACAGGGCAAAAGAAGTAAACCTGATATTAAAGGCCCATGCTTTTATCTGTGCCTTGCCAGTGGCTACAAAGAGCTAGGCTTCCTTCCCTTAAAGAAAAAGCTTCTGCCTGGGAAGGATTTATAGGTAAGATCACGAGTGAGGGAGTGTGAGAAATTCTGCCACTTTTACCAGTGAATGGCACCCTCACACATCCCTGTTTCTCACCACCACTGGAGAGTTCACCAACATTTTGTCCTGAAAGTAGTTTGATGCCTGAGAATAATGCACTCAGGAAGTTGGGAGGGAAGCAGCCAAAAGAGTTATAATAAAACCTGTCCTTTTTCTGCAAGTGATACTTGTCAAATATAAACACAGTCAAGGTAGAGAACAAGTTGTGCTAATCTGCGATATTTTCCCAGCAACCAGTTATTACTTTCACATTTTATTTTATAATGCATCAAACCCCAGCACCTGGAGTCACGTTGCTAACTGAAATAACTCAGCACAGGTGTAGAGGAAAGGTTGTGTTTCCAAGCCTGTGTGCCTGCACTCCAGCCAGAGGTGATGGCAGCCTGGCCTGGGACATCCCTCTCAGAACTCAGCCTGGTTCTGAGCTCACTGAAGACAAAAGCACAAAATTCAGTGAAACAGAGGGGTGATCACTCAGGCAGCTGCCCAGAGCTGAGGTCCAAGCTGTCCCCTCTTCACTCCTACCCAAGGAAGTCAACACTAGAGCAAGCTCAGGTTCCTCTGCCTTCAGATCTCCAACTGCAACTCAGACACAGCCAAAGAGACACCAAACCAGTGGGGGAGAGCAGAGCTGCATTTATGGTGCACTGAAGCCACATCATTGTTATGAACTGCAGCCAGGGCTTCAAGGATGTTGGTTCCTGCATTCCTGACCACGTGGACTTGGCCCTGCTGGCAGAGCTGAGGTTTGCAGTGCTGAGGGACAGGGATCAGCCTGAAAATTACCCTTTAGTCTGAACTACAGGAGCAAAGGCATTAACTGGGTGTCAGGAATTTCACAGCTTCCCTGAACAATACCTTCCCACATTTCACTGCACTGAAGGCTTTTCCTAGATACCCAAACCAAATCTTCTCTGCAGTTTAAATGTAGTTTGGTCTCATCATTCCCCCCCCTCCACAACAGTGAAACAATAAATCAATCATCCTTCCTTAACAACAGCTTTTATGTTCTGAGAAACCATGACATCCCCCTCCCTCCCCCACCCATACTGCCTTGTCTAGATTAAATGCACCTGATTTCTTCAACCTCTCCTCAGAGGTCATGTTTTCTAAAGCTCTGACAATTAGTGCTGCTCTCCTCTGGCCTTTTGCCAATTTGTCTACATCTCTATTTTAAAGCCTGGTATCCACAAACCAGCCACTGAAGCAACAACACATTCGTAGAGACAAAAGAAAAAGCAACCTCTCCTGTACAAACCCTCCTAAAGCCACAGAAACATCTCCAAACCCTCTGCAGCCATCCTGGGAGTTGCTCACTCTGTGGAGGAGGTTGGAAATGGCAAAGGGGCAGCTGAGCTCCTGCCACTGGAGTGCATCACGCGTGCAGCAGGAGCGAGCACAGCCCTGTCTCTTCTGGACGAGAGGAGAAATTATTCAAGACAGCTTTGTGCATGAGCCTCAGCATTCCCTGCTTGCACCCTGCCTGTGGCATCACCAGTCTCTGAGATCCCTGCAGCAGCAGGAAAGCTGCTTTTAGGTCTTCTGCTGAGTAAACAAACCCAGCCAGAGAAAATTAGAGGCTTCAGTTACTAAACCTACATATAGAACAGGTCTGTGCCTTACCCTGCAATGGTAAACACCCATAGGCATGAGATTCCATCCATGCAAAGCCTGCTCCTCACTCTAAACCCTCCAGAAGCTGAAGGGCAGCCCCAAACCAGCCAGTCCCAGACAAGGTTGCCCTGCACTGTCTGGTGGAAGTGTTTCTGCACAGAAGGCTGGTGCAGGCAGGCAGGAGGAGGGCCAGGTTTGCTGAGGAAGGACCATGGCACCACAGTGCCTCTCTTGCATTTTCAGTGACCCCCCTCTCAACAGGACCAGCACTTGGGGCAATCTCAGTCTCACCACAGTCACAACCAGCACACAGCCTGTCATTGCCATTCCACTGCCAGGACTTTTCCCTCCAATCCTCCCTCCACACTCCTCAACGAGGCAGGGGCGTTCAGCATCCACTCGTCCTTTCTGCAGAAAATGGCTCACCCAGGCTGCTCCTCTGCTTTGTTCCCAGCACTGGACCTGGGGGCAGCCTGGCTCTGTGTTTCCAGCTCACAGCCAGGCCCACGTCATGGGCTGGTTACACAAGGCCTGACAGACGTGGTTAGTTGGGAGCCAAGAGCTCCCAGGTAATTGGAGGTGCAGAAGGCAGCACATCCAGCACCGGGCTTGTCGCTGGCTGAGGAGCTGCTGCCAGGATGAAAACATTCATCCTCTTCATAAATCTCCCTCTGGCCCTCCCAAAACAGACAGCCTTGAATCATTTTTGGCTGATGGACTAATTAGTCCTGTGCTGTAGTTTTTTTGAAACCACCCAAAAGATAACTCAGAGGCCAGCCTGTTGTCAGGACGCTCAAATTTACTACACACCAGTGCAGGCAGAATGGAAATGCTCCTGGGTTTTCAGCACACAGGAAGATTGGAAGAGGAGCTCACAAATTGCTGTCTGCGTAATAGCTGTGCTTACAGATCTCAGGACCAAGGCTCTGCTACAGCAGTGAGAGAACATCTGAAAGATGCCAGCCCAGCAGGCTTCACAAGCCAAATCACAAAGAAGTTTCCCAATACTGATTTTCCTGTTCCTTTCCTTTTATTTTAGCTTATGTACAGCATCAAGCACAAACTCGGTTTAGTGTTAACATTGCTTGAGGAACAAGAAAAGCTGACCATGTATCATGAAAGCAGAAATGTTCTGGGAACCACTTTCATCCAGCACCTCTGATTTGCAGTGACGTCTAGAAGCACCGAGTTCAGCAGGGTCCCTTAAGAACCTACTCAAACTTTTCCAACAAAATCCAGGTTTAAGCATCCATTTAACACTTTCCAATCCCTTTCTCACTTGGCTTTTTCCACTCTTATTTCCATGATCTCTTCCCCCAAACACAGCCAGTGCTGTGCAGTTCTTTTGCCAGGTTTAGCACAAGAGCCAGAAACATCAAACACATTCAGAGGCTGATATTGGAGCTCTCCCTCTACTCCCAGCTGGTCACCCCATGGAATCCCTTGGATTTAAAAGGGGAAAGCCTTTCAATGGCCTTACACTGTTATACATTACCAGAAGGAGAGATGGTGTCAAGGCAAGTTAGCAAATCTGGCATGGGATTTTTGTTGGGGGGAATAGGTTTTATGAGGGACTTGTCACTGCTGAGGAATCTCTCAGTGAGATTTTGGAGCTAAAAGATATGGCTCTGGCCTCCAGGGTGTCTGGGGATGTCAATGCCTGCTCTTTCCCCATGGATTCATGGCTCTGCATGGGCAGGAAGGATATCTACCACCACCAGTTCCCATGGAGATTGCAGCTGCTCTCCAAGTAGGTCTGGTAGAAAACAGTTTCTTGGGTATTTATTAGGTTTCCTTGGTATTTCTTAGGTTTCCTACATTTTCCCATACTCCTTCAGGGAGTGCCTGGCCCTTTTGACACCACTGAGCCCAGGCACAGAATGAGATTTTGCCTAAACCTGGTGTGGTTTCCATCCCTCAACACCATACCAGGCACAGCACCACCCTGTGCAAGGAGGATAATAAGGATATCCTGTGCCATTGTCCTCTCCTGGCATCCTGGCATTATCACCTCATCCAGTCAGACAACTGAACTTGAAATATTTATTTAAGAAAGGGGAATAGTTAGGACTTCCCAAGGAAAATGCCACGTTGGAGGAAGCTCTCGCCAGGATATCAAGGACAGCACAAAGATAGGATGGAACATCTAAGGAAGGGTAAAACCACAGCAGAGCTCCTGAGCAGAATTTTGGAATGTCCAAACACAAACCATGGTGCAAGCAATGAGGCTCCTGTTCAGTGAGGAGCCAGCAGCCCTTGCAGAGCAGGCAGGGCTGACCTCTGTTCCTGCCAGCACTGCTCCCTGAGATGCTCTTTGCAAACACACAGCTTAACCTGCATAACAGCAGCCACAGTCCCAGCCTGTTGTCACATGAAGCCTCCCTATGGACCTGAACAGTCACAGAACATTTTCTCAAGCAAACTGTGCCTGCTGCTGAGGCAGTGCTGAGGGATCCTTCTGGAGGAACAGTGCTTTCCCAGGGCAGATGCAGCACCCGCTCTGTGGCTGTTACAGGGGAAGCAGAGAGTTAAGGAGCACAATCTGTGAGGCACGGTGGATTACCTAATCTATCTCATGGGTATTTTTAATGGATTAGTGGGTATTAGAGTGGGATATTGCAAATATCCCATGGAAATTTGGAAGTGAGAGAGAACAATCGGCTGGCTGCAAAAACAGTGTAAAGGTTGTCCCAGAGGGATTGAAGGATTACAGAGGAAGCTAAATCAAGGTTGATTTTAAAAGATGTTGGTAGACAGCTACCCGAGCTGAATAAAAACAAAGTCTCAAATGTACAGGCTTGAAAATGGAACAAGAGAGTAGACACCAAGCCTGACAGCATCTGGACTGCCAGTGGACCCAGTCCAGCAGAGCACCTGTATACACACACAGGGCTCTCAGCATTAAAAACAGTTACTGACTACCCAGAACATCATCTGTTCTTGGAAGAGACCTAGGTCAATATTCAGGAGATAGATTTTTAAAGCTGTTTCATCCTCAGTGATGAAAACAGTCTTCCAACAGCTTCTGCTTGTGAATCTCTTGCCCAGGTGATGCATATTTGGTAAGGTTACAGCAAAGAAAGAGGAAAATAAATTCTCAGGTTTGTCAAGCTCTAATTTAGAGACACACAGCTGCATCACCTCACCAGCCTTCTTCACCCTGGCACTGACCAGTGGGTCCAAGCAATCAACTCTTTAAGAGCAACTTTACCAAGAGGACTGAGTGCCAGCTCCCATCCACCCCTTAAAGCTGGCAGTGCCCATCTGAGACAATGGCCAGCTTGCATTGCAGGGGTGTCACTGCCACTGGAGTCTTTGTTGGAGCAGGGACATGGCAGAAGGTGGGTCCAGACCTGACCCTTGGCAGATGAAGGCAGTGCTCCAGCCTCCTGGAGCAGGGCTCACCTGCCCTTCCCGTGTCCCCAGGGCACTCACAGGCACCAGCTCTGAGGCTCTGCAGCCTGCAAGGCACACACTTGGTGTTCCTCTGTTCTCTGCAGAGCACTATGCAATACCACATTTCCCTGTGTTTACACTGATCAAATCCCAGGAAAACAGAGACACTGAGCATCCCAGGTCCCTCCAGCTCTCCTCCACCAAGAGTAGTAGCAGGAGGACAGCAGGGCTTGCCAAGCAAGTGCCTGTTGTAGACTGACAGCAAAGCAACACAAGACAGGCTTCTTCTCCCCAGCAGCAGCGTGAAGCATTGTGCCCACGCTCATCAGCCACCCCCACACCGCTCCACCTGAGAAGACTTCCCTCCTACCTCTGTCAGGATCCTGGCAGGCAACTGCATCTCTGCAGGGGCCCTGCCAGAGCAGCCCTGGGGCACAGCTCTGCCCGCCTGGGAAGCTCTGGTGGACTCAGGAATAGCCCAGTCCTTCTGCTTTTACTCAGAGCTTGTGTTTGCCCCATCTCCTAGAGCCAGCCAGGGCACTGCCAGACATTCTGCTCCTCCAGCTGGGGCAGGCTCAGAAGCCTTTGGCACCTTCCTGCTCCTCCTTTCCCAGCCCTGTTACCCTGCTTTTGAAGGGGGCAGCACTTCAGGAAGGATTGCACACAGGCACGAGATATTTTGAACCCTTGGGTGCAAAAGTAAGCAGGGTATTGAACCATGTACCAGAACACTCTCACCACAGGCAGCTGCCCCATCTCAGTCTCTGAGCACACCAAACCCGCAGGACTCATCACAGCCTCACAAACACTCTTTACAATGCCAAATGTTCCATCTCTGTACTAGTTCTGGTGTTACAAGGCCCACAGAGGCACACTAGGGCTGAATCCTAAGTTCTGGGATCCCTCCCCCAGCATCATAAAACTCCTTGCAGAGCCAGGAGGTAGGAGTGCAGCAAAATACCTGGAAAACCACAGCACCACCCTCCTCCTCACAGCCAAACCACCCCCAACGGCAGGGGTGGTGCTGCTATGTGTGCAACTGCTATCCTATCCTATCCTATCCTATCCTATCCTATCCTATCCTATCCTATCCTATCCTATCCTATCCTCTATCCTATCCTATCCTATCCTATCCTATCCTATCCTATCCTATCCCATCCCATTCCATCCTATTCTATTCTCTATCCTAACTGATCCTATCCCCTATCCTATCCTCTATCCTATCCTATCCTATCCTATCCCATCCTCTATCCCATCCCATCCCATCCCATCCTATTCTATTCTCTACCCCATACCACCCCACAGGATCCAGCCACTCCCTCCCTCCCCAGGCCACTGCACCCCTCAGGCCAGGTTGCCAGCACGGCCCACAGCTGAGGTCATTTAGCAGTTTTCCCTGCCTGGCAGCTGTGGAATTTTCTCCCAAGCTGCCCCTTGGAATGTCTCATTTCTCACCTGCCCAGCCAGGGCACAAAGGTGCTGACCCAGCTTTTCAGTGCTGGTGCTTTCCTGGCACGTGAGCAATTGATGTTTTCTCCATGCAGAAGCCTCTCTCTTGTGTGCACTGGAAATATTCTCCCCCAAAGCACCTGCAGACCTGGCCTGGACTATGGGATGTGACCTGTTCGGGAAAACACTCTCTCACATTACCAAATCCTGAGCCATCTAATCCCCTTAGCTGCAAATGAGCTGAGCCAAATTAATTTAAATGGGTTAACACAAGCTCCTCTGTTCACATCAAATCCCTTTCTCTGTCTTAGAAGTGTTTGTAACAACAACAAAATACCTGGACTTGTCATTTTTATCAAAGTGACAACAACAAGGTGTTTTCTCTTTTTTCCTCCCTGTTTTCATTTTTTTTATGAGTTAGTCACACCTCCTCATCTCTGTTTACAGACTCGTCTTTAAAGGATGTAATTCCTGGATTTGATCCAGTTGGACATCCCCAGCATGTGGGGAAAAAACAAAAGGAACAAGATGGCCAGGTTGGGACCTGGTGCTAAACTTGCACCATGACCAAGGCTTATGTTTGGGACAATTTACAGGGCAAGTATTGAAAAAATGGAGTGAGTCAGATCTGAAAATATCATTACATTCACATTAAATTCCTATCTCGGTTAGGAATCACGAGAAACAAAGCACACACCTAAAACCAAGCCTCCTGCTTTCCAAATGTCATCCATGGATGACAAGTTTTCATCCCTCAGTTTCTGAGGCTCTTGATCTGCTTTGTTCAGGTGGTCCTGGCCTTTCTCCACAGTCTGAAACAGGGAAGATCTTATGAAATTTTGTGTGACCAAGAATTGAAAGAGTTTAGTGGAAAAAAGATTCTAAGATGTTCACTTCTGAAAGATTACCCCCTGTGCTGGTGTTTCCATTATTTCAGTAAGGCTTGATTTGCAATAATGTCCGGAACAAAAGTTGCCTTTTAGCCCAGAACCTCTTTATTAAGACATAAAACTAAGTCCCATTTGCTCACCAAAATAATTGCTTTCACTCAGGATGCATGGATGAGTGAATCTTGCAGAGCTTTTACATATATATTCATCTCCAGCAATTCATCAACACAATAAGCACACATTATTAACTTGAGTACTCATCAATTTCTTTTTTCTGGAGCTTCAAATACTAGCAAGGAGCTAGTGTGCAATAGGGAAGAAAAACATGTAGGGAACTTGTGATAAATGTTCTATTTTTGCTGTGAAAGGAGGATAAGAAGAGAAATTCAGCTCATAGCCTACCCTCACTTCCAAAAATTTCCTGCCAAGCTGAGATCCTTCTCCAGAGGCCAAGAGAGTGGGCTTTCCTGCAGACCTTCTCCAGGTGACATCTGTGGCCTCCTCTCCTGGCCTGATAGCTTCTGATCTTACACCCAGAGCTTTGCCAGTGCCATGGGCACCCTCTTTTTTGTGCATCACCCATTGAATCGCCCAGTGCAACCCTTGGATGTGGCTTTACCCCTGGCACAAGGTTCCCCTGTCACCTGCTGTGGTGTCACCAGCGCCAAGCTCCTTAAAGGGAGCAGGAATCATCTCACAGAGTGTAAGAAAAGATTAAGAACTACTCCAGGTAGCTGAGGAGATGTGTTTGGAGAGATCTGCTGGCCAGAAAGCCCATCCTGGCTCTGCAGGAAGAGGAAGGGGCACATTGGTGCTCTCCCAGCTCAGCTGACTGTCCCAAATGTGAGCACAAGGTGACAAAGTGTCCCAGGAATCAAGGCTGTCACCTTATTTCTTCCCTGCTCTTGGGCTGTGTCACAGATAAAAGCTCACCATGGCTGTTAGTGGCTGGAATGGTTCTGCAGGCTCACAGTGCAGCCTCACATGGGGCAGGGAAGGCTCTGGTGTCCCCTCCTTGCTGACAGCCCCTGGGGGAGTCACTACAGAAGCACAGGAGTGAAAGCTGAAAGCAGTGCAGGATACCCTTCACAGTTTCCCTACTCTATGACATGATCATAACAATAAATATATTTTCTGCCACCTGTAGTGGCTTTTTAAATATTTTGCCAAAGATCAAATTTACAAAATTTCCCTTTTTCTCTGATGTGGTGTTGAAGAAAGTCCTTCTGCTTCACCCATCAGAAGGGGAACTATATGTAGACAAGATTAATGCCCATTAATGAAGAGCCTTTCCTATGGCTATACCATGACACTTCTCCACAGCAAGAAGTGGGCTCACCTGCCTGTTCCCTGTGGGGATTCCACAGGACACCACAGCTGAAGGAAAGGTCACAGTTTGGTGACCAAGCAATGGCCCAGAGCTCAGGAGGTGCTAGGTCTGTTCTCACAAACAAAGAGAACAGCACGAAGCAGAGCTTCCCAGTGCCATTCCTGGGGCTGCTGTGGGATTTCACCATCACCTCCAAAACTCTTCCCCCTTTAGGTGTCCCCAAGGTGTTAAATGGCCCCAGAGATGTCCCATCCTCCCCCAGGTGGTGGGGGAGATTTGTTAGTCAATGTTTGCACAGCACAGGAGCCTTGCTGATATCTGTCCCACAGAGCCCCTAATACCACCCAGGAACAAATTCTATTTGTGCACACTCAACATCACATCCAGCTCAGCCCTGATTTGAGAATCCTTTCTGGCGAGTGATGATGTCCAGGGCAGAGAGAGCACAGCTTGATTTCCAGAGCCCAGGCTGAGCTGGCAGAGCTGGCAGGTAGAAATATCTTGTTTTGACTGGTAAACTGAGCAAGTTTGACATGGAAACCACTGAGGGAGAATAAATATGGAACAACAAGATGTAATTTTACAGAGTCTCTCTTCCAACTAGAACTGCACTCGGAGTCATCCCAGAGTTGAAGTAAGAGGTCCTGAGGTCTAGAGAGGGGAATTCTGGACATGGTGGGTTGGGCTGAGGCTCACCCCTGTCACAAACACAATTATTTAACAGCACAATTCCTGCAGGACTGCAAAGAACAGGAGAAACAGGAAGGGGAGGGGGGAAAGATCAGAGGGAAAAAAAGAGGGTTTTGCTATGGCACAGAACCGGGGATAAATGCCACAACCAGATAAACAGCCTATAGGAATGGTGTGATCAGTGCTGCCCAACCCAGCCTGCTCAAAGCAAACAGCAGAGCTCCCACATTCCAGCAGGAAGGGAGAAGAGCTCTGCTTCCTTCCATTTCATGAGAACAGGATCAATCCCTGGGTCTCCAGCAAACCTGTTTTAATGACCATTCTGTTCATCCTGTAGGGCTCCACCACCCAACTTTGCCCTTTCTCACCCACAAGATGTGAATTCCTCTGAAAGACCTCGTGCCTTCATTAAACACATATTTTGTCTTGTCCATGTTTCTGGTCATGCTTTAACAAGAGCATGATATTTCACATGAAATATCAAGATATAAAAACCTCCAGCAAGGGCTCTCTGCAAGAATGGATTTTACAGACCAGACAGTGTCAGCACCACCAAAAAACCCTTTTACATCCAGCCACCCTGACACTGTAGCAGCCTCCAACTCTTTTTCTTTGAACCAGACATGGGTGAGAAAAATGATATGCAAACACAGAGTCTCTTTCACACAGCAGCACAACTGCAGCACATTCCTTGGCTTTTCTATTTCGTGTTACATGGATTAAAAATACCTCTCTGCCTAACTGGGATACTGGGAGTCTTAGGAGATGAACAATGCAGGTATGTAAAGCTGCTCTGATGAACAGCTCCAGGGCGGTGAGAATATATTTTGAGTAATCAAAAGGACTTGTACTAATGGATTTTACACTCCTTTCACATTGTGCTTTCAGTGGCAGTCCCTCGAAGGCGAGTTTGCTGGCAGGAATAATCTCAGAAATGGTGAGTGCTACGTAGATGTTTGTCAAGGAGGAGCATGGGTCCAGGTGATGTGGCAAAATCTGGCTATAAACAACAATCTGCTTTTAGTCAGTTAATTAATTAAGAAGTATTGGAATTATTCTGCTAATTAGTAACCCGAATGCATTGCATCTTGATGTAAAAAAATCTATGACTAAGGGTGGAGGCAAAATTCCTGGAATAAAAGCTTAGTTAAAATGATGATGACGTCTTTGTTTTAAGAGAGATCTCTGAGGGGTCCTTGCCAGCCCAGGGCCCTGCCATGGAGTGGAAGAGCAGCTGTGCCAGGGCCTGAGCAGAGCTGCAGGGAGAGGCTGCCCCAGCCAAGGGGCAAAAGGAAGGAGAAGGGCAACCAAGTGAATTTATCCCACAGAGGCTTGGGCATCAGAACCAACATCTCCTCTAGTTCCAGTTGGAAATAGATGACAGCAAAACTTTATGCTCCTCACTGGACACCACATCCTGAAAAGCAGGCACAGTTCTGTGGCAGGCGCACAGCTTGCCCAGAAACCCAAGGCCAGCCTCAGGGGAACTCATCTCCATTGCTGTCTTCTCCAAAACTGCCTCCACTGCTCTGTGCCAGAGATTCTGTCTCGAAAGGAGGATAATAAGTGTGGCCACACCTGAATGCACAAGGGTGTTCAGTGTGCAGCAAGAGGTTCACAAGCTCTGTCACACTGGAGGAAGGGACTGGTCTAATATCCAAAAACATTATTGCCCTCAAGAACAAAATCGTGAGGAAAACAAAATGAAACAAAATGGATGAAGGTTAGGTGGAAGGATGCCCACTGCTGAATGGATGTTATGGAGCCAGTTCTTAATTAAACTGTCCACAGCATCCTTGCTCATTGCTTTTCCTTGATTGATAGAGGATGGATTTGCAGGAGGGCAGTGCTGACAGTGCCCTGCCCACCCTGCAGTGGGTGAGGGGAAGCCCACAGGAAAGGGAAGATGTTTTTGTGTGCTCTGTCCTACCCCAGTCACCTGAAGCTCCTGGATTTCAGTGACCTCTGTGTGTCTCTCTCTCGGGGCACTGGGGCTGAGTGCTCACAGCTGTGGCTGAAATCAAGAGGAGCTGTGCTCCAAACAGGCACTGCCTGCCTCCAGTGCTGCTGAGCATCCTGGAGAATCACCCCCTCACTGGGCACCCCTCAGCAGGGGACACCTTTGGCTCCTTGGGGGAGAGGTGTGAACACGCTCCTGCTGTACTGCTGTGCTTGGCAGCAGTCATAAACACAGCTGAGGCTGTGTGGAGAGCCGGTCTGAGCACAGAACAGCCAGGAAAGCACAAGTCCAAGAAGGAATTTGGGTGCTCAGTCCCAGCCTTTGCATCAGACAATCAACCCTCCCTAATCACCTGCTGTGGCCACCTCAGCTGTCCCCACTGCCATGCCCCCAGCCTGTCCCCCTCTGGAGGGAAGGGAAGGAGAAAAATCAGCTCCATGTGTAAATGGCACCTTGGTGTGCTCTGCAGGGCTGCTCAGGAGCAGGCAACTCTTGGACCTTGCCTCCTATGCACCCTCACAAGGGGACCAAACATAGATCCCTGGAGAAACCCCAATTCTGGCTTTTTCTGAAGTCTTGTGTGTCTGACTTTACAGTCTCCAAGTCCTTTTCACAGCATGTATTTCGTATAAAAAGAGCAAAGTGAAAAAAATAGAAATTCCATCATGTGGCAATGTGTTAACATCCACATATGTCCCAAGAAGGACGGGATCCTTTCATTTCCTGCCACTTCAGTTAATGAAGTAAGACACAACAGCAGGAGGTTGTCATCTTCCTTCTGGATTAGCCCTAGAGAGGATGTGACCCATGGTCTGGAGCCAGAAGTCACAAAAACTGGGGAGGAAGTGAGGGCTGCACAGCTGCAGCCAGTTTTACTGACCAAGAATGGCCTTTTCTTAATGCTCTTTATTCAGGAAGGAAAGTGAGACTACTGACTGCCCTAGTAGGAATTCACCTTTCCTTTGGCCTTGAGTCACACTGGGGTTTACAGACTTCCCAGACAGCTTCTGTCTCTCCTTCCTCAATTAACTCCTTTCCCCAGCCTGATCCATAATTACCCCTCTGCTTTCAAACCCAGAGCTACAGCCACGGTGTGGGGACAGAAGGGTGACATTTCCTGGTGGAGTCAGGCTCTGTGAAGGGCAGAATTTCACATTCACCCCATGCCCAGCTCTGGGCAAGTCCTCCTGCGAGCAGGGAAGGAGCTGTCCCTGGTGGGACCAGAGCCTTCCTGCCAAATCTCAGTTCCCTGCCCCAAAAGGGCTGGCTCAAAGCATCTCAGAAGAAAAAGGAAAATTGAATCTAGCTGCTCTGAGATTTAAACCATTTTTGCCACAGAAGAGGAGGGGAAAGCTGAAAACCAAAGCCTATAAAGGCAGGTGAGCAGCTCCTGTGGGACCCCAGAGAGGCAGCCCAGGAGCAACACCCACTGCCCTCTTCCAGCCCCATATCCTGGTCCTCCTGCAGCAGCATCACTGCTCTGAGGTACTGCCCCAGCACCAGAGGCAGTGGGGACACAGTCCTTGTGCCAGCCAGGTCGCTGGTGGCCCTGGGGACACGCCTGCTCCCCATGCAGGGGTCAGCCCTGCAGTGGGTGCTGCCAGTTTCATCCCCCAGCGTTTTAGGACAGGGAAAAAAACCCCAGCACGTACATGTTTTGGCTTGTTCTCAGAAATTTCTGAATCATTTTTCCTAAAATTTCCCCCCCCCTTCAAAACTCCAAAGCAATCTAGCTGCCTGGAAAAAACCACCACCTGACACGCAGTGGAAAACAGGGACATTTTCGGGAAGGCTTGAACAGCACCACCAGCCTTGACCATGGAAGAAACTAAATTCCCATTCCTTCCAGCACAGGAGCACTGAGAGCAGCAGTTTCCCAGGCACACAGGGCTGCTGGGCCAGGGACATAACCCAAGCACCCCATCCCTTGCTGCTGCAGCCGTGCCAGCTGGTGCAGCCGCTCAGCCCCGCCAGTTTTGGAGCCCTGAACCACTGACGATGCTTCACTGCAACACTTTATGCATCAGCAATCATTTATTTTTACAATTCTGGCTTTCAAGTGATGCTGTTACACAGGAAAAGGCTGAGGATTTCATCCCCAGCTCCACTGAATCTGGAGCGGCCAGTGAGGAAGGAATACTGAGGGATGAACAGGATATGGGAGCAGGGCTGGGTGCCCAGGAGGGTGGAGGTGTGATGGAGCAGAGGGGAGCTGAGAGCAGGAGGGGCAGGGCACAGAAGGGAGGAAGGCCAAGATATTGCAGCAAAGAGGGGTTTGGATATCCCAAATGAGGGTGGCAAGAGCTGGGAAGCCTCATCCATGACACAAAGCAGATGAGGAGCAGGACACAGGCTCATTTCAACACAAGACCCTTGAAGTGCTAATTTTTCTTAGAGAAGTTTGAATTAAAAATGGAGCAGGGAAATCTGCTGGATCCACAGACATGAAAATCCAGGATTTACTGTACAATCCCAAGGGCTTCATGGTCATTCTGTTTTTACCAGGCATTTCCAGACACTTGCATTCCCCCCAGGAGAAACACCAGGAACCCTGCACTCCAGGAGGGCTGGCAGCAAGGAGCACACAGTGCCCTCACCTTGCTTTTGGCTACCAAGACCTGCAAATGATGCTGGAAAACCATCAAGAGCCATCTGCTTGGAACTCTTGCAAAGTTTTGGGCTGGAAACGTTGCACCAACAGAGAGCAGCTGAGTCACTGAGCTCAAGTGGGATCTTCCTGCCATTCCTTCATTGCCTTCTCTACCCTGGGGCAATATCATCTTAGTTTGCTTTCTTTTCCCTTTTTTTTTTTTTCCTAACTAATGCTTCTGAAAGTGAGTGCCTAAGAGCACTTACAAGAGCCAGGGTGCTGCTCTGAGATGATTTCCAGACATTATCTGCAGCACCCCCTGCTCAGCCAGCCCTAAATCATGGACATCCTGCTCACCTGCTGGTGGAATTTGTGTGCTATATAAATCACCCCCAGGCTGTCCATCCCCCAGGGCCAGCCCATGGCACCCACCTGGGGTTTGATGTCCCAAACCCTCTCTCTGTGTTGTTCTGATCTTGCAGTACCAGGACAAAGATCTCTCTCTTGGAGGCCTGGCTGCATCTTGTTCCTCCCTGCACATCCCTCCTGAAGGCTGCTCAGATCCCCACCACAGCCCTGGCCAGACCCTTTGGACTTGTTTGCCATCAGCCCTCCTGTCCCCTCAGTGCCAGGCCCTCTCCTGGTCCCTGCATGTCCCACCCTGGCACTGTCCCACATCTCTCCAGCATGGGGTGACACTCCAGGCCTTGGGGACAGCAGGAAACAGCAGAGGGGACTGTCCTGTCCTGTGTCCCCTGAAACACCCGAGGGGACTGTCCTGTCTTGTGTACCCTGAAACACCAGAGGGGACAGTCCTGTCCTGTGTCCTCTGAAACACCCGAGGGGACAGTCCTGTCCTGTGTCCCCTGAAACAGCAGAGGGGACAGTCCTGTCCTGTGTCCCCTGAAACAGCAGAGGGGACTGTCCTGTGTCCCCTGAAACACCAGAGGGGACTGTCCTGTCCTGTGTCCCCTGAAACACCAGAGGGGACTGTCCCCTAGGCTGCCCCCACCTAACCAGGGTGGATTTCCTGTGGAGCTGCTCCCAGATTTTCCCATCATCTCCACACGGCTCCAGCTGTCCCCTTTGGTGTCCCCTGCTCAGCCCAGCTCCCCAGGTGAGCACATGGCACTCATTGCCAGGGTTCCACTCCTGAGAGCTGACCTGCTCCACGGCCTAATGGGTTTCCAAGGGGGTGGGGGAGAGGGAGGAGAGCGAGAGGCTGATGCTTCTCAGCCACTCAGCTCGGCCCAGAGCTAACGAGGCATCTCAAAATTAAAAAGTGAACTGCAATCCCCAGCAGGCCTGTCCTCCTTTTGGCATTAGGCGGAGTTCTCTTTCTCTTTTTCAAAAAAAATTTTAAAAAAAGAGGACTAGGGAGCCACGAGTTGTGTTTGGAACTGTGGAAGCACCACATCCTGGGCAGGGTGGGGGTGCTGGGATGAGCCTGGGGGCTCTACTACAAAGATTGTGAGGGGCAAGAGCTGCCTCACCATGGCAGGTGGTACATGGGAACAGGTCCCTCCGTGTGCCTTCACACCTAAAGCATCCCAGCTGCTCCTGCTCTACAGGCAGGAGTCAATGGAGGAGGCAGCCCAGGACGCGGAGCTGGGACACTATCCCCAAGGTTGAGGGTGGGGACAGGGCAGGGTGACTGCCTCTGATGTGGGGACAGGAGGAAACAACTCTGCTGCAGGAGGAAAACTCGGGGAAAGCAGCAGGAAAGAGCAGGGAAAGGAGGAAGGGAAGCCAGACTGGTTCATCATGTTTGCGGGTTGCATTCCTCAGGTGGGAATCTGTCTGGGCAGGACCTGGCTGTGCCCACACCTCTGGGGAGCCCAGCACTGGCTGCTGTGACCTTCCTGCCCCTGGTGCCTCACCCTTGAGCCACAGAGAGCTGAAGGCTCTGGCTTTAGAGGCACAGCTTACCCTGGTTCATGGGCAGTTGAGTGGCAGCTGCTTTGCTGCACTCCTCTCCCCTTGGGCAGGCAGCTGCCCATCCTGTCAGACCCCCTGGTCACTCGTGGCCAGCCCTGAGGCATGTCCATGACATTCCTTTGGGGCACGGGGCTCCCAGCAGGACCTACCACCCATCCAGGGTGCCACCTTGGCCATTCCCAGCTCACCCTCACTGGTGTTCCCAGGATGGGAGCACAGGGGTGGTGGGATCACCTCCCCTCACAGAGAGGGCTGACAGCCCCCCTGCCCAGCTGGGAGGCAGAGGAGGGGTTGCAGGACAGCCCAGGTGGAGCACAGGGCAGTCCTGGAGAACAATCCAGTCCTCAGGATGCTGGAAGTGGAGCTCAGTCCCACATGACCCTGGGGGACAGCAGGGCTGCACACACACAGCCCCAGGGCTTTGCCCAAACTGTGCCTTTTCCACGGAATCACAGCACATCAGAGCAGGAGGGCACCCACAAGGATCATCCAGTCCAACTCCTGACCCTGTCCAGGACACCCCAACAAGCCCTGCCTGTGCCTGAGAGCATTGTACAAACACTCCTGGAGCTCTGGCAGCCCTGGGGACATGGCCATTCCCTGGGGAGCCTGCTCCACGTTCCAATCACCCTCAGGGGAAAGAACCTTTTCCTGATATCCAACCTGAGCCTCCCCTGGCACAGCTTCATGCTGTTCCTGTGGGCCCTGTGGCTGTGCCAGCTGCACACCACTTACTGGGGAGAACTACAGCCTCTCCACAACAGGACTGGGAGCCACACAGGCTTAGACACCTCCTGATCCCAGTGGATTTCACCTAGAAATGGGTTTGATCCAAAAGCCCAGAGAGCTGGTGTGCTCTGGGTACAGCAGTGGTACAAGGAAACTTCCACCCCTTTCCCTGGCCTTGTAACACCAACAATCTCCAGCTTCCAGACATTTGTGTCAGCCCAGCTGGAAATGCTGCAGGAATTTTGCCTGGATAAGCTTTTCCTAGGGTGGGAGCCAGGCATGCTGAGAGTTTGGGCATCCCTGCACCATGAGCATCAAGGTGCTCCCCACCAGGACCTCGCTCTCATGAGCAAAGGGAAGGACAAGAAAGGGTGAAGGGCAACAGTGAGGCAGTTACAGGGAAGGGGGTTATGGTCATAATTCTATTTCTTTGCTTGGGTGAGGAGAAATGCAGCTTGCACTTTGGGAATTCAGAGCAAAATCCAATGAAATGCCAGGGCTACCCAGCCCCATCCATCCTGCAGTGCCTGCCAAGCCCAGCCCCAGCACTGCACAGATCTGTAGGGTCAGCAGAGGAAGGGCTGAGCCGTGTCCTGGGTGCCCTGGGGGCTGGAATCAGGGAACAAAACCTGCTGGTCCCAGCCAGGGCTCCCTGTGCTCCGTGGCTCTGCAGAGCCAGCTCTGCTCCTGCTGCACTGGATCCCAGTCCCTGCTGTGCCTGTGCACCCTGCTCCTCTTCCAGTTTTATGTCATCTCCACGGCTCTCCCCCTCATAAAATGTGACTGCACCAATTTCTGTGGTCAGGCCTGGCCAGGTAATAGGGACATTTCGTGTTTGCTGGGCAGAGCCTTTAAATCAAAGC
Source organism: Loriotus luctuosus (assembly GCA_035582745.1). Classification (NCBI taxonomy): domain Eukaryota; kingdom Metazoa; phylum Chordata; class Aves; order Passeriformes; family Thraupidae; genus Loriotus; species Loriotus luctuosus. The sequence goes on along the minus strand of JAWWEY010000243.1, from coordinate 16,128,595 downwards.
CAGCCTGCCCCATGCTCAAAGGAGAGAGGGAAGATTTGGAAGCCCTGTTTGCCTGCAGGATGCTGCACCCAGAGTGTCTCCCCACTGCCCTGGGTGACCTCCCCTGAGCACTATGGAGGGGTGGGCATCATCTCCCCCACCCAGAGCTCTCCCTGAAGCCAGGGGCTTCAGGAGAGCAGTGCCTGGTGCTGCCTCCTGAAAGCCCCTGTTCCACCACGGGGTAGAACAAGGAGATGAGGGCGGTGGGATGGTGTTTGTGGGGTGGAAGGGACTCTGCTGAAGGGTACAGGGTTGTCAGAGCATGGGGCAGGTCTGGGTGAGGTGCAGGGAAACCAGAGGCTTCAGGGAGAGATGGGTTTGGTCATGGGGAACAGCAAACTGGGGTGTCTTCAAACCCTGCTGAGAGCAGTAAGGGTATTCCTTCAGTGCCAGCTTCTAGGAACTATGGGTCAGCCCTGTTGGGAGAAAACTGCTCCCTTGAGTCACTAAATAATTGTCCCTGGCCTCTCTTCCCCCTGAGAGCATAGGCATGAGCCTGTTTCCCATCAGTCCCATGGAGAGGGACACCTGTATATGTCCTCCTGTGGGCTGAGCATCCCCCAGCCCCTCACATCTTCTCATCAGGAGGAAATAGCATTGCCCAGAAAAGACTTAAAGCAGCCAAGCTTGTCAGGCTGAGTCCAGAAGCCCTCAAATCCCCCTCCCTGTGCTTTTCCAGTGCCTGCTCCTCTCCAAGAAATGGACCTCAACTGGATCTGGGAACATGACAGTGCCCGAAGATTTTCCATATTTCATCTCCACCAGGCTCTTGTGATTCTCCTGCTTGCTCACAGGACCCAAGGGAGGAACTGAAGATCCTTGACCCCAGGGAATATTTTGTGCCTCACTGTTGCTGAGGGAGCAGCTTTGCAGGCCAACCAACAACCCCACCAGCAATCACCTCAACCCTCTGCAGGGAAAAGAGCCAAAACATCTGGCACTGGGAGCAGAAATGGAGGAGGGATGACTTGTTGTCCATGATGGAGGAAAGCTTGGAGCAGAGGAAGAGCTGAGTGTCTCTGTTGTGGCAAAATATCCCCAGAAACATCACACCATGGACAGCGCAGCTGCCTGCAGAGATGGGGGGTGCTGGAAGGAGAGGAGCCAGCAAGAGGAGAAGGGAAAGCAGGAGGGGTGACAGAAATGTGAGGGAGAAGGCCCTAAGGACGTGAGGGAGAAGGCCATAAGGACATGAGGGAGAAGGCCCTAAGGACATGACGGAGAAGGCCCTAAGGACATGAGGGAGAAGGCCCTAAGGACGTGAGGGAGAAGGCCATAAGGTCATGAGCGCTGGGGCTGAAGGTGTCTGAGGGGAACACTGCCCACTGTGTGTGACTGAGGGACCAGCACAGACACAGCCCTTGTCCCCTGCCCCTGTCCCTTGTCCCCTGTCCCCTGCCCCTGTCTCACCTCCGAAGTCGGGCCTGAGGCGGACGTCATAGCCCTTGAGCAGTTTGTCCACAATCTCTTTCACCACAGAAATATTTCCAGTGGAGGGGCTGAAAGACAAAAGAAGAGAGTTCTCGTCATCCCGTGTGGCACCAGGGGTCCCGACCAGCTCCCTCAGCATCCTTCACACCCCAGGGCACCAGAACACCTCAGCCACCAGCAGAGCCTCTCTGAGTTCCCTCTCACTCGTGTCTTCTGTCCTTGGCACAGCTCCCAGCCCCCTGCCTGCCCACGAGCCCCTGAGCCATCCTGAGAGGGGCTCAGAACTCTCAGCAGTGTTTGGCTCCTCTTCTGCAGCTCACCCTGACTCCAGGGCACCCCAAGCTCTGTTCTGGGTGTCCCTCCGGTGTAGGCACCCCAGCGGTTGGGTACAGCAGTGGTACAAGGAAACTTCCACCCCTTTCCCTGGCCTTGTAACACCAACAATCTCCAGCTTCCAGACCCCTGTGTCAGCCCAGCTGGAAATGCTGCAGGAATTTTGCCTGGATGAGCCTGCCCTGGGGTGGGAGCCAGGCATGCTGAGAGTTTGGGCATCCCTGCACCCCTCAATGAGCACCCTGGCCACCGACCCACACACCCGGGGGCCTTCCCTGTCCCTGCCCACAGAGGGGTGCACAGACACAGAGGCAGAAACTGTCCTTTCTGTGCCCCAGGCTGTGCTTGGGGCAGCTGCAGCCCTCCCTTGCAGGTCTCACTCCCCCTCCTCAGCCCAGCTGGGCTCTTGCTCCGGGTCTTGCATCACCCAGCACGGACTTGGCACATGCCAAGGTCCCCACCACACGGGTGGCCCCCAGCAGGCATCCTGCCCTGTCATACCCCAGTGTGACTTCCCACTGCACCCAGGACTTTCTTCAGGTTATTGAAGCAAAAAAGGAAGATATTGAAGGAAACAAGGCTCCTTTTTCTCCTACGGCCTCACTATACGGCTGATCTTTGCAGTGTAAAAATTCAGTTTCTGTCACTCAGCATCACTGTGACTTAGCAACGCAGATCAAGAGGCAGAGCCAGGGAAGGAGAGTCCATCTTCCCCTCTGTGAGCCACAGCAGCAATCCTTTCCCTCCCAGCCCTTTAACCTGCACACAGAGGGGGCAGATGTCCTCCCTAACACCCATCCAGCAAGAAAGGAGCTCCTTCTGAAATCAGCCCAAGGGCCAAACCTAAACTGAAGGTGGGAAACCAGATAGCAGGGGATGCTAAAAATACCGGACCTATTGAGTGCTGCGGGGTGTATCAGGTTTTGTGCCTGAATCCCCAGCCTCTGTGCCACCCTCGTCCCCTGCTTTGCATGAGAATAGAGACCCTGCCGGTGACAACTGCTGCTCTTTGCAGTCACCCACCACAACAGCATGTCTCCCTGTCAACACCGCCTCCCACATCCATCCCAGTCAACCTGGAAAGCTGCACTGCCTCTGCCTGCCAGCCCCGTACCAGGGGCTGCCGCTGGCATGTCCCTGTGTCTGCACACACACACAGACACAGACAGACAGACAGACAGGCAGGCAGGCGTGCTCCCCTGGCTGCACGGAGCGGGTAGGGACTCCCTGCCTGAGCACACAGACACACAGACGCAGGGGAGCACTGGGTGAGGCTGCAGAACAGGCTCAGAGGTGTGTGCATGTGTGTGACCACATCCCAGCCAGGGCCTGGCGTGCCTGGGGGTGCCTGGGGGTGACAATGGGCGCAGACCTTGCTCTGCTGGGGTGTGATGAGACACGGGGCTGTGGACACGATTTACGGGGAGCACAGAAGCAGGCATTTGTGGGTTTGGTGATCCAGACTCTCCCTAAGGCTGTGGGTGGAGGCATGTAGGACCACCTGGGAGCAGCTCTCAGGGCCCTCTGGGACGTGCAGGAATTTCTCAGCAGGACAGGGATGTGCAAATGTGAGGCAGCCCCCAGCTCTGGTGCATGCACAACCAACGAGCCCTTGCGCTGGCAGGGGAAGGGGTCTGAGCTCCCCTCCTGAGTGTGCTTCTGAGGGGGGTACAGCTCTTCCTTGCAGGGCTTTAATCACTGTGAAAAGGCCAGAGAGGTGTGCACAGGTGGGCAGTTTCACAACGCCGTGCCCAGGCTTGCAAGGTCCACTTGCACCTGTGGATTTCTCTGCAGGTGTGTGAGGTTTTGCAGCACGCAAAACACAGTCCTGTCACTGAGCACTGAGAGCGTGCAGCAGCACTTGTTCATCTCCAGACAGCCATTCCTAGGTACACAGACACACATATCCATAATGTGGGCACTGTGCATTTCTCAAGGGATTTGGACACCTCTGCTTGGCTTCCTACAGTGCATAAACTCAGGAATCAGTGTTTACCTCTTTAATATAAGAAGGGGAATTGAGGTAGAGACAGGAAACAATGTGTCAGGGGCCCTGCAGAAAGGGGCAGAGTGGGAAGAGGGCCGTGGGGACTCTTTCCTCCTCACAAGGTGGCCTAGTGAGGGAATAAACCATCATGATTAAGGACAAGGTCTTTTGCCTCCCAGTGCTCCCTGTGATCCACAAAGCCACATCCCTCCCACTGAGGAGGCAAGTCGTGCGTTTGCCCAGCTGTGGGCGAGCAGCTGCATGCCAGTGCTATTCCTGGCGAATGTGGGTCTGCATCCGCTCGGGGAGCACGCACAGCCAGCCTGTGATCTGAATTCCAGAGTGCTGTGCCCCTGATTCTGTGTCAGTGGCCATGTGCTCTGCACAGCCACGTACCCTTGCAGCCCAACCTCTCCGTTCCAGCACCCCGTGCTGCTGCCTGGGGTGTGTAGGAGTAGCTGGAGGCTCGTGCACATGGAGAGTGTTTTGTCTCCGAGCTGTGCACAGACATACATGCAGGCAATGGGTAAAAATCAGTGCTGGACAGACAAACACGCATGCAGGGACACACGTCTGAGCAAAGGGGCTTGCTGTGGGCTCTGAATGTCACACATTTGCTTGGCCAGTGCGTCCCGAGCTGCCTGTGTGTGCGTCCCCACACAGCAGGGCCATGCATGAATGGTGTGGGCAAGGTGGGCACGCGCCTGCGTCCGTGCGTGTTTATGGCCGTGGGAGCACAGCCCTGCAAGGACCTGTGTATGTGTGTTTATAGCCATGGGAGCACAAATGTGGGCACACACAGCCCTGCAAGGACCTGTGCGTGTTTATAGCCATGGGAACACAAATGTGGGCACACACAGCCCTGCAAGGACCTGTGCGTGTTTATAACGATGGGAACACAAATCTGAGCACCTACAACCCTACAAGGACTCTCTGTGTGTGTGTCTGTGTGTGTCTGTGTGTGTGTGTGAGCATGTTTATAATGACAGGAACACAAATTCGGGCACCCATAGCCCCAAAAGGACCTGTGTATGTGTGTGTTTATAACCATGGGAACACAAATCTGGGCATCCACAGCCCTGCAAGGACCTGTGCATGTTTATAACCACAGGAACTTAAATGTGGGCACACACATCCCTACAAGGACCTGTGCGTGTTTATAGCCATGGGAACACAAATCTGGGCACCCACAACCCCACAAGGACCTGTGTGTGTTTATAACCATGGGAGAACAAATCTGGGCACCCACAGCCCTGCAAAGATTGTGTGTATGTTTATAGCCATGGGAACACAAATCTGGGCACCCACAGCCCCACAAGAACCTCTGTGTGTTTATAACCATGGGAGCACAAATCTGGGCACCACCACCCTACAAAGACTGTGTGCGTGTTTATAACTACGGGAACCCAAATGTGGGCACCCACAGCCCCGTAGGGAGTGGGTGCGCGCTGCTCCCTGTACACGGCTGAGCAGGGAGATGCCAGAGCTCCCCCCGGCAGGCGCAGGGACAAACGCACCTGCCCGCAGGTGTGCGGAGGGAGCGAGCCAGGGAGGGAGGGCGAGCAGCAGCAGCAGCAGGCAGAGCTACCCCCGTGCGTGAAAGCAGCGCATGAGCGAGCAAACAGGTGCGCTCCGCACACCTCGGCCAGGCTGGATGGACTCCCGCACCTCCGGAGCGCTGCGAGTGCTCCGGGCACGGCTCGGGAGCAGCTGCAGCCAGAGCGGGCAGGGGAGCGGTGCCAGCTCTGCCGGTGCCACGCAGGGCAGGTGAAGCTGTGCCGTAGGTGTGAGTGACACACGGGCGGGCACGGCTGGCTGCGCACACGCAGGGCCGGATCCGGATGGATGGCACCCACAGAGGAGGTGTTGCATGCCATCAATCCCGCACGGCCGTGGGCATCGCCCCCGGAGCTCCGCAGAGCCGGGGCTGTGGCACGGCGCAGCTCGCACGGATGCGAGCGTGGCTGCGTGTGCGTGGCCGAGGCAGCCTGTGCCGGGCGCCTAGCGCAGCTCCGGGGCTCCGGCGGCTCCTGCGGGCACCATGTTCCCCAGCAAACCCCCTCGTTTGGCCATTTTTCCCCGGGCTGGGCAGGGGGACGCGCACACACGCTCTGCGAGGTGGGCTCCGTCCGCAGGGTCTGCTCGACATCTCATGTACGAGCATCCCTCCTCCCCCCGGAACGGCACGGGCTGGGGAATCACAATAGCAGACGGCAGGGGAAGAGATCTGGGGGAAGAACCCCCTCGTCTTCCCCACATCCATCTCGATGGAGAAAAGCCCGACCGCGACAAACAAGCCCTGTGCCAGCCCCCCGTCCCCGCAGCCTGGGATCGCAATCCTTACCTTTGCGCACAGCAGGCGAGACAAAGAGCTGCTAAAGCAGAGACAATTCCACTCAATCTGTCTGCCTGAAATGTCCACATTTCCACAAAGACGAAGGATGAAAAAAAAATCTTTGGAGGGGAGGGGAAAGAAAGATGGATCTTCTGAAATCCCCCTCCAAAAAAAGGGGGGGAGGGAAAAAAGAAACCAACCCCCCCCCCAGTTAATGATTTCCTAGAGAAAAAGAATAATGACAAAAAACTAAAAAATGAGGGGGAAAAATACCCCCCCGCTCCTTCAGTGCCAGTCAAAGAATTCGTTTCTTCTTCCTTTCAGCATCCTCTCAACAAGAGACATCCTCTGGCAATGGAGAAAATCCCAAGAGAAAGAAAAATAAAATGCCCCAAAATGGGCTCAGCAAAATGTGAAATCGAATCTCACAGGTACGCGGCAGAAGAAGAAGAAGGAAAAAAATTAAAAAAAAAAAAAAGGAAAAAGAAAAAAACCCAACTCAGTGTCCCCTGAGCACTCCACTTGGATTATTTTTCCTCCTGCTCTTTTGCCATCCGGTTCTGCAGATGTTGCATGGCTCCTGCTACCCACCTTCAGAGAGGAGGAGGAGGAGAAAGAGCGTGTGTGTGTGTGTGTGTGTATGTGTGTGTGTGTGAGAGAGAGAGAGAGAGGGAGGACGTGTGAGTTTTCGAGCAATATGATTTTATTCTGGATTTTACCTATTTGCTCCCCCTTTCCTCTTTATTTTCTGAGGGGGGAAGGGGAAGTCACCCAGCCCCACTGTGCCGTTATTTTATTTTAGGGAAATCTCAGGCTCGTCACTTGGGAGGTTTGGGGCTTTTGTGAAAAGGCTAAAAAGAAAAAAAATAAAAATAAAAAAAGGAACAGCAAATGCAGCCCGGTGAATAAAAAAAATACATATATGCATGTGTAGAAAATAGATAAATCCCTGTCTGCAGGGAGGGCTGGATGTCTCCCTAGTGTTGTTGCCGCAGCTCCTGTGGAGTTTTGCTGCTCATTGCAAAGTCACAAGAGGAGGGGAGGAGAGAGGGAGTTTGTGGTTGGGGAGGGGGACTCTCTGGACAAATTGGGATCCTGACGTCATGGCTGACAGCATTAACCCCTGCTGGCTTGCAGAGGGGATGCATGAGCATTTTTGCTGAGGTGGATTTTTGGGTTTTTTTGCCCGGGGAGGTGGGTGCAGGGAAGATGATGGGAAAGGTGATGGCATTTTGGCAAGAGGGGGGCTGTGCCTGGGCAAGAGTAGCTCAGCTGTGAGCACTGATGGGTGCTGTGGCTGCTTGAAACAGTCACCAGCACAGGCTGAGCTTCCTCCTGCAGCCACAGAGATGGAAAATAAGGTGATTTACTCAGAATGGCTCCATGCCACAGAGCCCAGTGGCCTGGTGGCCTCCTCCAGGGGCAGTGGGGGAGATCTGCAGGCTCTGCTGGGGCTGGAGACTCCCCCAGGCTGGGGAAGCCCAGTTCAGGAGGGATGCTCAGCTCTCCCTGAAGGATGCTGTTATGCATACAATGGAGTTTGTGGGAAAAGGGAGCCTGAACTTCCAGAAATGCTGCTGGGGATCAGCTCCTGGTGCTGGGGCTTTGCCTGCTGGAATGGTAACAGCCATTGAAATCATCATGGCCTCCTGTGCACCAGCCTCTGATCTTTGTCTTAAAAAATAATATAATGAAGGAAGTCTCCATCAGGCATGCAGTAATGTACTACCATGGAGGGTTTTTTTGCCCTAGGAAAAAAGAAGAGATCCAGCAGCACTTTGAATGCAGAGCAGAAGCCATGGCTCAAGGAGGAAACATCTGAGCTCTCACCAGCCTGGATGGGATCTCCTCTGCACCTGCCTGGCAGCACAGAGCAGCCCTTCTGAACAGGTATGTCCTGGTTGGCACCTGTGGGTAGATGGTCTCCAAAGCCCTCTGGGACAAGGGGCAGAGCAGATGTGCCACTGCAGCTGGGCAGGACCAGCTCCAAAATGCTTCTGAAGGGGCACAAGGCAATGTCCAGTGGCCACTGGGCAGCAGCTCTGTCCTGCCCTTCCCTGCAGGGAGATCTGGCCAGCAGGAGCAGGGAGAGCATCCTGCCCCTGTCCCTGGCACTGTGAGGGCACACCCTGAGTGCTGTGCCCAGCTCTGGGCCCTCAGCTTGGGAAGGACCT
>JAWWEY010000243.1:16075781-16088452 GCA_035582745.1 Loriotus luctuosus | reverse complement strand
CAGGGTGTCATCCTGGGTTTCTTCTTCATGCTTCTTCTTCCTCCTTCTCCATGGGTTTGGGTGGCATTTTGTAATTGAGTGGAAAAATCCACATTGCAGCTTTTTGGGATCAGTTATTGGGTAAAAAGGGGAAATAATCTAGGTGTCAGTTCTTAACTGGATAGTTTAGCTTCAGAAGACCTTGTAACGAAAGGCTGTTGGCCATTTTTGCAGTGCTTTTCAGTGCGCTGAGCCTGGTGTGGACAGCGTGCAAAACTCTAGATAAGGTAACAATAAACAAGAACCTGATGGCCAAAAAAATCCAGTGCATCTCTCTTTCCTGACACAAGACTGCCCCAGGAGGGTCTCCTCCAACAGGGGAGCCACCTGGGAGGGCCCAGCCTGAGTCCCAGAAGTCAGGGAATCGGCACCAGGTACCCCAGAGCATCCTTTCCTGCAACAACAGGGCAAGCGCACCTCCCCATCCTGGCCCTGCAGAGCCCATCTCAAATCCCAGGACTGGTGGTGGGGCAGGAACCAGAACCCTGGAGCTGCTCACCCTGCCTTGGAGCTGCCCTGCGAGGGCTGGAGGAGAAGGGAGGGCCCCAAGCCCAGGCATGACCCCATCCCATGGGGCTGCACCCCTGTGGCTCCCAGCGAGGCGTGGCCCTGCCCCAGGGGCTGTACCTGTGTCTGCTCGTCGATCTCCTTGCGGATGCGCTCTCCCAGCACGATGAGCACAGACACCGCTGTCTGCACGTCCCCCTGCTCGGCGTAGAACAGCAGCGTGTCCCGCACGATGGGGTTGAAGAAGTCGGAGGGCAGGCGGTTCTCGTAGAGGGAGTGGGAGATGGAGATCAGCGAGAAGGACTCCACGGGGGTCAGCGACACTGTCTCGGCCTCATTGCCGCTGACGTGAGGGGAGTCGGCCTTGTCCTGCAGGTGGTCCAAGGCTGACGGGTTGTCCACGATCTCGTGGCGCAGGGGGAAGGCTTCCTGGGGAAGGCTGTATTCCTGCTCTTCAGCTGCAGGGATGAGCAGGAGAAAACCCAGCTGTGTAGCCCTGCATTTCTCTTCACAGAGAAAAGCAAGGCACAGTTCTTCCCAAGAACAATTCTTATCATTTGCTGTGCCTTTGTTTGTGCCAAAGTGGAATGCAATATGGAGATTGTTTACCCAAAGCCATGGTGTCATGCACATCTTTTATGAAAAATCTTTTTTTTAAGATTTTTCCTCTTGCGAAGCTGAGAGGCCTCAGGAACAAAATGTAAACAATGGTTATCTGCTGCTGTGGAATGCAACAGGTGGATCTTTGATTGGCCTATGTTAGTTGATTCTAATTAATGACCAATCACAGGGAGTTGGCTCAGACAGAGAGGCCAAGCCACAAACCTTTGTTATCATTCTTTCCTATTCTATTCTTAGCTAGCCTTCTGATGAAATCCTTCCTTCTATTCTTTTAGTATAGTTTTAATGTAATATATATCATAAAATAATAAATTAAGCCTTCTGAAACATGGAGTCAGATCCTCGTCTCTTCCCTCAACCTGAGACCTCTGTGAACGTGGTCACAGTGTAGGAGGCCCCTCCCTGCTTTCTTTGGCATCTGGAGACTGCTTTACTAAAAAAAAGTAAAAAAAAAAAAACAGGAAGGGTGAAATTTTGTGTTTATATTGTGTTGGGCTGAATGCAGGGCTGCCTTGCTGAACTTTAGTGCCATGCCCTGCAGAAAAAAGCTTGAATTTGGATGAATCTTCACATGTTGACAAAATGGCCCTTTGGTAAAAGCTTCCTCATATGGGGACAAAGCCTCCACCATTCCTTTCTAACAGTGTTGAAGTAAAAAACATGGGAAGGCTTCTCTTCCTGCAAGGGTCTGCCAAAGCCTTTTCTGCCTGGGGGTTGCTTTGGTTTTGTAGAAAAAGGTAGAAATAAGCACAGGACTTCTGGGGCTGTTGGGGTAAAGTAGAGCCAAACCTCCTCCTTCCCCCACAGCTTCTCTTCAGAGTCTTTTCTTCTCACAGGTTCTGCTTTCTTCCCACTTGATTTTTTTTCCCCTCCTCTTTATATAATTTTTTTCAATTTTGTTGTTGGCAGCTCCTCTGTTTCAGATCCTCTTCAAACTTAATTAATGTGCTGCTTATTCCCTCTTCCAGATTGGTAATTATTATATTTAATAAGAGCAGATCTAGCCCTGATCTGTACATTACCTCCTGCTATCCCAACCCTTTCCAGCACGTTACAGCTCACAGCAATGCAGCAGCACATCAGCCCGTGCAAAAAGGTCAGAGGGGCTTCCTTGGCAAATAAAGAGCAAAAATACCTCATGAAAGACCTAGGGAAAGCCAGCTTGTGTTGTTAAAGAGAAGGTGGAAGGAGAAGGGGCTGGGGTGGTTCTTTCCCTGCCCCAGCTCCTGACACGTTGGATGGATCCAGATTTGCAGATCCACAGAGCAAGGTCCCTTCTGCTGCTGCTGCTGCTGGCAGAACACGTGAGCCTGTTCCCCCTGTGGAATGGGGCTCCTGGAATTCAGCAGAGCTCTTTCTTTTCTCTCTGCCTTCCTAATTATCATCTCTGCATCTGCTAATTGTCAGGTTTGCATCAAATCTTGGCGGTTTGTGCGTGGAGAAATTTCCACTTATGGAAGAGGGGGAGAAAACCCCCTGTCCTACTGACAAGCTCTGTCTGGGGCCCTTTGAGGACCTTTGAGATGTTCTACACCACCAAACACCTCCATCGCCTCCTCCAGACCTGGGAATCTTTCTGGGGGTTGCATAGCTAATGCCTAATGCTTCCCACTGATCTTTTGTGTAAGAAAAGCAACAAAGTAGCCTGATTAACCAGGATTGAAGGAATTAAGGCTGTGTTTGTGGAGATAGTGATCAATGAGGTCCCTTTTAACACACTTGTTACTCTGGGCTTCCTTTGATTGGCATTTCAGGAGCTACACACCATAAATTACCTTGATGGATTCCCCTGTGCACCTGAATTTAAAAGAGATGAGGCAGAGGGTTATTTTAGTTAATATTCCAGTGTGTGGCTTGCCAGGTGCTGTGCAGCTCCTGCCTTGGTTCATAACCTCTGTTCTCTCACTCCTCAAGTCCTGTCCCACAGAAATAGCTCTGCAGCTGCCCTTGAACCTGCCTCTGGGCTTTCTGGAGCTCCCAAATCCCCTGACCCAAGAGTCCTTTCTTCCTGGACCTTTCCTTAAACAGTTTGTGCCTTGAGGAGGGAGCAAGTGCTGTGAGGCTGAGGCAGATTAATTACTGACACAAACTCTTGGCAGGACCTTGCAGCAACTCCCAGGTGCCCAGCTGGGGCTGCTGGCATGGAGAATTAGCTACAGAAATGTTCCTGGGTGCATGTGGGTCCACAGGAGAAATTCTGGTGCCCCCCACTGCAGCCCATTAGCTCAGTGAAGTGAGAGCCTGCCTTCCTTGGATTAGAAAGCACTTGAGGATGTCATTTACTCAGGCAGATTTCCCAGCTGACTGAGCATTCTTATTCCACTAATTACAAATCAAGAGGGTGGTGTGTGCATTGGCTCCCAGACAGGAGGAGCTCTCCTCCCTAATGGTGGGGCTGGCTGGACTGGGAGAAGCAGAAAGGATCCTGCCCATTATTATCCTCTCCTCTTCTATCAGCTGGAACAAAGTAAAGCTCACTCTGGTGAATCCTGTGAAGTTTGGAGCTCAGATGCTCCAGCCTGGTGCTCTCTATCTTGCTGGGCCCAAGTCCAGCAGGTGAATTCTGCATAATCTTTCTTAATGGATGCTCCTCTGTCGGGTTTAAAAGATCTGTAATACTCTGCTTGTTTGATTTGTCATATATTGGTGATTTGTTAATAATGTACAGATGTAAGCTTGTGTTGTAGAGGGAGAAACCTGGTTACTCATTCTAGCATGAATTCCCCTGTTTAAATATAGGTTAGCCTGTTAATGGGGAGGGAGTCATAAAGTTCTTATATTTTTGAAGTGTGGAGCTTTAACACACTCTTTGTTGATGGTTGCTTGAATGCAGGTGGGTTCTGTCAGCACTGGGGCTCACTCAGAGCCAGGACCCCCACTCACTCTGCCTGCTGCTGTAGAGTATTCACCAAACAGCCCAGCAGCCCACAGGAAGGGAACAGCTAACCTGAATATTTGGTAGCTTTTGACCAATGTTGTCTTATCCAAACTGCTCTCAGCTGCTGTGGGAGGGAGGAGACAGAGGAGAAGTTGTTGGTTTAAGCTTCCCAGTACTGAATGCTGGTGGGTTTTGGGATGTGGAGTGGAAATCACACAGCCCAAGCAGCTTCAGGGCTTCCTGCTGTGTAGGGCTGTTCTGGATCACACAGCTTGGCCTGTTGTGAGTATTGCTGGTTTGGGGGAAATTACAGCATCTCTCTTCTCATTTTGAGTGTCCCTGGGTCTGTGTTTCCCTGCTTGGCTGAGGCAGGCTGCATTTCCAGAGGCTCCATGTCCCAGTGCCAGGCACTGGGAGCAGCAGAACATCTGCCTGTGCCCGTGCCCTGCGGCGCTTCCTCTGGTGCAGGGCTGTTCTGCTCCTCCTTCCTGTCACCAAAAGCACAACTCCCCTGGCTGTTTGTCTGTGACCTGTTTACACCAAGCAGCCCCTCCTGAAGCAGGCAGGCCCTGGCAGAGGCTGAGGATCAGCTGTACACGTGCAGTCACAGCTCCAGCTGGAGCCTCCCAAGCACTGTGCCAGGGAGGAGCTCCCACTGCCTGCCCTGGCACCCACAGCCTCCTGCCTGCCTTGGTGCTGGCCCAGTTCTGGCAGCAAACTGCTGCTGGGGTGTGCAATGCACGGGACTGAGTGTGTTCCAGAGACTGGGGGTCTCCACCAGCCTTAGGGAAGTGAGGGAAGGCCAGGAACTGCACTGATGGCTAAGCCAGTCCCCCAGCCCCAGTCCCCCAGCCCCAGCACCAGCTGTGCAGCATGAGGAGCTGGGGGCTAACAGGAGAGTCCTGGGGCTCTGAGCTGCTCCTTTTGTTGTGCCTTTCTGCCAGGACAAGGCTAACACACATAATTCTGAGAATGATGCCTTAAGTTTTCAGCTTTTCTATTTTTCAGATCCTGCACTGCATTACCGTGAAGTTCTGAACTCCATCCAGAGTGTTGGGAAGCTCTCTTCAGTTTGCTCAGAAAGAACAATCCTTCCAGGCCTGAGAGCCAAGGACACCATCACAGCCCCAAAAAATATAAACAATTTATTTTTTTAAATTAGGGGGAAGCAAACTGAAGGAATGTGACTTCATTACCTGATGCTGTAATCGGGGAATGAACCTCTGATATGTAAATAGACCAAACTTGTATCTGCCCCAAAAACTCGTGACCATCTTGGGTGTAGCCTCTGCCAGGCTCCTGCCCTGCCCAAGGTGTGCCTGTTAAAGACCTTTAATAAATACCCACTTTTTTTAATTTTAACTCTCTCTGCCCTTTGCTCTAGGTAGCCATCTCAGGCATCAAGAAGTTCCTCCTTTCATTAACCACTGAGCTGCTGGGTCAGCCTCAGCTTCCATGAGGGTGGCTCCAGCAGCCAGGAGTTGGAGTGGCCTGGCCCTTGCAGGCACCTGAACATCATGAAGAGCTCTTCTTACCTGGGTCTCTGCTGGTTTTCTTCATCTAATTCACTGTTAGATTTTCCCTCTGCCTTCCTGTGCTCCCTGTAAACTTCACCAAACGTGACAATATCTGAATCCTTCTAGGGACTGTGGCACCGGCAGCGTGGTGACATTTAGAGCTCTTGTTACAGGAGCAGGTTCAGCTGAGGTCTTTGGGAATCTTCTGCTCTGCTGCTGACAGGCTCTGTCCACAACCACACTGACTCTCCTGCTTGATGGAGAGGAGCCTGAGATGACTGTTTTGAGAGAAATACACTCAGAGTCCAGGTGTGGCAGGTCCTGAGCGCACCAGAGTTCACTCTTCCCTGGGGATTTATTCTCCTAAAGGCCTTTGCACCCGAAGCTCAGCAGCATCTTGGTGCCAGAAGGCTGCTGATGTAAACTGAGCTCAGTTTATCAAGCTGTGATGAGACCAGGGTCGCCTCTGAGTTGCCAAAGAGAGCTGAGGAGAGTGTCTGGAACGAAGACCTGCTATCACATATTGCATGAAACATGAACAGAGGGCATTTTCCAAACGCTTCAGCTGCCGTTGTCAACCCCAGCAATTTTTAGTGTGAACCTCCTGATATCTGGCCCTGTTTCAAGTTCTAGGTTTTGGCTCCCTGCCACTCAATTCCTTCTGAATAAAAATTGAGTTCACAGCTTTGTGGGTGCAGAGAAAAACTCAGAAGGACCCTGGATCAGAAAAAAACAAGCACAAACAGGGATTCTCAAAGCCAGCCTTCGTAAGCACTTGATTTAGGTGTTAGGTATCTAAATTGTTTCAGAATATTTGGAGTTGACAAGCATGTGCAACGTTAGAAATAGAAATGCTGAGGCATCGAAAACCTTATGACTCCACAGGGGGATCTTTGAACTGCTGCTGCTGTTGTAGCTGCAGAACAGAAAACAGGGAGTATGTGAACAGGTCTTTCTCTCCAGGTTTAGTTTTGCTCTTGCCAAGGGACTGCAGGACAAATACAGTCTCTTTCAGGCTCATTAGCTTTTATGAATTTGTTCCACTGCCAGCACATAGCTTTTGAATTTCGAGACAGCTCCCCCTGCTAAAAGAGCTCTGGTACTTCTGCATGGAGTTGGACCTGGCTTCTGGAGATTTGGATGGCACGTTTTGTCATAGAAACAAGGCTCCAGCTCTCTGCTTTACCAGGATCTGCCTAGACACAGCCCTTGAGCTCTGCAGTGCCTTGCAGGGAGGGATTTTTAGCTCTGTGAGGTGTTGTCTGGGTAGGCATGTTGACCATCTGTGTGAAATGAAGATTTACAGCCATCCTGATGGTTATTGCTGGGTTTCCTTGGGCATGTCTAAGCTATTGGTAAACCCTCAGACACACTGGAACCCTCAACTAAGGAAACAAAGATTGTGGTCTTGTGTAGAAACACTGCAAGCATCCCTTGGGATTATATATCAGTAGATACATTGACCAGTTCCTCTCAGGGAATATGGAAAGGCGAGGAAAAAAATATCTTTTCCACTAGTGCATGTTTGGTTGTGGATTGTGAGTGAGCCACTGGATGGCTGTGCCTTAAGCCCATCACCTTCCCACCAGCACAGCCCTGCAGTGCCCCAGCTGCTTCTGAAAATGATCATTTTTCTCTTTTACTTTGCCAGGCTGCTTCTTCAGTTACCTGAACTTCTGGTGGTAGGAGCCACCTTCGTATTTGTCTTGTCAGGATTTAGTCCCAGCATTATCAGGTGCGTGGAATTTATGGATGAAGTGACAATCTGCATAACACGTGGGATGCAAAGCAAAAGCTCTCTCCATTTTCTGAGGTTTAGAGGGGGAGTTACAGCAGCAAGAACAGGTTTTGCTGTGTGTTTGAGAGGGTGAAAGGAGCATGTCCTGTAGCCCCTTGCCGTGAGGAAAAGGTGTGTGGGAAAAGTCTGTTCTTGTGAGGACCAGCAGATTGTGCTTACCTGCTTTGAGCTGTGCTGGGATGAAACAGTTTTTGGGACAGCACAGCATTTTAGGTGGCTTTTGTCCCCTCAGGGCAGGCTTTGAGGGCTTCACCATGGAGATGGAGGGGCAGCACTGCCTTCCATGGAGGAGGACACGGTGCCTTCCTCCCTCAGCCCAGTGCCATGGTGGGGGACTCTGCTCCTGCCCAAAGGAGAGCCCCAGCTCTGTGCTGGCTCGTACGGACGGCTCCAAACCACCAGCTTTTGGATGCTGCCTCTTTGGATGGATGTTGGGCTTAGCTTGAGGGGTGAGAACGCGGTGCCACAGATGGCAGAGGGCAGCCCCAGCTGGGAGGCTGGCACAGCCCGGGCGAGCCGTGACCCCGCGGCTGCCCGGGCAGGAAGGAGGGCGGCTGATTGATGGCAGGAGGAGCCGGGGGTCTCTCCGAGTGGAGCCGGAGGCGAGTTGCCATGGAGATGGGCTAATAAAGCACCGTGGCAGCCGGCTCTGACGCTGCTCCGGTTGCAAAGAGCGGGCGGGTGGGGAGAAGGGGCAGCTGCCACGTGGGGATGGAGAGAGAAAAGGTGACACCAGGAGAGTGGGACAGGAGTTTGGTTTGTAAGACTGTCGAGCTGTCCCCGGGTGCTTGAAGAGTAGAAGGGAATGGGAGAAAAGAGCCCTCGTGTCCCAGCTCTTTGGGAAGCAGGACATCATCATGGTGCTCCTCGGCGGTGAGGGACCAGCAGCTCCCAGGGAAAGGCAGAGTGTCTTTGTTCTGTGCAGGCTGGCTGCTTTCCCTGGCAGCAGGAGAGGGCTCCGAAGCGGATGGCAGCTTGCAGGGACCCCTCACACAGGACTGGCACAAAGGACTCCGCTGTGCCCAGCACTGGGTCCTGTTTTCTCCACATGCCAGGGCGAGTGCCTGAGCCCCAGCAGGACATTTGTAACTGCCCTGCCCTCCCTGTGCCGAGCATCTTTGGTCCTTGAAGGGCTCTGTGCCTCCCAGTGGCCCTGGGGGACTTGTCCCTCCCAGCACTGCCCTCCTGCCTTTCACCCTGGGCAAGGTCAGCTCTGCCCTGGCTCAGCCCTTCCCTGCAAAGAGCTGCAGCTTCCCTGGATGCTGATTTGGGTGGAGGGTGGGAGGAATGGGGATGGCCTGGACTTGCCCCCAAGAGCTGTGTGTCCTGGAGGCTGCTGCACGTCCCTAATCTCCTGCTCCAACCTGCACCTGCAGAATGGACCCTCCTGCTTGGCTGCTGAAGGGCTCAAGTCTGTAATTCCATTCTGTTCAAGGGCATTGCAGCATGGACCTAACAGCAAGCAGACTTTTATTCTGGCTTGTTGAGCAGGTTGATGGGAGGGAAAGGCTTTGTTAATTATTAGCAAGGTATTCCCAGGCTGCTGTACTTCCATTTTGAGAGATTACTATTCAATAATATGGTGACAGCCACATTTTAACCTTGATCACCATAAGAAAGGTTTTGCCTCAAAGCCATGAGCTCCTGGACTGTGCCAGAGTTCAGGGAGGTGTTCCAGCAGGTAAAGGCAGAGACAGGGAGGTTAGATAGTTTAAAAAAGAAATTAAAAGCCTTATGATGGAGAGATGCATTAAAAGATAATCGCTTACAGGTTTCACAAGATGTTTTTACATCTCTTAAATTGATGAATGTATCCACAGAGACTGATACTCTTAATGGAGGGTTACCTTTACTTCTGAATAGAGCAGAGATCAAAGCAATTACAACTAGATATTGATAACACTACCCATACCCCCCAGAGAAAAGGTTGTCTAAAATTGGACTTCTTAAGCTACCTAATGCCTGCTTCTCTGGCCAAAACCTCTTCCTTCCATCCTGACAGCATCCCCTGTTGTCCAAACCCCTCCTGTGCTACTGCTGGATAGCCCTTATGTCTTTAATTCCATCATCATGCACTCTCCAGATGGTGGGAGCACTCTCTTCTCTTATGGGTCAGTTGGTTTTCAGCACTGGCTGGGATAAAGGAAGATTTCCACAGCCTCCCTTGGTGCCTCTGCAGGGCTAACAGGTGGGGTGAGCAAATCAGGAGGGGCATGAAGATTTTTGGGCTCTCTGGCACCACCTCTTTACTCCAGGAGGGCTTTGACTGGTGGATATTTTGATTAATGGCTTGGCAGCTGGAAGCAGACCTTGCTGTGGTGCACAGGTGCCTGCTCTGCCAAGGACTTGCATGAGCTGATTATGGTGTGGATCAGCACATCTGGAGGGGCAGAAAGGGTTACAGAATGTACATCCACAGACCTCCTAATTTGGGAGGTGTACCTTTCTTAGGTGCTGCACCTCCTGCTCTGCTCTCAGCAGCTCACTGTTCATGTGGTGCTCTCTTTTCTGTCTGACTCCAGTTAGTCTCTTCCCCACCTTTGTAAGAACCTGTGCTGTGGCTACAAGGGGAGGGATTCAGCTTGATTTTTAGAGCTTGGAAAAGCTCTTCCAGTGAAGGGCCATACACCCAAGACTCACTCAGGCTGCTGGCAGTGTCAGAGACCTCTGAGTTGGGAGGCAGCATTTGGTGAAGGCATCTCAGGGCAGAGTAAGAGATGTTGCTCCTGGGGAACTGGGTGTGACTGTTGATTGTGGAAGAAGAGGCCTCTAGAGAAGCATGGTTTTCATTGCCTCTGACTGTTGTTAGCAGTACTTAAATGTGTAAATCTTGGAATGTTCTTCAATACGAGCCATTTAAAATCCTGAGTCACTTCTGTCTCCGGATATGCCTGTCTCACTGATTCTGTTTCATGCCTCTTCTCAAATCCAAGGCAGCTCGTGCCAGCAGCTGAATCAGTTTGGAAAAGAGGAAGAACAAGTATGAGGAGAATTTCTGCTCTCAGCCTCAGGGTCATCAGTGTCCTTGAGCAGGCCATGTCCCCTGTCTGGGCATGGTCATCCTGGTGTATTCTCCAGTGGAGCACTCCCTCCCAGGGGGAAGAGGGTGGGCCAGACCCTTGGGGCTCTTAGCTCAGGGAATGGCTGTGCCTTGGGACTCCCTCTGGGCTCTTCCCTGTTCCCTTGCCAACACTCTTTTGTTCACAGGCATATAAATGAGGAACAGAAGAGGTGGCTTGGAGGAAACGTGGATGTGAGCAGGAATTCCGTGGGAAGAACTATGGCCAAATTGTGTTGCTCCCAGGGCTCTTCCTTAGCTGACCATGTCCTGAGTAGGACACTGGATTAGCTGGTGGTGTCCTGAAATCTCTTCCAGTTCAAGTTTTCCTATGATCCTATGATTTGTCCTAGTTTTGGAGACCAGCAAAAAGCTCCTCTGCCAGCGTGCACACACAGCTGTCTTCTTGAGTGATGCTTTATGTTATGGCAGGAGGAATTCAATGCAGAAACAGACTTTTTTTTTTAAATGGCAACAGCCCTGCACCATGTACTGGGTGCTGTCATTCATGTGTGAACAGCCTGAGGACAATTAAAATGTTGGCTGTCCACACGAGATCTCTCAACTTAGGTCTCTGCTGCTCAGGCAAAATATTTTTCAGAGGACAGAAAATAACAACTTGAAGGTCTTGCTGCTACTGCAAAATTGTCCTGTGAGTATTTAATCTCCATTGTCTGGGGTTGGATGTGATGTTGAGGGCTGGAGAAACTTATCTTGATTAGGGTTTGTGGTGGTTCAGAGTTCCTGTAAGTGAGCCAAGCATTGCAGTAACAGTGAAGATGCTCTGGTCTAAAATATGGCAGATTTGATTGTGAGGGCAGTGAACAGTTTTTGTTTGAGATGTTGGTCTTCAGATCTTGTGAGCTCCTCAGGTCTTGCCTGTGGACCCTGCCCAGCAGAGGAAAGCAGAACTCTACTGGCATTTAACCTGCTGCTTACAGACCCATCTGAATACACGGATTAGTAAACACCATCCTCAATCCACAGGGAGATGAAATTTGGTTTTGAAAGAGAGATGAGGTGCTCTTCCTATTGTCCAGGAATGTCATGATAAATACTGCTCTCTCGCCCAAGTCAGGATGGCTGTGTTCTGCAGGGATGAGGTAGAACCGTGATTGCCCCTAACTTCCTCCTGGAAGCAAGAACTGGGTCATTTTCTAATACCTCAATGCAGAGAACTGACAGTTAAATTGGATTTAATCACCCATGCCTTGAGGGCCCTTGTCCTGAAGTATGTTTCCGTGTTATTTTAAGTGTTCAGAACCAAGAGTATTTTCCAGAGGAGCTCTGGGGTGGTCAGCAGTGCCTGCAGCGATGCTCCGTGGCCCACCCCACAGCCCCGGTGCTGGAGGGCAGGTTCTGTACCTCGGAGTCAGCTGCGGCTGAGCCTTGCGGTGCGCGCTGAGCAGGGAGAGCTCTGCAGGGACAATATATTTTGAGTGTGCCTCACTGTCAGCTTTCGCCTTCCCAGCTTCGCTGCCGTGTGCCTCTGCAAAACCTCCCCGAACCCAGCCGGCTGTGGCCAGCCCTTCCTCCGGGCTCCCTGCATTTCCACACCGCTTCTGCCCTTGCCTTCGCTGCCTGCTCCTCTCTGCATTTTAACCTCTCTTCCTCCTCTCCCCTTCCCCGCGTTTTCCCCCTCTGCCTATCGTTTTATTGCGATATAACCTCGGCAATCCCAACTCGTGGGCCAAACTTCCCTGCCCCGGCGGGAGACCCGGCCAGGCCCGGCAGAGTGGTGGAGGCAGCCTGGGGTGCTGCCCACCTCCCGGCAGGAGCATCAGCGCCTCGAGGAGCTGCCCCCTTCAACAGGTAGGGAGCAGCCAGCCCCGCTCTGCTCATCCTCCTGCGCCGAAAGGATGGCGGTGCTCTGAGGCCGGGGCTGGGCGGAGGAGCCCGGAGCATCCATCGCTCGGCGAGGTGGCCCCGAAGCGGGGCAAGAGCCAGCGAGCCATCCCCGCTGCCTGCGCTGCGGGGCGGGCGGCTCGGCACAAAGCGGGTGGGTAAACCCTCCTCCGGGGCGCGGGGAGGAGGAGGAGGAGGAAGGCGGGGGGATGCTGCTCCCCTCCCTCTCTCTCCCTCTCTCCCTCCCTCGCTGTCTGCCTGGCTCGCCGCGGCCGGAGCAGCGCGCAGGCGGCACGGGCAGCCCCGGCCGGGCGGCACGGCGGGCTGGGCGCGGAGCCCTGCGCAGCGCTGCGGAGCCCGGCGGGCTCCGGCCGCCCCCCGAGCCCCCCGCCGGGGCAGCCGGCGCCG
>JAWWEY010000243.1:16061719-16075681 GCA_035582745.1 Loriotus luctuosus | reverse complement strand
CCCGCCGGGGCAGCCGGCGCCGGTGAGTGCGGGCGGGTGCGCGGCGGGCGCGTCCCCGCTCCCCCGGGGCTCCCCGAGCATCCCCGGCGGCGGCGGGCGCGGGGGGCAGCGCGGAGCCGGGCCGGGGATGGGATGGGGCTGCCGGGGGCTGTGCTGGCCCCCGGTATTGTCTGGGGGTCGCGGACAATAAGGCGGAGCGAGGAGGGAAGGGGGGGCTCGGCGGGCGGTTCGGAGCATCCCTGCTCCCGCGGCAGGTCCCGCGCGGGTCGGTCCGGAGCGGAGCCGTGCCCGGTGCTCCCCGCCGGGCATCCTGCCCGCCCGGCTGGCACTGCCGGCTGGAGGACGGGGAGAGCGGCTGAGAGGAGAAATGCCGGGAGGAGGACGATCCTGAGCCCCCCTGGCTGGAGCCGGACGGGGAATGCAGGGGAAGGGCTGAGCGGGGAAGAGGGTGTAGTAAAGCAAAGTCAAATTTCCCCCTGAATCCTGCAGCCAGGCCCAATGGGCACAGATGCTGTGTTGGGCTGGGGAGGGAAAGGAGTTTTGGGGGCTGCAGTTTCTGGGGCTGGTGTGAGGGGAAAAGAGCTCTAGGTCTTTTCTCCTTCTCCCGGAGTTACTAGCACTGAGATATGGATCATTAAAAAGGAATAGCCTAATGCAATTAAGTGGCAGACAGTCCCCACTGCAACACTTAGCCATTGTTCCTCACTCTGCCTTCTGCCAGAATGATTCTCGCCTGGACAAGAGAAGTACAATTGAACAAATAGTTCATTTCCCTGGCCAATTGCATCTGTAGTGTCTCCCTCGAATCTGCTGCTGACTGGCTGCAAATGCAGCAGCGTCCCCAGACAGAAACAGAGAACCAGGACCCTCTGGTGAGATTCCCGCTGCCGTGGGCTGGCAAGAGCAGCTCCCAGTGGCTGCTCACCCGAGTTGTTCTGATGGCAACAGCAGAGCAGGTTTGCTCCCTCACCTCTCCCTCCCCTTCGTGCCCTTCTGGGGAGCGCAGAGAAGAAAACAGCAGGTGCTGAGGCAGGACCAGCCCACAACTAGAAGATGCTACTTGTGGTTCAGGCAAGTCTTGTCCTTTCTGTAGTCTGCCTCTTAACTTTTTCCTTGCCCTGGAGGATGTGGGATTTTTTGGGGTTTTGAGGTGATGCTGTTTTGGTGGAGTTTGGCCAGGCTGCCCTTCAGCCTGTGCCCGTGGTGCCCTGCAGTGCCCAGAGGCAGGAGTGCTGGAGCCTGACCGTGCTGCTCCTGCCCGAGAGAGCAGCTGGAGGGATTGCAGCTGCACCTGGGCCCTCGGCCCTGGAGGCTGCTGTGTCCTTCCCCTGGGATTGCTCCTGGATCTCAGTGTGCAGCCAGCCCGGCGTGTGGGGAGGCACAGATGCATTGTCTGCACTGCTGCGAGACACCCTCGGCACAGGGGACTGCTGCTTCTCTTCGCTTTGGAGCTCCTTATCACAAGTCTGCATCATGGAGCTTTCCCCCTTCTGTTCTTTCTCCTTTCTTCTCCCTTTGTCAGTAGACTGCCACCTGTCCCACTTCACTCTCAGCTTCTCCTTTGCCTTTTCCTGCTTAATGTGTTCTTTCACCGCAGGTTTTTTTTTTGGTCTAAGTAGACCATGTCCTCTTCAGCCTGCCTCTCTCCACACTGGAGACAGAGCCCAGCCCCTCATCTCAGTCCGAGTATTCCTGCCAACTGTTTACAAAAAGTAGCACAATACCCAGGCTGAACACTGACATAATTACATACCCAGCCAGAGAGTGTAGTAAATAATCCAGCTTTTCAGGCTTTTGCCCAGTGGTGAGTCTTTTGCCATCTCCTCTGCCCATGGGCTAAATGTATTGTACTTGGCTTGCATTCACTCCCGTTCTGGAAGCGCGGAGGCAGCGCAGCCGTGTGTGGCACAGAGTGCATGTACAGGGATGCCCTGCACCATACACACTCCCTGTGTGTCTCTGGCTGCTCCTGGCTCTGACAGTCCTGCTGGGCTCCTGCCAGGGCAGGGAGGCTGTGAGGTGTGGGGATTGTTCCACCAGCCAGGAGAAGATGGCTCTGGGGTGAAGGTCAAAAGTGCCAGCGAAAAACCGCGGGGCTTGGTGAGCAGTGTTTGCACTGCTGGCCAGTTTTCCAGAGGTTGGTGTGTGCATGGAATTGCAGATACACAGAGCTGTGAATACTATCAGCACGGTTGTATTTCCAGTTGTGATTGTGAGCCTGGGTCTGTCTGCAGTTGCTTTGATTGTGAGTCAGTCTGTCTGCAGTTGCAGTAGCTGTGAATCAGTGTCTGCCTGTAATTATGTGGGTGAATCAGTGTTGGCTTGTTACACTATGAGTGCAAACGGTTTCCCATAGCAGTTGTGGGTGTGAATCACTCTACAGTCCCTCTGGATGTGTTTTTGAGTAGAGAGATGCAATACTTGGATTAATTTTGTTTTGATGAGGAAAAACTGTCAAGCGGCTTCTCATTTTGGAAAATTAAAGCTGGGTTGGGAGTTGGGCACAGACCTTATTCCTTCGTTACCAGCAGAACAACTTACAGAAGAAATCCACTTTAAGGCTTGCTCCCAAGATTTACATGTTGATCTAAACCTTTAATTTCTTTGCCTGGTGCTTCTGCTTCCAAGTGTCTTCTTCTGCTGGCGTCCCTTGCAGAGCTGCAGACAACACATTTGATAACCATCACATGTGCCTCGTACCTTCTGTGTGTGGTAGATTCACAGGAAGGTTGTTTATGGCTCCTCCAGTGCCTGTGTGTTTGCAGGGACGAGCCAGTGTGTGCCTCTTGGGTAGCTGTGCACAAACATTTCCATGCTCAGGAGTCAAGGACTGTGTGGTTCCTCTGCCACGTGCCCCTCGCTGTGAGCCAGGGCTGTTTCTCCATGTAGGTGGCAAACAGCAAGTTGGATTCAGGTGGATGGAGGTGCTGCTGCCTGTTTCTTGGTCTCTGATTTCTCTGAAATGCTGTAGCAGCTTCTGGCCTTCAGCAGCATGTGTACAGCACCAGACAGCGCTGAACTAGAGGCAAGCTGGAGACATCCAGGCGACCTCAGGTGATGGAAGCAGAGCACTGGGCTGGATCCAGGCTCCCAAAGGCAGCCTGGCCCTGTGCTGGCTGCTGCAGGTAGAGCTGGCAGGGCTGGGCTGCTGAACGGGGTGTCTGTGCCTGTGCTGTGCAGCACACACGGGCGTCCCAGCCAGCTCCTTTCAGAACAAAGGGATGCAAACAACCTGGGATGCGAGACAGGGCTCTTGTGAAACACCACAGCGCCTTACTCAGCCCTTCCCGGGCTTCCAGATGAACTGTGGCTGCTCATTGCTGCCCCTTCCCTCGAGTGAAAAGATGTTTTTGTTCCAAGTGACCCTCCTTTTTAGCTGGAGTGATTGAGAACTGAAGAAAGCCCTCCCCACACAGGGCAGCGTGTGCCTCGCCTGTGTTTATTGCTGCTGCACTGAGCACTTGCTGGCTGCTGTCTCTGCAGAGAGACCTTGGAGCTTTGCTCAAAGAGGCATTCAAGAGGCACAGCAGTGGCCACCAGAAGCCTGGTGTGCTCACAGAGGGTCAGGGACAGCTGGACAGAGCCCAACCCTTGCAGGCTGGATTCTGCAATCCTTGAGGGGTGTTGAAGAACCTCCCCTGCTGCCCGGGACCTGTTTTGGAGAGTCTCCAGTCCAAGGAGGAAGGGCTTTAATGAGCTTCTTGTGCTGTGCAAGTGCTCCTAAATTTGGGGGTAAATATGCAGGTGTTGTGAGGTCACCTAGAGCGCTGTGCTTGGTTGTGCAGGTGGGCAGATGGTGCTTGACACCACCGGGGTGTGGATCACCCTCTTCTTCCTGCACAGAAGTGCTTTGATCTGGGCTTTTGGGCTGAGGCTGCCTCTTCTTCCCAGTGTGATTTCCAGCTGGCTCCCAGCATCAGCTCCTCAGTGCACAGCCCTCCCTGACATACCTGATTTGACAAAAGATGTGCAGCTGCTGCAGGTCCTGGCGGCTGAGTGGGAGCTGTCTCTGCTCTCACCCTCCCAGCTGATGCCACTGGTGTCCATGCATGGCACATGGGGATGCTAATCCAATGACACCACAGGTAGACAGCATCTCTGGGTGCAGTGCTGGGGCAAATTTATCCTTTGGGCTGGTTTCTGAATGCCGTCTGCCTGGTGAGACTGTTGCTGAGTGAATCAGATGGTTCCCTGGCTGTGCATCTTCCCAGGAGGCAGTAATTTGGTGAGATGCCCATGTGACTCTCACAGACGTGCCCAGGTGGGTTTATGGGCCTCTTCTGCCTTCATTTCTTTTCTGGTGCTTGCAGTATCCCCCTCTCTGGCCATTCTCTCAGGTTCTTTTGCAATTTTATCTTTCAGTCTCCACCTCCAGAGTTCTGTGTCTCTCCCCTGTCAGCAGTAAGCCTGTGCTAATCACTCTTTCCTAGGAAGGCACTTCAGAATATTTAATGGTTTCTAGAATAAGGATTTCTGGGAAGATCAGGCTCAGTGTGCCAAGTCAGGAGATACCCAATGTTGGCATAGCTACTAGGATACCTTGCTGCTTTGGAAGTTTCCAGCACTTTTTTTGGTTCCCAGACCCACTTCAGTTGGAGCAGGGGCTGGAGCATGTTGCTGTCATGAGGGAAGGAAGGATGGAAGCTTTTCCAACTCCTTGTTCACAGTACCTCCATCAGGAAGACTGGATTTCCCTGGAGTGTTGTTGTGCTATGATGCTCTGGAGATTGGACAGATTGTCTTGGAGAGGAGTGGGAATGTTTGTGAAGCCCTTAGGTGTGTGCTCATAAAGACACCTGCCAAATTCCCTGTGTTGTGGGCTTCAAGTACTGCTGGATTCCAGCTGCAGGGTGTCAGCAGAGCTCTTAGGAAATCGGCATTGGATTCAGCTGTGGAGGTTACCAGCAACTGCACAATTAGTGCTGAGTGCATTTGCTAACTGTGCCATTAAGGAGTGAGCAGTGGACAGATGGAGGAAGGGAGAAGTGCAGGGCTGCTCTGAACACACACCATCCCTCCAGACTCCATCTTGCACAGACACTGAGGAGAGCCAGGAGCTCTGGGGAAGATGTTCTTTGACTCATGTGGAAGAGCGGGGATCAGTCTAAAGAGTTGTACCACTCTTCTCTGAGCTTAAAAATGTCGGTATGCTGTGTTTTTTTCTTCATGGACACTGTGCAGTTTTCCCCTCAGCAAGTGCTAGTAAGAGATTTGGGTTTTTTTCTTCTTTGAGGCTGTTAACAGCCAATTAACATTCCCAAACCCTCACTCGGTTCCGTGCAGTTAAATGCACGTTGCCTGCATCCTCCCTCCCCTTCCCGAGGATCAGGGATCCCTGCAGGTATTCAGATCGAGGCGTTGGCTGATTCAGAGCTTTCCTGAGTGGGAAGTGACAGCTGAATAGCCCAGCACAGCACGGGGACAGCCCCAGCACGGCTGGAGGAGCTCCAGGGCTGCTTTTCCTGAGGCACTCTCGTGGGTGTTCCCATCCCTTCCCTGGGCACAGAGGGACCCCTCTGCCTGCTCTGCCATCAGCACCCTCTCCAAGAGCTACTCTTGTGTGCTAAAACCTGAGGAGCTCAGTTACTGGGCTGTTGAAACCTTGAGAGCTGTTTTACAAACTGATTTTATTAGGGAGGCTGTGTGGCCAGTAGCTGTTGGGCTCCTGAAGCACTTGCACCAGTTGGGTTCTTGTGTGTGCCTGTAGCTGGGCTTGCGGGAGCCCCAGGAAAGGGGAGAAGTGATTCTGAGAGTTGCTGTGCCATGGGAACCACGCTAGGGTCTGGCTGTGGGGGGCTTTGGGTGATCCCTGAACTGTCTGAATGCTGAAATCTCCTCCTCTGTAAATCCTCCTTGTGTTTTCCAACACTTCTTGGCAGCAGGGTGCTGAGCAGGGCTGGCTCTGCTTCTCAGTCCATGTCCAAGTGTGAAGTAGCCACAGAACGAGGAGAACACCCTGCAGGCTCTTCTGTCCAGCGTCCCAAGGAAAACACACAGCAAGGACCAAAGGGAAGTGGTAGGAGACAGTACCCAGCTGTTCTCCATGCTGGGCTGTCCTCCCGAGTCCCTGAGTGCAGCCACAGCACAGCCCCATTTTGGGGACGTTCTCAGTGTGAACAAACTGAGATGTGACTGGCAAAATGTCTGTTGGGCAAGTAGTGAAAACAGACTTTGCTTCAGTGCAGGTATGCAGAGCTGGTTCTGGTGCTTCAAATGAGACTTAAGCACAAATTTGATTTAATTTGAGCACCCCTGTTGTCCTTGGCTAGCATCTTCCTCATCAGAACTGTCCAGAGTAGAAAATGAACCTTCATCTCCGTATAATAGTGAAGGAAAACTCTAGGGACAAGGTTTGGTGAAAATGCAGTTGTTAGGAGCTTCTTGGCACAGACAGGACATACCCATGTGGAAGGTGCTCTGGATTTTGTCACTGTTCCTGACCCTCCAAATTGCCTTGTTCTTCCATTTTCTGGTACTCTTTTTTTTTTTTTTAGCTTCACTTTTCCACTGTTGGTGCATTATCTGCACCACTCATGGTTTCACCAAATCTGATGAAGATGGTCCCAAATGTTCTCCAGGAGCCACAACAGTTCCTGCAGAGCCAGGAGGCACCTGCTGCAAATCCAAAGTGTCCTCATTTGTGTGGGGATCCCTGGTCAGAGTCTGCTGGCTTTGCAAATTCTGCCCAAACAAAGCATTTTTCAAAAGCAGCAGTTGAATGGGAAAATGTTTATTTCAGTGAAAATTTTTAGTGGTGTTTTGGGGAGGGGAGAGGACAGACAGCAACGGTTCTTTTATTTTTTTATATATTTTTTTTTTTGCTTTTGGCTAGTATTTGAAATCGCCTTAGGAAAAAAAAATCAATTAAATACTATTGTATAATATGCAAGTTGAAATGAAATGAAAGGGAAAAGTTGAAAGGAAATCTGTTGAGAAGCTGCTTATTGAAGAAGTTCTGAATTTGCCTTGTAAGAAAAATCAACATTTTATCTGTCCTTGTTGTGATTTGGAACGAAGTCTCCCAGAAACATTGGAATTTCCCACAGAACAGATGTTCAGCCAGTTAATTTGTGCTTCATCATCAAATACTTGAATTTCCAAGACTGTGTGTGTCCCTTCTCAGCTGGAAAGTGGGGAGAGCCAGAGGAGGCCTCCCAAATCAGAGCTTTTCTCACCAGAGCCATGGGTGTGTCCATGCCAGAGGATGAGCTTCCCTAGGGGGCATTCAGGTGGAATCCTGATTGATAAAGCCTGAGCACACTGTGCCTAAATTAATCCATGCATTCATTTCTGCAAGGATTTTATGTGCCTGATGGGGAGGAAGGTAAAGGTAACTAGGGCCAAATGCTGTGGTTGGTTGGTTGGTTGGTTTTTTTTTTTCCCCCCTTGTGCCTGCTGTTAGTGAGTGTCTTGCCAGAACAAAAGCTGAGGTGGGTGGTAAGGACTGGTGGTGTCTGGCTCTTACCTTCTGCCTGCCTGGCAGCTCTGTGCTCCTAGAGCTAAAAACAAGGATCAGGCACAGCCTCCAGGGAGACTGCAGGGCCCCAGTGGTGTGGGGAGACCAGCTAAAAGCAGAAATGTGATAAAACACACCAGCCAGCCTGGCCTTGTGCCTCTTCTCCAAGTGCACACTGAGGACATGTGTGCTCTTCAGGTGTTTCCCCGCTGCTGGGCTGAGCCCTCTGCACAGGAGGGATTTCTGCTGGGAGCTCTCCTCTCCCACATCCCTGTGCAGAACCCCCTGCTCCTTGGCAGCACCCAGAGAGTTCCCTGCCCCTTCACCCTGGGCCAGAATTGCCATCCAGCTGCTGGGCTTTGGCAGTGCAGCCAGCACCTCCTTCAGTGCTGGAGGGAGCTGCCTGAGGCTCTGCAGAGCGGAGTGGAGAAACCCAGAGGTCACATTTGGCTGGCACCAGCACCTTGCCCTGGTTTCTGCCTGCTGTGATTGACTGGAGCCTTCACTGCTGGCTCTGGGGGCTCAGAGTGGGGCTGGCTGAACCCCCTGGGTGCCAGACAGGGAGCGTTGTGAGGGGGAGATGTCACGACAAGCTCTATTTATCCAGGCTGTTGCTTGGCAGTGCTGCTCCAAGGTGCATCAGCATAATGAGATACATAAAAGGAGAAGGCAGTTAAATGTGCAATAACATCACAATAAAAGTAAAACTGAGCATTAATGAAAACTCTGAGCACACTAAGTGTAGTATCGTCGAGCGCTCCCACCACCTTGGGCCTTGGTGGTCAAACTTAATAATAATTCCTGGCAGTGTCATTACCAGAATTAAATGAGGGTTTAACTGTCTAGAAAAAGATGTTGGGGAAAAAAAATGGTTCTTGAGACTTCCCAAGTGCTTCTGCTGTGTGGATGTCACCGAGGTGGCAGAGGTGGCAGGTGAGCTGGGACTGCTGCAAGGGGAGCTTGTGACAGCCTGCAGGGTGAGGTGGAGGAAGAGCCAGTGTGGTTATTTTGGAGAGTGAGCTTTTCACTTGCTGCTGAAGCACCTGGGGAGCTGCAGGGTGTGCTGTGAGGGTGGGGTGAGGGTTTAATGTGTGTGCCTGCTTGGCTCTGCCATGATGCAGCTTGCCCAGGGCCAGCAGTGCTCCAGCCCACCATGCTGCCTTTGGTTCCTGAGGGTATCCTGAGATCTCAAATGCAGGACCCCAGAAATACTGGCAGCTGTCCAGCATGAAAAACTGAACTGTTTGCTTTTCCCTAGTAACTGAAATGTGTTTTCTCTCCTGTCATTCCCCTCTGTCCCTCCCTGGCAGGTTTGGAGGCTCGTTTTGCAGTGGCTGCACGCTGCCACCATGGCACCGAGGCTCCCAGGAATGGGGCCCTTCTCCCTCCTCAGCCTTGGAGCCCTGCTCCTGCTCCTGGCTCTCCCTGCTGATGCTAGCGGGTAAGGTGGTGAGTGCTGAGCTGTTGGCCAAGGCTGCAGTCCTCTTACTGAACTTAAATATCCCGGGATCAGGATGTGCATGAAGCAGTCCAGGGCAAAGCACTAAAGGGTCTCTGCTGTGTTTGACCCTCCTCCCCATGCCCCCATCCCCATGCCTTCCACCAGGGACTGTTCAGACCCCAATGTGGCTGACACTGGCATTATTTGAGGTGCTGTCACTGAGATCAGTTGTCAGCAATTTTTTGCAACAAAACCTATTTTCAGATTTGGCCTCTTCACAATTCATTCTGGGCAAGGACTCTGCTTGCCTGAGTTTTAACCTGGAAGAGAGATTCCCCCCACCCCATTTAATACTTTAATACTTTAATACTATGTTAAAGAGCAGAAAATCAATCTGCTTCATCTGTTTGGCTGTTAATGGTGTAATGACCTGCGGGCAGCACACCTGACCTGCAGCAGCACCAGGGTTCTCTGTGCCCTGGCTGCTCTCCTGTGCCTGGGTGTGCTCTGGCTGTCCTGGCAAGGAGAGTGCTGCTGCCAGCCTCACCCTCCCAGCCTCTGGGAGCTGTCTGGAGGGGATGAAAGCCTATCAGTCCGTGACTGCATCCCACCAGAGCCTTTGCTGGGTGAGCCTGGGGAGCCCTTGGAGGAAGGAGGATGGAGATGTGGGGAGGGAGGAGCTCTGCACAGAGAGAGAGAAATAATGCAAATAATACATGACTTCTATAAAACATTTAGAAAAGCCTTTAGAGTGCCAGGTACGGACACTGAAATGCTGTCTGCTGAGTTACAAGTCCAGAAGGGATCAAGGATTTTCATGCATGAAAAGATGTTGGTGCTGCCCCTCCTGCCCTGCTCTGCTTTGTCTGCCTGGATTTGACTTTGCAGCTTGCCCTGCCATGTGAGTGCTGACCCAGCACGGGCACAGTCAGCCCTGGCCTCTCACCCCATCCCCACAATGGCTGTGGGGGCTGTCCCCATGCCCTGTGCCTGCAGCTCTGCCCTCCTCACTGCTGCCTTTTCCTCCCCACCCCGTATTCACTGGAGCTGCTGCTCCCCTGCCATGCTGGGATTGCTCAAAGTCCTGGTCCCCAGGAGGATTTACTTCCCAAATTGTGTGTGAGGGCACCCCTGTGCTGATGTGGCACAGCTCCCCAGAGAGCCTGTGCACAGGTGGCAAGGTAATGACTTTTCCTCAAGCCTATCCTAATTAAATTTGCTGTAAACCTCCGTCCTTCCTGCCTAGAGGATTTTAATTATTTTAAAACCTTGATCCCACACATCTCTTTGCAGTCCCTTTATGCCTTGCTGAAGGGCAGCTTTAGCTTTATGTTAAGGTGAGGTGAGGCAGCCCAGAGCTTTCCTGGCAAAGGAATTATGAGCCCAAATCAGGTGCCAGGCAGAGGTGCTGCCAGCTCTCCCCTGCCTGCACCTTCCCTTGTCCTGCCTACGCTGCTCTTCCCCCAGCACCTCCCAAGTGAATCCCACACTGCTCACATTGAAGTCAAACCCTCAAATGTCAGGCTAAGTAAAACAGCTTTGAAATTTGTAAACTCATTTTTCCCATCACCACTGAGCCTCCGCCAGGAGTTCCTTCACAAAAATCCATCCTCTAGCTCTTTATATTATGGGTAATTTTTAAAGATAGCTTATAAAACATTAATGAATGAGCTTTTCATGAGCATGCTAGCTATTCATAAGTTATAGATGGTTATATACTCATCAGCAGACACTGGGACAGATTGCTTTTAACCATGACATCTATTGAAAGCTGGTACAATTGAAACCCCACTAATTACTGCAGGCATTTGTTAAATTTCTCAAAACTCTTCTTACCTGCAGGGAGTTCAAGTCCAGATGAAAAGCCAAAAGCAGCATTTGGATTCAGCTGGAAATCTTGGAGGCTGTGATGCAGTTTGTAATGCCAGACATGTTTTGATGTTTGGATCTGGCAGGTTGCATTAGGGCTGGGTCAGGTGTTATCCCAACCATGCCTCACCCTATGGAAAATGGAATTTCAGCACTGTGTTACCCTCCTGGAGGCTCAACTTCCTGGCTTTACCACTCCTCTAGGTGTTGCTTTGCTAAAAAACAGAGGCCAAGTGGTCCTGTGAGAGGTGGGATGTGCCCCTGGAGAAGCAGACCTCAGGCACTTGAAAGGAAATTTCCCAGAGTGTTTGGTCAATGAAACCAATGAAAATTAATGTCAGAATTGCCCAAAAGGGAATATTTCAATTAACTGCAGCATTCTAAATAGTATTGATTCAACCTGACTCCAGAAGTACCCATACCCTGCTCTCAATTTTTCCTCTTTTGCTAGGAAATACTCTTTGCACTTCTTTTGTCTTACAGAATCTGGGGTTTCTGTTGGGTGAACACTTTGATAGAGAGCTCTGGTACTTGTCACCTTACTGACACTTGACAGTGCATTTACAGGTGCACCAGCAGTGTCAGGGGTAACCAGTCTGACCCGATGGGATGCAGCAGGATTAAGCTTTGAACTCCTTAAATAATATTCCTTTTCCTGTAGTTTTTGTTGGTTTTCTTATTTTTTCCCCCAGTTATTTCATGAAATGCACTGAAAGCAGTGGCTGCCACACATCAACAGACATAAGGCTGGGGTGGGAAGGAAAGGGGCAAAAGTGTTAGAAAGTGACAATTTAGGGGCTTTTCTTTTCCCAGCATTACATTTATGATGGTCACAGGTGCTGTCCTTGGTAATTGGAACCATGATTTGCATGTCCACCAGCTCTGGTCCATGGCATTCATGGTGTTCCTCTGCCCAGTGCTCCCCAGTTATTCACCTCTCCATTTAGTGCCAATTTGCCAGTCAGAGCTCCCCTGCTCCCAAGGGGCTCCTGTAGCTGCTGCTGAGCATCCCTCTGCTTCAGCTGCCTTTTTTCCCCTGTCTGGCTGGGCTCTCTCAGCTACCTCGCTGCCTGTTTGTGCCTCTTAATCTTTCTTTTTGCCTCATTTGTCTCTCTGTTATTTCCTCTTCCATCTTCCTTGAAAACTCTTCATCTCTATAGATTTTTCTTTTTGTTTCTGTTACTTAATCTTCTGCCTTTCCATTTGTTTTGGTCCTAACAGCTATTTTTGCTGGGGAAAGCTGTGCTTGAAGCCACAGCACTGCTGCTCTGTGCCATCTGAAATCTATTTTAGAGGCAGGTGGTTCCAGAAGGACTCACAATCTCCTTTTCTGTTGATTGAAAGGGAGACACAAAATGCAAATGTATTACTTGAGCCCCTTGTGTTTGCAAAACTGCATTGAAGATTTTGTTCAGTGAGATGTGCTTTTTTAGAGGAATTTACTCCTTGTTTTATTCCACCTGGGGCAGAATGTGTTCTGAGGAAATCATCTTGTTTGGGGGCTTCCAGGCTTCTTGTGTTGAGCAGAGATGGGAATGTGGAAGCTCATTTGTTTTTATAAGCAGGGAAAAGTTCAGCAAACTGCAGGGATGGTTCACTAAGTGTTTTAATGATGAGGCTTTAAGCCTGTTTACTGAATTCCTATTCTGCTGTCTCCCCTCTTCCCTGGGGCAGAGATCTTTGAAATGGCTCAATCTGCCAAATACCTGGTGTCACTTCTTCCTTGCTGCCTGTAAGGAGATAGTGGCACTTGAATCACTCAGCTTCCCACAGCCTCTGCTCAGAAAATGCCCATTTCTAGGGACAGGCAAGGGATGCAGGGGCATTTCTGTTAAAACAGGGCTCCTAAAACACTCCCCATGGTGCAGTGGTGGATCTCCCACCATGGTGGATCTGGGCAGGGAAGGGCGGGGAGGGTGCAGTGAGGAGCTCTGTGGGGACAGAGCAGCTGATCAGAAATCCCTGTGGTGAATCCTGCAAACACAGGAATTTACCCAAACCTGAGTCCCATCCTGCCCTTCGGGCCCTTCCCTCCCTGAGGCTTTCCCTGTAGCTCTGGGAAAGGTGGGGAGCGAACAGTGAGGAACTCTGTGAGGACAGAGGGGAGCTGATCAGAAATCCCTGTGGTGTGTGCAGACACAGGAATTTACCAAAACCTGAGTCCCATCCTGCCCTTCAGGCCCTTCCCTCCCTGCAGCTGGGAAAGGTGGGATGGGGACAGTGAGGAGAGGACATCAGAAATCCCTGTGGTGAGTCCTTCAAACACATGAATTTACCCAAACCCGAGTCCCATCCTGCTCTTTGGGCCCTTCCCTCCCTGTAGCTGGGAAAGGAGGAGAGGTGTCAGTGAGGAGAGGGGATCAGAAATGCCCTCTGATGAGTCCTTAAAACACAGGAATTTACCAAAACCTGAGTCCCATCCTGCCCTTCAGGCCCTTCCCTCCCTGTAGCTGGGAAAGGTGGGATGGGGACAGTGAGGAGCTCTGTGAGGACAGAGGGGAGCTGATCAGAAATCCCTGTGTTGTGTGCAAACACAGGAATTTATCCAAACCGGAGTACCACCCTGCCCTTCAGGCCCTTCCGTCCCTGTAGCTCTTCTAAAGGTGGGATATGGACAGAGGGGAGCTGATCAGAAATCCCTGTGGTGTGTGCAAACACAGGAATTTACCAAAACCTGAGTCCCATCCTGCCCTTCAGGCCCTTCCCTCCCTGTAGCTCTGGGAGCACGCACGGTGTAGATTTCCCCTCTAACCCTCTCTGCTGGTTTCTCCCCCCTCTCCCTGTGCCAGGCTCTCTCAGAAGCACGTCTCAGACGTGGTGGATGACAGCAAGGACAACATCACCATTTTCACACGCATCCTGGACCGGCTCCTGGACGGCTACGACAACCGCCTGCGGCCTGGCCTCGGAGGTCAGTGGTGCTCCCCACAGCCCTCAGCAGGGACAGGCAGCTCAGGGGGCTTTGGGATGACTCTGGCACTGCCAGGAGGGTGGGCTGTTCAGTGCCAGGCTCACTTTGGGGCTGTTTTGAGGGTGTTTGGTAGAGAATTTCCAGGCAACCCTGACAAGGGGTGTGACCGTGTTCACAGGGGTTCTTGGATGAGGGAAGAGATGAGAATGCTGACTCCATGTTTCAGAAGGCTTGATTTATTATTTTATGATATATATTATATTAAAACTATACTAAAAGAATAGA
>JAWWEY010000243.1:16037871-16054989 GCA_035582745.1 Loriotus luctuosus | reverse complement strand
AGGGGAGATGTGGCCAGGAGAAGGAGGTGGAACTGCCTCAGCAAGGCTGAGATGTCCTGTGCCCAAAAAGAAGAGATGCTCAAGTAGTGGGATGCAGATGAAGGGACCATCAGAGATTCTTCATGAATGACAGATGTCCAAAACCACCCTGTGTGTCCTTGCAGTCCTTACAGGGCCACTGTGATGTCCAGCACAGTCACCATGAGGGAGAGCACAGAGGCTGGGGGTTCCAGGGTCAGTGGTGCTCCCAGGACAGCTGAACCCCCTCTACTTTATTCCAAATTGATGGCATTTGGGTCCCTTGTGCTGCAACTGAAACAGAGCCATCCTGGGAATGCCTGGGCAGGGCCGGGAGGGGACATTTCCAGGTTTTTCCTTCTTTACAACCTGCTTTAAATATGCTTTGGCAGTGTGGTGCTATTACTGCTGGAGGAGGAGGCATGTGGGACCTTCCTACAGCTGTCTGCAAAGCAAAAGGGGTTTTCCCAGCTCAGGCAGAGACTGGCTATTCCACAGGGCCAGGGTGTGCCTGAGGGACATTTGGGGTGAGGCTGAGGAACCCAGAGGGCGTCTGCACAAAGTCTCTGTATGGAGTGGTTGGGAAGCATTGCAGAAAACTGCTGGGCTTTTCCAGGCCATGCCAGGAGGGAAAGATTTTGCCCCAAGGAAGAGGAGAGGAGAGTAGGCTGCTCAGTTTTCTAAAAGATGAGTTGTAAACATCCTAGATAAGCCAGTTTCTCCAATTGCGATTAACAAGCAATTTGTAGCCTGTTAAGCAGCCAGGCTGGGATCGATGAGTGTTATCCCTCCTGGATGCAGCATGACTGGCAAGGTAACTCATGTGGTGTTTCCTTGAAGCCTCTCTGGAGTCCCTGACCAGCCCAGCCCTGCTGAGGGGGTGGTGGCTGCTCAGCATCCTGCCAGGCCAGCTCTGCACCAGGGGCTTCTGCGGTTTGGGAGCCTCCTGGAGTGTCCTTGGGGTTTAGCAGGACCAGCAAACACTGACACCTGGATTAAAGCAGCACAATTCCCCCGGCAGAGCAAGACCCCTCACCCCTTGGGTTTCTTCTTCCTTGGGGACAGGTGTGGCACCCATTCCTTGTCCCTGGGGTGTCCCATCCAGGCAGAGGGGAAGCCCAGTTTTACCTGTCCAACTGGGTCTATCCAGAGGATGAGAGCAGCCCAGGCTCCTCTTCCTCTCTCCGCTGTGCTGGTCTTTGGTGTCAGCACCTCCCAGCCCACGCTGGGCTCCAGCAGGACTCACATCAGGGGTACCCACCTGGGCTGTGGTGCCTTTTCTCTGTCCTTCCTGTGTCAGATCTGACTTGCCAATGGTTTTGATCTGTAGCCTCCTGTTAATATTTATCCTGAATAATTTATAATTTCCATTATTATTTTGTCAGCGCCTTGGTTGGAATCTCTCATTTCCTCTTTCTGTGGTGCAATGTCTCTTCCTGCTCTTTTAGTGATGGTCTGGTTTGGCAGGATGGCTGCTGAGGAACATCTGTATCCCTGCCTGGCCACCTGTATTTCACTAATTCAAGTGCTGATGGCCAGCAGGGTTTGGATTTGGGTTCAGAGCAGCTCCCTTTAGGTTAGACATTCCCAGGAAATGCTTGGTGTCCTACACCTCAGTGCATCTGTCATTTTGGCCTGACCTCCTGCACGTGGGGGCTTGTCTGTTGCTGTGGGAGCACTAAGGCACAGGGGCTGAGACAGAAAAATTAAATTACAGAACTGCCTTCTCTTGAAAGTACAGTGCTGTCCAAAATGAAACAGCAAGACCTTATCTGCCTGGCAGGATCCAATAAGAAATCTGTTTGCAGTGACATTAACCTATAACAGTGGTAAAAATTGTTAAATTGTCCAGATTGAAGTTTATGGAACTTTTATTTCCTAAAATCTGGATGCAATGTTGAAATTGACCTTTTCAGTTGTGGATAGGTTTTTCACCTGTGTGTGATAAAGCAGCCTCAGAAACATTATCTAGACCTAGTGTTTGTGTGAGAGAAACATGAGATGACAAACAGAGTTGTCCTCTGTTGTTTATTACAATTTCTAGGGTTTCAAGTCTATGTTTAATCTGTTTTTCTGTCTTAATGTTCCACTTCTCCCAACTTCTCATCTCTTCTCTCTGATCTGACTTCATGCTTTGTATTGATTACTCCAGGGAGGAATTTGATCCTTTCTTAGAAAAAAACCCCAAAATCCATGTCTTATCTCAGATTTTTGTCTCTGTCTGAGCTTCCTTGATGAGTTTTAATTTGAAGCTGAGGCATTGCCTGAACAGCATTTCCTTCTGTTTACCTTCCTGGGCAACGGGGACCCTGCTCTGCTCGTCAAATTTCTGAAGTCAAGATCTGTTTGTGAACAGATTAAAGAAAGGTTGTGTTCCCCTCGAGGGCAGCTCTCCAAAGGCAGCTTTGCTGTGGATTTGCAGAGCCCTGGTGCTCTCCTCTGTGGCCCAGAATTCCTGGTGGTGTTGCTGTTTACACCCCTGGTGCACAGCTGTGTGTGAAAAGCCTTGCACACATCAGCAGGCAGGCGAGGAGCACGGCCCTGACAGCTGTGCCTAAGGGTGGAATCTTCTCTTAAATAAGTTATGAATGTGCTGAGGGCAACACAAGCCTCTATCAAAGCTTCAGGGGTGTCACAAAAACCAGGGAGAGCTCAGGAATCCACTGTGAAAGGAGATTGATTGCTTTTGGTGTGAAACACCAGGCTTTGGGTCAGCGCTGGTGCTTTGGGGGCATCTGGCAGAGCTGTGAGGGGGTCACCACATCAGGTCTGTGCCTGCCACCCTCTGCAGGGGCAGTCTTGTGGCCAAAATCCATCACCAGCATTGTGTGCACGCTCCTGGGCTCTCCAGAGCAGCCCAGCCAAGCCCCTGGGCTGTGGGGCTGTGATTTGTGAGAAGGAGAAGAGTTCCTCCTGCTCCTGTGGGTGCCTTTTTTAGCTGGTCCCTTCCCTGGGCCGTGGGGCTGTGATTTGTGAGAAGTGTTTCTCCTGCTCTTGTGGGTGCATTTTTAGCCCAGCCAAGCCCCTGGGCCGTGGGGCTGTGATTTGTGGGTGCCTTTTTTAGCCCAGCCAAGCTCCTGGGCTTTGGGGCTGTGATTTGTGAGATTGAGAAGTGTTTCTCCTGCTCCTGTTGGTGCCTTTTTAAGCCCAGCCAAAATCCTGGGCTGTGGGACTATTATTTGTGAGATTGAGAAGTATTTCTCCTGCTCCTGTGGGTGCCTTCTTTAGCCCAGCCAAGCCCCTGGGCTGTGGGATTATTATTTGTGAGAAGAAGTGTTTCTCCTGCTCCTGTGGGTGCCTTTTTTAGCTGGTCCCTTCCCTGGCTGCACATTTCCAGCGAGGAGCTGCTCACCCTGCCCTGCGCCCACACATGTAGGCAAGAAGATTTTCCCCAAGGAGCAAGAAATATTTCTAGGAAAGGAAAGGCAGCTGGAGGGGGTTTTTTGCCCCAGTAATATGCACTGGAGTGTCTCAGAGCTGCAGTGCTGGCTCAGCCACCTGCAGTGAAGCAGTGTGAGCGTCGGGCAGCTGCTCCCTGCCCGAGGGGGAGCTGTGCAAGTGTCAGAGATGGGATGATGGTGTTTGTTTATAATGGCTCTGGAAGGCGATAGCTGATGTTTCAGCATGTTGAACATGTGTTAGATGGGTTTAAGAACATTAGTAGATGATGTTATAGATGGCTATAAACTGCTTGTGAGGATGTCTTTATTGATCTGTTGGACTATGGCAGCTTCTCCTTTATTAGAATTTCCATTCATTCAGGCCCATGTAAAGGATTTATAATGGGGCTTTGATATGGATTGAGAAATAAGATTGTTTTATTGGATGTTATGGAGTTTAAAAACAACTTTAATTGGTTTGTTCTGGGAAGCTGGTGGTGAAACAACTGGTCAAATACTGAGGAAACAGCAGCTATCTTATTTGTTGAGCTGGAGGATAAAATGTTTGCAGCAGTTCATGTAGTAATATAGAGGTATTGTTTATGTCTGATGAGGCAAAGTCATTGATTGTGTTGGTGGTGAATTTCAGCCCTGATCCACCTGGAAGAAGCAATCAAATCACATCTATCTGAGCCCCCTGTGGAGGGGGGATTAATGCTGCTGCTTCAGACCTGTTAGCTTCTTAATGCTGTTCCATTTATTTAAAGGTTATTGTTTGATTAAATAAAAATATTGGAGTGTTGGTGAGGGTGGAGGATGCATGGGGCTTTGGGGAGTGCTGCAAGGCTGTGAGGCTGAACTGTGCAGGATCCCTTAAGCAAAGACTATTAAAAGTCAGAGGGAAATACCCTGTTGCAGTAAGTGGCAAAACCATCACCTGGTGGGGCAGGAATTTCCTGTAATATTTCTTTGTCTGCTAACTTGTAACTGAACTTTAAAAATGTGCCTCTGAAGGATGTGCAGCTAATGTTTATTAAAAAGAAAAAAAAGAGTGCTTGTGGAGTACTGACAATTATAGGCACAGAGTATAGCCTAGAGAGGGATTTTAATCTGCAATTTGCATTGTGAGGAAAGGACACCCCGTTCTCTTTACCTTCTGGAAGGATATAATTCGAACCAAAGTGCTGAGAACAACAGGCATAGAAGAAGCACATGATTTTTTATTTTTTTCCCCCTCTCCCAACCTGCTGGAAAATCCTATGGATGACAAAGTTCAGGCTGAGTCAGTGGAGGGAACAACTCGTGACTGGAGCGAAATAAATTGTGTCTGAAAAGCCAGGATGCTGTTTGGACGTTGCAAAAGCCACTTCAGACAGCTCTGCTTTGGAAAGATCAGTTGTGATGGGAGAAACTTTGCTGAGGAAAGGGTCTGAGGACCATAACAAACCCCCCCCAAAGCACAGCCATTGGCTCTGCACAGGCCTTGCTGCATCCCTCAGAGCTTGTTTAGGAAGTTTTGTGTTCATACAGGTCAGAGCAGGGGTTTTTTGCTGTCCTGCATTCATTCTTACTCATCTGATTTCTTATCTCATCGTGTGGATGTCACTTTAGCCAGCTGTGGCCACTGTCCTGCAGAAAATGCAAACTGTGTTGGGTTTTTCCCCCCCCAAGTTGTGTTTTCTGTGAAGGGTCTGTGCACATGTGGGAATTGAGTTCCAGGCTCTTGTACATGAAAGATGAGAGCTCTTTCCTTTGGAGAGATGCACCTGGTCTTGCCCGAGTTTGAAAACAACTTTTCCTAGAAAAGATCCTTGTTCTGCTTTCATGAGGAAGGGTTAAAAAACAAAAGCATGAAACCTCCTTTCTTCTTCCCTGATCAATCTGGCCATGGTTATGAGAGAAGCTTTCTGATAGCTCCTCTTTGTCATGTCAATACCATTAAGGCCACTTTGGCAAGGGAAGCAATGTATAATTAATCTGCAAATCAGTAAAGAGGATGTGATTTTTATACAAAGGAGAAGGTCTTTAACTGCAGAAGGCTTTGTGTGGGCATGGCCATGCTTGGATGGGACCTCCCTGGAGCATCCCTGTCCCAGCAGCTCCCCTGTGTGACACACCTTCAGTGGGGCCCATTTGCTGCCCTCCAGCAAAAGGACTGAGTCAACAAATAAATGGGAACCAAGTGGGGCAAGGCTGAGGTTAGGAGTATGCAAGTGCCCCTGAACACCTACCCAGTGAGTTGGTTGAGCCTGAAAAATATCTTTAAGACTTTGCCTCCATCCACTGGTTTTGCTGTTTTGGGTTTTTTAAAGCTTTGGCTCAATTGGAATTATTATTATTTTGATGCAGAACGCATTAAAAAGGGAAAAGGAAAAAAATCCAAGCCCTATCTGGACTGATTTGTTCCCAGAAAGATGTTCAATTTTGTATGTATAATTGAAAGGGGCTAAATATAGCTATATTAATATTTATGGGCCTTATGTTGGAGTCAATACAAGAGTTGCTGTTCAAGGCAATTAAGCTTTACCTTTTCACATGTAGGATTTCAGTGTTTGGAGATGACATCAGTGGTGTGACCTGCATCCAAGAGAGAAAACACTAAAAGCATGCCACCATCTGTGGAGTATGATACCCTGTATTTAATGCTGTTTGCTGACAGGCAGTTTGTCTCCAGCGAGGCTGATCTCTCCAGGGCAGGGCTGCTGTCTTAATAGCAGGGAAATCGGGGAAATCAGTGCTCTGGGAGGCTTGCAGGAGAGCTGGCCCTGCTGTGTTTTGGGAGGATCTGAGCCACGAGCCTCTGGTGACATCACAAAGTGAGGATTGCCCACCTCTGCTGCAGCTGTGGCTGCTGGGGATGAAGGGAAAACCGTGATGGTGGCACTTGATGGATCCCGTTTGTGCTCACACCACCCACACCCTGGAAAATGTGACTCTGGGAGGGCTCTCTGTGCCCTGTGCCAGGGCTCAGGCTCTCTGTGCCTGTCTGCAGGGCCAGTCACAACCTTCATGTCACCAAAGCACCGAGAAAGCAAATCCTGTCCAGGGCTCTGAGCCGCTGTAGGGAGCGTGTGCACGGGGAATTAGGTCGGGGCTGGAAGGATGAAAACAAGTCAGTTTGCATGAATAACAAAGGCAAAGTGATGGTGTGCTGGATTTCTGAAGCATTGCCTTTCAAGAGAAGAGTATCACTGGGATAACACGACAAGAATCCTGGCAGTGGCTGAATGGCCCTGCATTGCTGCTTTTTGGGAGCTGCAGCTCCTCACTGCTCCAGTTAACAAAGAGCTGTTGGATGCTGTAAAATCTCTCACTGACAGGGAGTGTCTGAGTCCTGCCTGTCTCCTAAATTTGATCAATGTGTCAGGCTTTTTCTTTTTTCCATCTGGCTCTGACAACTGCCTTGGGGAAGGAGGGCTGCAGCGAGGAGCCTTGCTCGGGGTTGACCTGCCCTCCCCAGGGCTGCAGGTGGAGATTGTCTCAGTGATGCTGATCGTGGTGCTCATCCCTTCTCCAAGGACTCTCAAATCCTGAGTGGGTGTGTTTCTGTTCTTTCCCTGGTGCGTGGTGTGTTTTGGTAGCTGGAAGCCTTTTAACCTCCTTCAGTAACCATCAGGGGGGTGCATTTTCCAAGGATTTTCATTAGCTTTAGCTGCTGGAGCACAATGGCTGCTTAAACAGGGAGGGAAAAGTGGAAATCAAAGGGCATACCTGCCGAAGAAAAAATGGGGGCCATGCTCTCAGTGGTGGAAAATGAGTTTTCAACTCCAAGTGGCCCTTTGAAATTCCACCTCAGCTCTGGGGATTTGCTCTGGGTGACGCTGACCCCAGCACTGGTATTTCCAATTACTGATGACACAATCCTTGCCCGAAGGTGCTGGCTCCAGAGCAGAGGAGTTTTCCTTGGTGTGCCTGTGAGTGAGCCAGTCCCACCTCGTTTCTGTTCCTGAACAAGGGCAAGCCAAGCCATATATTAAGGAACAAGGAAATTGCACCAGTTAAATTTAAAAAACTCATTTAGCTAAAGCAGTGTAAGCGCCCATGAATATTTATCTGATGTTATGGAAGCGTGCGGACTCCCACCTACTTTATTAAATTGATTTTCAATAAA
Source organism: Loriotus luctuosus (assembly GCA_035582745.1). Taxonomy (NCBI): domain Eukaryota; kingdom Metazoa; phylum Chordata; class Aves; order Passeriformes; family Thraupidae; genus Loriotus; species Loriotus luctuosus. Next base: position 16,047,480 of record JAWWEY010000243.1, on the reverse strand, counting down.
AATGCAAGTGGAAGACGTTTGATTAATGGCTGGTGGGACGGGACAATTAATGTGAAGTCTGGAGTCAGCAAGAAGTGTCCCCTGAGCCTGTGTGTCCCTGCTCCAGGCTGGGCTAAGAAAAGGTTTCTAAACTCCTCCAAGGGGCCACAGCAACGTTTATCCATGTGGTTTCTAAAATGGGGTGAACAGGAGCCAGTGCATGGTTTTGCTGAGGTCCTGACCTTGAAGCTGGCATGTGATGTTTGCTCCCAGTGTTCTAATTTTCTCAGATTTTCCCTGCTTTTCCCACCCCTTGGAGCAGGCTGCACCTGAGAATTAAACCCAGCAGCGAGCTCCAGCTCTCGCACCGGCTTTGAGTGAGGCTCCCTGGGCCTTTGCATTTAAACATGCCTGGGATTAGCTCCATCAGCCTCCAGATCTGCTCAGCTCCTACCAATTTCCTGGCTCGGATTTGTCTCCTGCAGGAAGGCAATTTGGAGCTGTAAGGTTACAGCTCTATTAAGGCTCTCCAGCGTGGTGTCCCGCCGGGATCCTCGCGGCGCTGCTGCCGCCTCTTTCCGAGGAGCTGCAGGGAGATGCTGATCATGGGCCAAGTGAGGGTTCCTGGGATGGGATCCTGCTCACTCAGGGCACCTGGGCAGCCCTGCAGGGCCTGGGGGCTCCCCTGTCCCAGAGGGCAGCAGAGATGGGGGCTCCTTGCAGGCTGGAACAGAAACTCTCTGCTGGGATCGGGTGAAAAACATCTGGGAGCTGCTGTGGGAGGGATGTGACAGCTCCTGTTCTCTGCAGGGTTTGCAGAGCCAGGGGTGCAGGGTTTTGGGGTGATGGTTAGGGGCAGGAAGGTGCCTTGTGGGGCAGGGAAGGCTGGGATTGGGCAGGGAGGTGGCTCCATCTCAGCACCCCTCAGCCTGTGGGGCACAGAGAGGCACCACAACACCGTGAGCCACTGAAACTGCTGCCCGAGTGGCACCAGCTAAACCTGAGGCATGAATCCTTCCCCCAGCCAGGATGGCAGCCCCGTGTCCTGCACTGGGGAGCAGGATGAGCACCTCGATGCCCTCAGCCCTTCCCAAGGGGCACATGGCACCCAAAGGGCTGCAGCCAGATGGCACAGAGAGAGCATCCAGGGGCAGGGAGCACCAGGTGCTGCTGCTGCTGCACCTCCAGGATGAGAGGCTCATGCAGTCTCTGTTCTGCAGCACTTTGGGGTTTTCTCCACATGCAAATGTAGCAGCAGGGAATAGGCACAGACACTCCTGACACAGTTGGGCACTGCCCTGCTGTGCTTGCTTTGCTGGGGAGCTGGGCATGGACAAGAGTGATGGGAACAGAAAAGAATTAAAGGAAAAAAAATAAGAGAGCAGATGCTGGGCATGGACAAGAGTGATGGGAACAGAAAGGAATTAAAAAAATAAAAGGGAGTAGGTGCTGGCAAATAACTGCATGGCAGAAAAAGAGAGGGAGAGTTGTGGTTGAAAACAGAAGCTGAGGAAAGGCAGATTGGCAGGCAGCATATTTCTGGAGACAGCTTTCTCCTCTGTAGGCTGAGTCACCTAAGAAACGTGTCAATAAAACACACTCTCGGGCACTGTCTCTAATAAATATATATTTAAGAGAGACATTTCTTCAAAACTTCTGCGAGGAGATGTCGAATTCTGAAGGGATGGCATGAAAAATGACATCTCCAGTGGAAGCAGAGAGTTGCCATGGGAACTGGAACGCTTTGAACATACATCACTAAAACAAGAAAACATTTTCCCCAGCAAAGGAAATTAAAAATTACATACATCTGGAGGCATCTGCCCTCTGCCTGTCTCTGATGGGAGTATCAGAGTACCATGCAGCATATCATAATTCATGTAGTGGGCAGGACTGACAATTCCCTATCAGTTGTTGAATTTTTGTGAGTAACTGTGATAAAAAAGCCTTCATGTCCTTGGGACAGGCAATGCTGGTGTCTGAACACTTCTGGGGAGGGGGAGATTTAGAGCCAAAATGGAATTTCCTCTGAAATTGTTCTGCCCACCTGGGGATAAAACAGCAGCCTGAATACACAACTAAGCCCATCTTGCCACGTGGGCATGAATCCACTGCTGCCAGAGCTTGCTGGCCCCACTGGGCAGCCAGGGACTTTTCCTGGGAAGCAGGGGAGGGCAGGTGAGAGGGGATGTCCTGGAGGAGCACAGTGAGTGTTTGGGGGTTTATCTTGTGCTTTGGAGACTCAGTTTTCCCGTGCAAGTCTGGGGCAGCAAAGCCAGGAGGAGTTATTTGCACCTGGCAAAATAAAATGTAATTTTTTCTTTCCTTTTTCCTTCTTTCCCAGTGCCTTTCTCGGGGTGTGGCAGAGGTGGCACAGGGTGAGCCCAGGGGAAATGCTAAATTGACCAGTGCAGGGCAGTGTGAATTAAATCAGTTTATTTGCACAGTGCTGAAATAAATAAGCACTGGCCATGCAGCTCAGTGACCTGTGCATGACAGGGGACAGACAGCTCTGTGCAGAGCTGGGCTCTGCCACACAGACCACGCTGAGGTGCATGAAAAAGGGAAAACATTTGTCTGCAGTGCCCTGGGAGCAGGGGTGAAGGATGCCAGAAGCATCACCAGAGGCACACTGTCTGAGGAGCTGATTGAGTTCTCTGCTGAAGGAAATGCCAGCCAGGAGCTAATGGATAGGGAACCAGAGTGCAAATTACAGCTTTGCTCCCTGCCATGGTACTCGTGTATCTTGTCTCAGTACCTGGTGTTGGCCTCAGGGGACAGGCTTGAAAATTAAATGGGCCCTTCCTCTGAGCTGTACAGCAACCCCCAGGAGTCACTTTCTTCTTCTGGTTTTTTTTTTTATTATTTCCATTTTTTGCCCACTACAGCCCATCACGTGTTCTGGCAGTGCTCAGCCTGCAGAGGAGCCTGGAATGAGATACAGCCAGAGGCAGCACAGGCAGGCAGCACCGGGGCTGGAAGGCAGGTGGGGAAACTGAGGCACAGCAGAGCTGCATGCTCAGAGCCACGGTGCAGAGCAGCACTGGTGGGGCTGGGGCCCAGAGCTCAGCCTGCAAATCTCATGCACTGAGACATCTCTTTTCTTCCTTCTGCCTGTGCAATGACACACATTTAATGCAGATTTGGTTTGAGTGAGTCTGTTTGGTTTGAGTGCCCTCATGACAAGAAGGGCTGGAGCATGTCCAGGGGAGGGAATGGAGCTGGAGAAAGGTCTGGAGCACCAGGAGGGGCTGTGGGGGCTCAGCCTGGAGGAAAGGAGACTCAGGGGTGATTTTATTGCTCTCTACAGCTCCCTGACAGGAGGGGACAGACAGGTGGGGATCAGTCTCTTCTCCCTGGCAACCAGTGACAGGGTGAGAGGACATGGCCTCAACTTGAATCAAGGGGGGTTCAGGTTGGATATTAGGGAAAAGTTCTTTACTTAAAGGGTTGTAAAGCCTGGAACAGGCTGCTCAGTGAGGTGGTGGAATGACCATTCCTGGAAATATTCAAAACACACATGGATGTGGCACTTGAGGACGTGGCTTAGTGGTGGACATGGTTGTGGTGCTGGGTTGAGGGTTGGACTTGATCTTACAGGTCTTTTCCAACCTTAATGATTCTCTGATTTTTCTTGCATTCCCCTGTTTGCTTCCTTGCTTTCCAATCTTTGCAGCTGTTTTCTCTGTTGTCTATCAATGATTATCAGGTTGGCAGCAGCAGTTTTGTATTGCACCTTCGTGCTTATCTTTTTCCTGGGGATCTGCCTGATGAATTGCAGAGCTCAGTAATTGCTTTACAAACTCCAAGGATGTTACTGGCACTGATCTGAAGATTTTGGAACTCCTCTCAAAGCAACTGTGGCCTGTTGGGGGGTGCTGATTTCTGTTAAGGAAAGACTTGTTGAGAATGAGTTACCTAAAGGCTCCATGTTTTTAGGAAAGGGACTAAGTGAAAACCTGCCAGGCCAATCTGCCTGAGCAAGAAGCTTCAGAGGCACATGGGTTCATGCAGGTTATGGATAAGCCTGGTCTAATAAGTGGTTTTCCCAGCTGGGCTGTTCATGAGTGGATGGATACAGCAATGCTTTGTTTTGGTGCCTCACCTCTCCTGTGTTTGCAGCCTCAGGCACAGCACTGAGGTGCTGAACCTGCTGCAGGCTTTCCCTGAGGGTTCTGTTCACCAGGATCCTTTGGCATGGCCAGCAAGAACCCTGCCACTGATCCCCAAAGGGAGAATTACCTGAGCAAGGTCATCAAGGCAGGCCCAAACCAGAGCACAGGTGCTTTGCAGGTAACATGGAGGGGGTTTGCCCAGTGCTGAGGTAGCAGCCTGGCATTTCTGCCCTCGGGTTACTGCTCCTGCAGCAGAACCCTCCTGGCTTTGGTGTCCTCAGGGCACAGCTGGATGTACCAGCTGGCTCCATGGCCTTGCATGGCTGTTCTTCCCCTGTCCACAGGGACCAGCAGGGATTCCCTTCCCCAAGTGCCTCTGGCTTAGCCATCAAGGCCAGCCTTTAATACTGAGTATGTTTAAATTATGCATGCTAATTTATATTCACACATTTTCCCATTGTATTTATAATATATAACAAACATGTTTATGTGGCATCTCCCTTCCATTAGCACAGGGTCTGGGAGCCCTGCAGAACCTCTAAAAGCATGCTCATACATACATATTCCTCCTCTGTCTTCCTGCCATCTGAGGGTGTCCTGAGTCCTTAAAATAGTAACGACAGTAGCTTTGTTCATTCTGTCTTAGTTCTGTCTGTGGCAAAAATAGCACAGCTAATTTGTAGGCTCTGTTTGTAGTCTGTATGTGTGAGAATGAGGGGTGTGTATAAAGCCTCCATGGCTGCACACCCTCCAGCAGTCGCTGCTTCTCAGTCTTTCTCCTGTCCCTGCTGGAGTGGTTGTTTATCGATAATTTGCACCACATCCTGAGTCTAACCCCTGGATCTGTGTCTTAATGTGGTGATAAAAATATGTGCACGTGGATAAAAGGAGGGCAAGCTAAATTAAGTCACATTCTGTGGAGCCTTGTGGTGGGTTTTTAGCCAGGGCTTCTAATGGTGTAAGGCTTATCACACCCGTCTTTGCTGCCTTTTGTCTTCCATAAGCTTTAGAGCCTGTGGCTGATCTGAGCAAAGCCTGACAGAAAAGGTGGATAACTCTGAGATTTGGAGTCCCTCCAAGATTTGTGGAATTATGAAGCTGAGTGGAAAAAGACCCAAAGCTGAGAGAGGTAACTAGGTGGGATCAACTGGTGTTAGGCTTCACAAAATCAGGGAGGAAAAGCTGCTCTGAGGGAAGCAGGGTTTGTTGGCTCCTCTGCTGGTAAAGCAGCATCTCTCCTAGGCTGCTCTGCTGGATAGAGCTGTAACCTGCACCCCACACTCTTTGACAAGTGTGAGAAAATGCCTTTCACCGGCATGGGAGGGTGTGAAATCCCTGTAGCACCTTCTGCAGCAACACCTGGGTGTGCCAGGTGTGCCTGGAGTCCCCTCAGCCCGTGTGTGTTCATGCAAAGGGGCAGTGCAGCAGGGTCAGAGCAGAGAGCTGGGGCACCTGTGCTGTTACCCCATGGCAGGGCTGGGGAGGGAGTGCAGTCACTCACCCAGCAGGGACCAGCAGGTGCCCCCTGTGCCTCTCAGCACTGTGCTGAGCAGCCCTGTATGTCTGAGAGCTCTGCTTTAGGCAATAGCTGTGCCTTGATCCCAGCTCTGTTGGTGATGGAGTTGTGCAGGTGTGGAGAGAGCTCAGCCCTGGGTCAGAGCCACAGGCACATGTACAGACCATTTGCAGACTCCTGAGAGATTTCTCTTCCAAAAACCAAGCTGATGTTCCCTACACAACCCAAGGAGTTTGTGCCCAGCAATCAGACATCCATCTCTGCCTGAGAGTGGGTCATAAATCCCAGACAAGCCACACTCAAGTGGTAACTGGGTCACTTCATGGTCCTGCAGCTCCTTCCTGCAGAGGACATTGGTGGCAGCCATGTGAGAGCTCTGCATCTGCAGCATGTGGTGTGAGACAGGGAATCAATCTCTTCCCTGCTCAGCTCCCCGTGGCCCTGCTAAGAAAGGGAGCCAGGGCAGGCTGTCTTTCTGAGCCTTTGACAGGCATCATCTCACTTCATCTGGGCTGAGGAACTGAGCACATGTAATTGCAGCCCATGCTGATCTCTCTCATCACGTGTGAGTGGCTTTGTTGTTGGCTGTCTCTTGAGACAGCCCCTGGAATTCTTTTGAATTCCTCGTTCTCCCTGAAATATCCAGGTTGAGGGGAGAGAGGAGAGAAGCACAGCTGGAAGTGACACCACATGGGTAGCTGTGTTTACAGATTGGATGATTTCTCTCTAGTCTGGCTGGAGGACACGCAATTGTAGACACTGATGTGCCATCACACCAGAGAGAAGGTAGTAATTAATCACCATGGCTCACAGAGCAGCAACTTGGGAACTGGCTGTACAGCAAATGCTGGCAGTGCCAGGGGATTGCAGCAGCAGCAGCAGCAGTGGGTGAAAAAAGCCTGGGCACCCCAGGACTGGGGAAAGAGGCTTGATGCTTTCCTGGCGAGCAGCAGATAGCCTTGTTCCCCATCTAAATGTGATGGCCTTTTGATCATAACCCTGCAGAAGTCACTGGAAGCATAACTGAGGGTGTCAGAGCTGTTACACAGACCCAGTTCCTCTGGAATCAAGCAAATAGCTGGGCAGAACTGCGTGAGACAAATCGTCTGTGACATGGCAGAGCTAGATAAGGATCCAACCCAAAGGTCTTGTTGGCAATCCCCTGCAGGCTCTTACTCACCCCTGCTTTTGCTGAGATAAGACATTTGTTTCAGACATTTATATTGTTTCTTGCCTTACTATGGGGTTTATTCTGCAGAGTACAGATTTCCCAGTGCTCCGTCCTTGGCTGACCCCACTTTGCAGTAGATGAGCACCCTGTCATCTTTAACCACTCTGTCCCAGGTCTTCATCCATGGACCCTGCTCATCCTCATCTCTGTGCTCCCTAGAGAGAGGGAGGTGCCATCAGAGGTGGGCAGAAGTACCTGTGGGGTTACCTGTGGGGCCAGCAGGGTCTCAGCTGTGTCGTGATGCTTCTGCCCAAGTGAGCTTTCCTGGAGATGTGGGTGTTTCAGGTAGCTCAGGGAATTTAATGTTGCTGTTAGCTCTGTCTGGCCTCTGAAGGGCTGGGCCGCCTGCCAGCCCCCTGGTGATACTCCTGGCCCTGCTGGCTGCCACTTGGCACTGACAGGACATTCTGTGTGTGTTCTTTCTGCTTCTTCTCAGAAGAAGAACATGTACACACTGCTGTCCACTTTTGGGAAAGGAGCCCGGGCTGAGCTGCCAGACAGGGGTAAATGTCTGTGATAGGAGACTTGGCTTTCACTTCTGAGCAAGTAATTTCATATTCAAGGTTGCTGGGGTGCTGCAACAGCCAAGCAATGTCTGAAAAAATGTATTTTTACTCTGGGACTGGGAGTTTGAAGATGTTGCTCATGACCTCTGTGTGTGTTGTCTGAGATCCCTCAAGTTATCAAGGAGAGAGAAGGGTTTGTGCTGAGACCTGCCTGCACCTCTGCTCTCCAGCTCTGCCCTCCCTTTCCCAGAGGCTGCAGGGAATTCCAGGAGATTCTCGTGGCTTTTTGCCCCCTCTGTTCCCCAGCCTTTCCCTCCTGACCCCAGCAGAGCCTCTGCTCCCAGGATACCTGGGGTGGCAGCACTCCAGGCGCAGTAGGGATGTTTGTGGTTGTGACATTAGCAATAGCTCACACTGCTGTGTGGCCTTTTGTGTGGCAGGAGCTCTGTCAGTGTCCTTGGAGTCAGCTTTATCCCCTGGCTGGGCTGGACAAGCCCAGGAGGCATCAACAGCACTGCAGAGATGTTCACTGCAATATTTCCTTCTCTGCTGCTATTTCTGAGTTCCCTATGAAAAAAAAATGCAAGAAAAGCAACTCTGATGTGTATGGGGGAGTCTTTCTGCCCCCCCAGCAGGAGAGCAGCAGTGAAGGCCACGTCAGGGTTTCCTGGTGTGTGCTTGGTGATGTAGATGTCTCCATTTGTGCAGCTTTAGGCTGTGGAGAGAGGTCACCCTCTCCTCTTGGGCACCTACCCCTCTGCTCGTGCCTCCCTGTCCTCTCCCGGCACTGGCCTGGCATTCCCAAGTGCCAAGTGACACAGAAGGTGCCACATGCCACACCACCCAGAGATGTCCCTCCTTTCTTCAGGGCCTCTCATCTTGCAAGGAGACACCATTCAGCTCCCACTTCCCAAAACAAGGCAGCACCAGGGGTTAAAAACCACCTGAAAAGCCCCAGGCAGGGGCTGGGAAAGGCAGCCCTGGTGTGATGGGGGTCAAAAGGAGAGGAGGGACCAGGGTGGAGTTTCTGGCTGGGGCTGTAGTGACACCTCTGAAGGTCAGGGCTGCCCAGGGCTGTGGTTCAGCTCAGCTCCAGTGGGCTCGTGGAGCTTGTAGCAAAGGTCATGGAAACCTCTTCTATTCCAGAGGCTAAAAGTGGAAGGAAAATTAAATTCTCCCAGTGGGAGGCTGAGAAGGCGAAGAATGAAACACACAAAGAGCTTCTGTGTGCAGCTGCAAAAATTACCTTCTGCTGCTTGTTAATTACTATGGCAAGGAGTTGGGGGAAGCTGTGAGGTGGAAGTGGGTAGTACCAGCTGACTTCTTGTGTTTCCCTTCCCAGAGATGCTGAGTTAGCTGGGAAACACCACCCTGCTGGTTCTGGGTGTCACCCTGGTATCCCTTTGGGTTGTGTGATGTGGAAGAGAGCAAAGCTGCATCCCCTCTCTTCAAGGTGCCACTGCCCTCAGCACAGGCTGGTGGGAATCCTTCCCCAAGGGATTTTATGGTTTTTGGGGGACACAGAATGAGGGGACACTGAATAAGGGGGCCTCAGAAATTCTTGAGCTGAGGATAATTGGCATTGTCTAGGAGGGAGTTCAAGAGGCACTATCAGCTCATTACTGCCCTTCTTAGGTTGTGACCACAGCTGGAGATGGGACACTGGAGTCCAGAGCAGAAACATCTCCCTCCAGGAGCTGACTTGGAGTGGATTGATGGTTTGTACCCCTGGCAGCAGAAAATGCTGAACCCTTCTGTTCTCAGCCACACCACCCCACACAGAAACAGCAGTGCAAACGGGTTTGTCACCTCCCATCTCCCTCAGGTCCCCGCACAGCCCAGGAGCTGCCTGGAGCTGGAGCTCCCCATCCCCCGGCTGATCACAGCCTCCCTGACGTCAGCGCAGCATCCAGGAATCCCCTGCACGGAGCCGCAGCGGCTTCGCCCCTGTTTGTCACAGCACGCATCACTCGGGAGCCCCCAGCGCCCGCCTGCACGCCTGCAGGCACAGCATCCCGGCTGTGGGCACAGCCACAGCATCCCGGGGCAGGCACAGCATCCCGGTGCAGGCACAGCATCCCGGGGCAGGGACAGCATCCCGGGGCAGGGACAGCATCCCGGGGCAGGCACAGCATCCCGGTGCAGGCACAGCATCCCGGGGCAGGGACAGCATCCCGGGGCAGGGACAGCATCCCGGGGCAGGCACAGCATCCCGGTGCAGGCACAGCATCCCGGGGCAGGGACAGCATCCCGGGGCAGGGA
>JAWWEY010000243.1:16022733-16035009 GCA_035582745.1 Loriotus luctuosus | reverse complement strand
GTGAGTAGAGTGAGTAGAGTGAGTAGAGTGAGTAGAGTGAGTAGAGTGAGTAGAGTGAGTAGAGTGAGTAGAGTGAGTAGAGTGAGGTACTGGGGACACCGGGCCGGGGTAAGGGACGTGGGGTGCAGGACAGGGGACACCGGGACCCGAGGGAGCAGCTGGAGCTCCCTCAGGGGATGTTTAGGTTGGTATCTGCAATGGTTCTTCCCCCAGAAGTGGTCGGGCACGGGAACAGGATCCCAGGGAGTGGTCACAGCCCCGGGGCTGGCAGAGTGTAAAGAGCATTTGGACAGCGCCCCCAGGTATTGTATTATTATTATTTTTTGCCCCCGACCAGGGGAGAGAATGATGCATCTGACTCTGTCTTATCAGAAGGCTAGTTAATTACTTTCTTATACTATATTATTCTATATTATATTACACTGTGTTACATTACATCTAAACTGGATCTGCAAGCACTCAACCCTGCACACACTGCACAGAATGTCGTGACTGTCACCCAACAGTCCCAACACACACACACACACCTGGCCCTGACAGGCCAAGGAAACAAAACTCCATCACTCTGGGTAAACAATCCCCATGTTGCATTCTGCTTTGGCACAAACACAGGCACTGCAAATGAGATAAAAATTGTGTTTTCTTTCTCTGAGGTTCAGAGAATGTGAATCCCAGAAATATTCCTGGGAAGAATGGTGCCTTGCTTTTCTCTGTGAAGGGAAATGTGGGGCTGCAACCCCTTGTCCCTCTGAGCAGGGCACAGCTCATCCTGCACCTCCCAGGAACTGCCCTCCCTGGCCATGGGTGGCCACAGCTCCTGATCTGCTGTCCATGGCTGCAGAATGGATCCCAGCGAGGGGAGGGAGAATTCTGTGTTTTCTCCAAGACAAAATGAGCTTTATCTCACTGCATGGGGTAGCAGAAGGAGCCTCACACCATCAATGTTCTCTGCTGTGTGCCTCATCTGGGGACCTGTTTGGAGAGAGGCTGAGAATACCCAGAGTGTTTCAGCCTCACAGAAGGGGCTCATTCTGTTTAGATTTCTGGGTGTTTCACAGTGTGTACCACATACATATTTCTCTTTAACCTCCTTTTTAGCTCATCAAGATGAGATCAAGGGTTACTTCTATAGCACAATAATATCAGCCATGGGCTGCATCAAAAGCTTCTCAGCCATAATAACTAAAGACATGTATACGTATATTTTAGCCATTAAGGAGAAAACCCTGCCAGAATGCATTATCTTATTTTGGGATGTAAAACTTTGAAGCACAAACCTAAGCTTCATAGTACTGCAGAATGACTCTCAGGGGACAGAAGGATTTCCATAACTAAATTAAACAATGGGCCGTCCAGGCTACTTGCAAGGCTGCTGGGATGGCCAAAATTGGGTCCTGTGCATAAAACATGAACTCTGCTTTGCAGCTTTAAATTGGTTCTTTCATTAGGAGAGCAGCTCTGAGCCAGCTAGTGCCACACAACAGCGTGATCTATCCCTGAAGTGGGGAGGATTTATGGGAACTGAGTGCTGAACTCAAGGCAGCTCATCCATCATGTTTTGAGCACAACCCAGTGGGCAGAGCACAGGACTGTAAATCTGGGAAATCACTGTGCCTTGATTTCCCTGCAAAGCAGGGTGGCAGCAGAGGTGTCAATTAGGAAACAAGCCAAAATCCGAGGAAGGAGAGCTCTGTGTGCACGTGCTGCTGGCTGTGCTTGGCACTCCAGGTTGTCTGAAGGCATGTGGCTGAAACTGCCCCTGCTTTTAGCAGCTGGGCAGGCAGTGGGGCCCTGTGGCTTTGCAGGGGCAGTGAAGCTGCTGCTCAGCATCCCTGAGGGAATCTCAGCCCGGGATGCAGGGGCAGCACGTGACGAGTGAGCAGCAGCAGCTTTGTGAGGCTGAGGCACTTAGGAGAACAACGAGCCTGATGGCAGTAAAAGGCAATCAGAATATTGATTCTTTTTACATACAGATAAGCCTGGAGCTGTAACAAACCCAGGGTTCCCTAAAACTGCTGGAACATCGCTAGGCTGTTTATCTGGCTGGGAGACACAAAGGGATTTCAGATTAAAAAGGAGTTTCAAAGCATCAGGGCTTACCTCTGGATTGAAAACATGTGGATCTGTAGCAGGGTGTGGGTGATGCAGGCACACAGATTCTGTAAATACGCATTGTCTGGCCGTGTGGGACAGATTTGTCCTCAGTGTAAGCGTGGGAAGCAGCAGAGCTGCACTGGAGATGAATGTGCCCAATTACCAGTGATAAAATCAGCCCTTGTTTGGGGCACAGAGCACAGCGCTGAGGGTTCAGCAGAGCAGGAATAAACACTATATAACAAACCTCAAAGCCTTGCTTGCACAAGGAAATGCAGCTCTCTAATTGCTCTTTTTTCCCTTTTTTTTTTTCTTTTTGTCCCAGACAGTGTAACTGAAGTCAAGACAGACATTTACGTGACGAGTTTCGGCCCTGTCTCGGACACAGACATGGTAGGTGCCTCACAGGGAGGGGTGGCTTCTCCTCAGCTGCTGTGGATGTGTCCCCCCTCCTCCTCCCAGGACAATATGGGTAAAAGTGGGATTTTCCTAAGTGACAAGAGCTGGTGGTATCTCAGTTCCAGGAGTTGTTTCCCAGGAGTGCTTGGGCTTTTGGAAACCAGTTGATAACTGGAGGAATGAAGGTGCTCCTTGGGAAGAGGGGAGGATGTCAGAAGCTGGTCTGGTTTAGTGGCAGTGCCAGAGACAAACCATCAAACCATCCTTAGTGCCTGAACTGGAGGGAGGCAAAAGAGGAAACAGAAAAGGCATGGACTGACTGTGCTATTTTGACATGTTCAGGGAAAATTATTAATGAAAAGGCCTGAGGTCTGAATTTAGGCTTGTATTCCCACAACAGTTTGTCTTCTAATTAAAACAGGACTGTGGAGCATAATTAATAGTGAGGTTTCTCAACAGCAGCTCGTATTCCACACGCACCCAGAGAAGGGCTGGCTGTGGGTGGCTGCTCAGGAGCTCCAGGATGCCACGTGAGGACAGCTGTGCATTGAGGACTGAGCCCCTCCTGCATGCCCAGCCCCTGAGGTGCCCTGGTGCTGGCATAGCCCAGGCCAGTGGTGGGCAGCCCATGCCATGGAGGGAGCCCATCTGGGGCAGGGATCAGGTTGTCACTGGCTAGGCCAGGCTGAAGCTGTGTCCTGTGGCTCTCACAGCCCCTTCAGAGCTGCAAGGGTTGAGTTTCCCAGGCTGGCATGGCCTGAACATCTCCCCAGCTGTCCCACAGCAATGCTGTGCTGGCAAGCAGAGGAGCTGGGGGAGAATAAAATCTCTGTGTTTCTTGGAGTGGCTCACTGCATTTGGGAAGACCACTCCCTCCAGGGTAAGAAGTTAGGTTGATGTCAGTGTAATCAAGATTATGAACCTCATCTGAGTTCTCCCTCTCTCTCTCCTGCCTTCCTACCACAGCAGAGCCCCATAATATATTCAGCAATCGTAGCCCTTGGGGAGTATCTGATAATTACTTCCAAGGTGGAGCATATTTGATTAAGGGAGTGTGTATAATGAACTGTGAAGAAAAAAATATGAGGTATTGAAAAGAGGAAGGTATTCTCTGCAATGTGATTTGACAAAATGAATATAAAATTAGGAAGACAGTTAAAGAATAATAAATTATTTCCCCTCCGCATGCTTTCGTTCCGTGTATTTTACAAATGCATGGCGAATGTGTTTTAGTTCTGCTGCTAAAAGTGAGGGAGAGAAACCCCATCTCCTTGGGAAGTAGGGGGAGAGGCTGCTCTGGGGCTTCCTTTCATCTCAGGAGTGGGGAAATCCCTCCTTCCTGCTGGCACCCGGTGCTGCTCCCCCTCCCACAGCTCCGGCACTTGGGAGCTGGAATTGCGGAATTGGAATTGTGGAATTGCAGTGATGGACGAGAGGCAGGTAAAGCTGCCCTGGAGAGAGGGAGAGCAGCTGCTTACAGAGCGTGGAGAAGGAGGAGGAGGAGAGAAATAGGGGTCTCCTCCAGATAGGATCTATTTCGCACCCAAGATAGCTCAGCTACCGTAGAAGGCACAAAATCAGCAGGATGGCTTCTGTGGCAATGTTGGAAACAAAAAGTTTTAATAAAAGGCAAAATAACAAAACTCTTTACAAAGAAAAACCGAGCCAGATGCAAGAGGTTCTTGCTCCTGGTAAAACACCTCACAAAAGCAATTCGTTTATTTGTTCTCTTTTTTTCTAGTAAATTGCTCAGGTGGGACTTTTTGGCTTCTGTCCAATTGGCTATCCCTAAGTTTGAGGTGAAGTCCCCCAGGTCCTATGAGGTGTCTTTTTACCTAATTGAGGAAGTTTCTTTCCTCGATTTTCTGGGCTTTTTTCCTTTTTAAGGAGACAAAGGATAGTTCTGTCACTCCATCAACAGGGGGCACATTCCTACAGAGGAGGACGTGGAGACCTTTCCACTGAGGTGCTCCAAGGGACTCTCAACCTCCCTGTTGGTTTGGAGAGCAGAGCCTGTTCACACCTGAAGTGTCACCCTGTTCTTCTAAGTTCTTCTAAGCCTTCTGATGTTTACATTCTTGTAATGGAGTTTCTCACGCACTCTTATGTAAATAATTATTGTTTTTACTTTCCTCTCTGGAGGAGGAGAAATTTGATGGACAGTTGGCTTGTCCAGTGTCATTGGAGAAGTGGCGCTGTCACCCTCCAATTCACTGCCACTTTTGAAAATCTATACATGTTAGAATGAGAAAATAAACTTCCCTTCTTCTTCCCTTGCAGTTCCAGTGTTTGCCTCATTTTATTTCGTGTCCTATTGTGACACTGAGGCACACCCCAGTCCTCGGGACTGAGCTCTTGCAGCTTTGCCTCAGTCCCGGGGAAATTATTCAAAGGAAAACAAAAATTGAAGGGGATTTCTTTGTTTCTTGGATGAACTCTGAGGATAGAGTCAGTCTGGATGTTTTCAGTCACTTCTGTAGGCAGAGAAGAGCATAACACAGAACGAAGTGTGCTCCTTGCAAGGGGTGAGTTGGGAATAATGCTTTTATGGAAAGAAGCATAGAAAAGGGGGGAACATTCTGAACATTATTTCTCTTTTCTTCAGGAATGATTTCTAAGCATTAAAGAAGATAAGCAGGGCCTTGGAAGTCATTAAAAATGTTTTGCTTCTTTCTCTGGCACTTTTAAAATAGAAACAGGGGATGAGAGAGGCCTTGTCCTGATAAGGACTTTTCCCAAACCTCCTGGGACTGCACACAGCTCATTTCTTTGGGTTTATCCCAAGAAATAATGAATTAGAGATCACTTCCATGAAGGGGCAAAATACCTTGTACAGGGCAGAGCCCTTGAGAATGTAGAATTTCTCTTTCCTTCCCCAGCCAAAATCCAGAAGGTTCATATTTGAGCAGGGGTGTCTCCATGGCCAGGGAGCAGGGATGGATTTATTTCCAGAGATGCCTCCATTCAGCTGCCATCTGCTGCAAAACCTGTAGGAATTTCTCTGTCCTATAGGAAAGTGATGCACAGCAGTTTTTCAGCACTGCTGAGAAGTGCTGCAGGAAAGAAATCACTCACAGTGATAAGTTTGGTTGGTCCTGCAGCCTCCAGGAATGTGTAAATAAAGATTACGAGTCTGCAGCAGCACGGGGAGGAAGAACAGTTGGGACAGAGAGGTTTTCCAAAGACCCCTCTGCCTCTAAAAGTGGTTTCTGAATCTGCATTCACTGAGTGAGGAGCTGGCTTGGCTGCAGGGTTTCAAAGTGGTGACTTCTAAGTGTCCCAGCTGGAATTTGGACTAGGAAATGGGTCTGTACATTGGCAGAAAGAAAAAAAGAAGGAAATAAAAGAAGAAAAAGAAGACAAAAGAAAGTCACAGGATCTTGTAATGCCAGTAAAGTCTTCAATTCAATGATTTTCTAAAGGTGGCCTGGGGAACAAAATAACATTAAGACAATGTCATGCAAGTTTATTTCTTTTTTTTTTTTTTATGAGCAGAGATATAATTACCAGCATCCTGGCCAGATTCCATCTCCAGGATCTTTATTTTTGCCTTCTAAAATACCTGTGTAGCTGCACGTAATGGCCTTTTTCCCCTGAAACTTCTGCACAGAGGTGGTGGTGCAGCAGGGCTACCCCAGCTCTGGCCACTGTAGGGGCTGTGCTGCAGCTTCTCTGCAGTGCTCAGGAACACTGACATGCACATTTTGACATCATTGGTAAGTCATTACCCAAAATGTGCTGAATCCCATCTACCCTGCGCTGCTGTTAACCCCTTCTGCTTGTTGCACCACGCTTTGTGTCACCCAAGGTGTGCAAAACTCAGTTTTCTGCCACCTCTTGAGCCAAGTAAAGCACAACTTACTTTTCTCTCCTCTCTCCCCAAAGGAATACACCATTGATGTCTTTTTCCGGCAGTCCTGGAGAGATGAAAGGCTGAAGTTTGATGGTCCCATGAAAATCCTTCCCCTGAACAACCTGCTGGCCAGTAAGATCTGGACTCCTGACACGTTCTTCCACAACGGGAAGAAATCTGTTGCCCACAACATGACCACCCCCAACAAGCTGCTGCGCCTGGTGGACAACGGCACCCTCCTGTACACCATGAGGTGAGTCTGCCTCTCCATGGACAATGGCACCTCCTGTACACCATGAGGTGAGTCTGGCTCCTCCAAATCTATGGACAACAGCACCCTCCTGTACACCATGGGGTGAGTCTGGCTCCTCCAAATCTATGGACAATGGCACCTCCTGTACACCATGGGGTGAGTCTGCCTCTCCATGGGCAATGGCACCTCCTGTACACCATGAGGTGAGTCTGCCTCTGCTGCCAGGGAATCCAAGTCCTTCTGCACACGCAGGGACCTCTGGGGGCCTCACAGCAGGGTTTATGCAGGCTTGCACTAACTCTTGTTAGTAGATTTGAGTCCTGCCTGTGGGGGTCCCAGTTGTGGGTTTCTCTGGGTCTGGAGTGAAGGCACTTGAGATGGTAGTTCATGTTGGGACTCAGGTGTTTATTGTTTCTTATCACTAAAACAGTCTCACAACCACGAGTTCAGCAGCAAGGCACAAAATGGCCAACAATCTCTTGTTCCAAGGTCTTTCAAGACTAAACTATCCACTTAAGAGCTGACACTTGGATTATTTTCCCTTTTAACCCAATAACTGATCCCAAAGAGCCCACAGTGCAGACTTTTCTGACCAATTACAAAATGCCACCCAAAGCCATGAAGAAGGAGGAGGAAGAAGAAGCATGAAGAAGAAACCAGGACAACACCCTGTGCCCTCCATCTTGCTTCCATCCACAACACACTAAAAATCCCAGAACCTCAATATCTCACCAAGTGACACACCTGCATCTCTATAATCTATTTCACACTTTTGTGGGTTCCAGTCTATCTTGAAGTCTGGGAAACTTTCTCCATGAATGAGGGTCGAAGTCAGTGCTCCCCTGGGGGTCAGGGCACCCCAGAGCAGACAGAGGAATATTCCCTGTGCCTGGGTTTCCACACCTACCCTGCTGCTTTCCATGCTCTCCGTGTTTCCTACCTATGGATGGTCACTGATCCTCAGCTTGGTACATTTTTACAGGTAGATTTTCCCTCATCATTCACATTGATTTTTTTACTTTTATGTGCTGAGGTAGATGTGTTGGGATCTATAGTTTGTGAGGTTGATGTGCCACCTGGTTTAATTTTCTTCCTGACCTGTGATGGGGTATGAATCAGGTATCCAATGTTGGTATGGGAACATTAGGCTGAGAGAATTTGCTATTCTCCAGCAGCTTGAGAAGAGATCTAAATTTGTTCAGCATGTTAGAGCAGAACCATTTCACACATCTAATGAGACCAAGCTTGCTTGTGACAACAATGGGGTTGTTTTTTCCCACTTTGTGGAATTAAAAAAATCCAAATCTGTGTGATCGATGCACATCATTAGGGAAAAACACCCAACAAACAGCTAATTAAAAACTGTGATTTGGATAAGCCAGGGTTGCAGGAGTCATAGGTTGTAAATGAAACAACAAGCTGCTGATAAATGCACAAGAAAGGTATTGAGTTGGTTTTGGCAAGGTGTAAATCTTTGTTTTAAAAAATTATTTTCTCTGTCTCCATCTCCAAGCCAATCCTAACTAATAACAGGCTTCATTGTGGATTCTGTGTGCTGAGATGCTGCACTTTCACCTCTGTTTATGAGGACCAGGCAGAATTTCATCTCTTCATAGTTAAACTGGCTGTGAATCTACACGGTGTCAGCAAGTTTTACAGCCCACATTGATAAACAATGCCTTGCTTTTGTGCAGCAGCTCTCAAATATGAGCTAATCCTGCCAGTGCCCTGGGGGTTTAGGTCTCCACACATCAGTGATCTCACATTAAGGCAGATGGGGTAAATGAAGGGAAAAGCCCAACTTGACTTAAGGGCTCTGTTCTGCTCCCAGCTCTCTGACCTGCAAGTAGACAACTCACACTCCCCACACTTTGGATCATTGTCTGACTGTAAAGTATTACAGGAGCTGCTGGCATAAGACAGCCAAAAAAAAAAAAAAAAGACTCAATTTCAGAGCTTTTAAATCATTTCACTACTTCTTTATTCAGCAAACAGCCATTAGCTTCAGCAAGTTTTGTGTGACTAAAAAAGTATTGGATTTATTCTTCCATTCAGGGCTGGGCAGGTGCCAAGATGGCAGCAGCATCATGAGACTCTTGGGAATAAGCTTCTGGAAGAAAAGAGAGCCTTGGGATTTTTTAAAATAAACTCAAACCATCCTTCAGTTTGGCTGTCTGCTGAAGAACTGGGGAATGAAGGAGCTCCTCTTACAGGTGCTCCTGTCCCCCTTGAATACCTCCCTAAGGCTTTGTCAGAGGTCAGGAGCCCACCCAGAGGCTGAGGGCTGGATATGAGACCTTTTGTCATGTTTTTTATTGCACAGAGCCAGGAGCTCTTGTGCACAGAGATCTTTTCTTTCCCCAGTGGGTGAAGCCCAGGGGAGGCTCTGGGCAGCACATCCTGGAGCTGCTCATGGGGTTAGAGCTGCCCAGATGACCACAGCACGCAGGACTCCTCTGGGACTGCAGATAAACACATCCAGGATGGGATGGAGCGTCTGATGATTCCCTTTCTTCCTCTTGGTGCTGCTCAGAACCACCAGGGTCTCTTTTGACTGGGGTGTCAGAGAGGAAGATGCAAGGACACAGACTGCAGGGCTGAGACCAAGCCTCAGGCTCAGGCACCAAAATCTGCCTGGCTTTGCCACTCCAAGGCACTCCCACCTCAATTCCCTGTTAACTGCTTTGAAATGTCTCCCAGGGAAGGGCTGGAGGGAGTCTCTTGTTTTCTGTCCCAGTGATGCCTCTGCTGTCCTCCCCCATGCCCAGGGACATAAATGTGTGTCCTTAAAGGAAGGAGCAGGACCTTGAAACCAAAGTCACACAGCTGGCATCCAGCAAAGTGCAAATACCAAAGGGGTGCCCTGCTCACTGGGGAGAGAGTTTGAGCTTCCAGCAGATTTCCAGTGCCCAGGTGATCCCTTGCATGGATCAACCTGGCCAGGCAGTTTGGCTCCTGAGAATGTCCTGCTCCTTTCCCCTGTACCAGGCAATATCCTTGAGGGATCAGCTCTGCTGATGTGCAATTAGAGGCACGTCTCCTGCTATTTATCCTGCTGGGAGAGCCAACTTCTCTTAGTCAAGGCTTACAGTTATAGATGAACTTGCTCTGGTGGAACAGCAAGTCTGACACATGCATCCAGCAAAATTACACCTGTGTGACAATATTTATAGCTCCTGGAGAGAGCCTCTTTATCACTGACCAGAGCTCCCAGGAGCTGCACAGCAGCTGTAGCCGAGCATCCAGAGATTTCCTTCAGTCGTGGCACATTCTCCTCGTGGATCAGTGCAATGTCACAGTGCACAGCCCTGACCTCTGACAGGCCGTGGCACCTGGGCCACCAAACCACCTTTGTGACCTCTGCACTGAGCTGCATTTCTCTGCTCCCCAGGATTACTGATCCCTCTGCATCCTCCCTGCTCCCCTGGCTGCCTCAGAGAGCACGGGGAGAGCAGTTTGATTGTGTAGCCCTGCCTCTGCAGTCTCTTCTTGCAGAGCTCCTGAACAATCCAGCTAGTTCACAAAAGCCCAGCTATGGTCTCTAAACTCTGGTGTCAGACCTGAATGCAACAACCTGGGAATTGTACGTGGATTTATGTAAGGAAAAGACAAAAACAGCCAAAACAGCCATCTCTGGGTGTACTCTCTGGCTCAGACTGTGTGGGGCACACAGATAATGCTCTGGTTCTCCCCAGCCTTGAAGCACAGAAAACCAGTGAAAGTTTAATGCTGTGCTGATGGGATTCAGCTTTGTGAATCAAGGCTTTAAAAAGCTCTTCTGCTCTTAACAGGGCCTGTCAGAATGGCGTGTTGAGGCTTTGTGGTTATTGTCAGAGTGGTTCCCAGACAATATGTGCTCAAGTTATGCACTTGGAGGATGTTTTCTTTGCCTGTCAGGCTGACACATTCCCTGCATGCCCAAAGGCTCTGCCTCAAGAGCCTGTGCTGCTGAAGACAACGTGCAGTCCTTGGAAGGAGGCTGTGTGATCCCTCAGGTGAGGCAGAGGCAGAGCAGGAGGGAAAGCTGAGCCCAGGACACGTGCAGACCTACAGGGGCTGTGGAATCCCAGAGCAGGTCCTCTACCTGGTGTGCCACACCCAGGGCTTTGGGCTTCCCAGGCTGCCTTTTGAAATCACAGAGCTTTGACGTGTCTCTCCCTCAGCACAGGCTTCTTGGGGTGTCTTTACTGCCTGGGGGTTTTTTAGCCCCCAGGCAGGTTGTGATGGCTCCAGGCTTTGCTGCACCCTCCCCACGATGGAGGTGCAGCCTCTCTGCAGAGCAGCAGAGCTGGGACAGCCCAGCCCCAGCTCTCCTGGGCTCTATGGCCTGGCAGCTGTTTGTCTGTCCCTACAGAGTGGGACAGCCCAGCCCCAGCTCTCCTGGGCTCATGGGGGCTGGCAGATGTTTGTCTGTCCCTACAGACTGGGACAGCCCAGCCCCAGCTCTCCTGGGCTCATGGGGCTGGCAGAGGTTTGTCTGTCCTCACACCAGGGCTGATCCCAGGAAACATCACAGACAGATCCAAGCAGAGCAGAGCTTGGCTGGCTGATAAAAACACAAGCAGGCAACAAGATGAGATTTGTTCCAACTTTTCCCTGCCAGAGCAGATCCAAAGACAAAAATGATCTGTTTTCCAGGCTTGGTTTTGTGCAGACAGGCTTTTTTAAGGAAACTGTCCCAGGAGGGAGAAATCTTCAGAGAACACCTTATCTCACTGCATTTCTGCCATCATGGGCTGAAATCTCCAGGGGCTGGGGGAGGATGGAAAGTGAAATCAGTGCTTCCAGATCCAGCACGAGGATCCTAGGAGCAATTTGGCTTTCAAGCTCAAACCCCTCAATTAAACCTAACCTAGATTCTCCCACAGCCTAAACCGTAAACACCGCCCGGCCTGACTGTGGTTATTAATGAACCTCCTGGAGAAGAAATCAGGACAAAACTCCAGCAGTATCCCTGGCATAAACAAAGCCAGCCCTGCCATGCAGGGTGCTGTCATGTTTTTGTAGCACTCACACACCGAGGGATTATTACATTTGCGTCCCAGAAATTGGGCTGAGATCCTGGCTCATGCTGCAGCTGCACGCAGGTAACGACAGGGGCTCTAATGACACATCAAAGGCTTTGCTAAGCTCCTGGTAACCATGAGAACGCAGCTGAAGAGGTTTGTTATCCCCTCAGCCCTGGCAGAGGGATGTTTAGCCTGATTCATGCTTCTTGCCATTGTGTTGGCGCAGTTCAAAGCACTTCCCGTGACTTTAAAAGAGGAAAAAAACACAGGTTCTGTCCTGGATGTTCCAATTTCAGTGCCATTGTGCCAGCAAAGTGAAGAGAAAATGTTGGAACCCAGGAAATTCTTCTGGCTGCCCTGGAGGACTCAAGACCCTGCCAAGGGGCTCAGAGACCCTGGCACAGAGACCTGTGACCGTGTTCACAGGGGTCTAAGGATGAGGGAAGAGATGAGGATCTGACTCCATGTTTCAGAAGGCTTGAATTATTATTTTATGATATATATTATATTGAAACTATACTAAAATAATAGAAGGAAGGATTTCATCAGAAGGCTAGCTAAGGATAGAAAAAGAAAGAATCAACAACAAAGGCTTGTGTCTGGGACAGAGAGTCCAAGCCAGCTGACTGTGATTGGCCATTAATTAGAAACAACCACATGAGACCAAT
>JAWWEY010000243.1:15998610-16010678 GCA_035582745.1 Loriotus luctuosus | reverse complement strand
TCTTACCCTCTCATCCTCTCTACCCCTCTCTTCTCTCGGGCCTGCTCTGAGCTGTGGCTGGCAGCTCCCAGCAGGGCCCTGCACCCAGGCCCTTTGCAATAAACCGCAAGTTCCAAGCCCTGGCTTCAGACATCTCTGTCTCTGTCCATCCTGACCATCCTTCCCCTGCCACTGCTACAAGGGGGACAAAGGGAAATAGGAAGGGAAATGCACTGAGCATCAGGGCTGCTCTGTGCCAGGCCCTGACCAGCATTTCCAAGCTGCTGGCCATTCCCCAGACCAGCATTTCTAAGCTGCTGGCCATTCTCCAGCACAGCTTTCAGTGTCCTCCCAGTGAGCCTGTTCCTCCCCAAATCACTGCAAAAATACTCCTGGCCATGGCTCTGCTACAAGCCCAGCCATAAATATTAACAGTAATCAAGGTATTGATCATCTAATTATATGCATTTGGCTGTGTCTGCTTATCTGTGTTGGCTCTGGAGCAGAGCAGAGGACAGGGACACGGGGAGGCATTTACAGCCCTACCTTTGAAATTGCTAATGTGCCCCTGGTCACAGCTCCACATAACAAGTTCCTGGGCTGAGGCAGCATAACTGCATGGTGAATATAGTGTTATTATTTCCTTCAGCTGCTTTCAGATCCTCTCACCCCAGCAAAGTGCCAGGCTGGCACTGCACGTATATTAATAGCTTTTACAAGCATTTAATAACAGAATTGCTTTGTGATTTCCTGTCAAGACCTTTAGTTCAGGATCTAAACAGCCACGCTCCCAGAGCAGGTGTGATGCTGCAGGGTTGTATATCCTGGATGTAACACTGCCCAGCAGATTCCATTTAACAGAGAGGATATTGGACAAAAGTCCCCAAGCAGAGAGGGGATATGTGGTATCATATGTGATTCCCTCCTGCGTTACCCTGAGAATTGCAGTGAAATAACTTTCCTCAAGCAGCAGCTCAGATAGAGCAGGCAAGAGCTGACTGAAAAATTAAAACCTACCTGTGTGACAAATGTCTTTGCTCCCAAATTGCCTCGCTTTCCTATTAAGAAAATAATGAGAACTCAAATTGTTTATTCCTTTTTTTTTCCCTGCCCCTCAGAAAATATTGTCAACAATATTGAATTGAAACTCTTAAATTACCAGGAGTATGGCTTAAGGGAACTGAAAATTAGTCAATATTTTTGTAATGTTTTTAATGCATTTTTAATTGAAAAGCACATTATTGGGGAAAATGGATGGTAATGGTTGCTTGCTTTAATGAAAAAAGCTTTAAAAGACATTTTGCAACAGATCATTTGTTTAAGATAAATCATTGTGACATTTATTCTGGCAGCTTGGGCCGCTGACAGCAGGACCCAGGATCCCAGGTGTCCATCCATGCAGGCCACAGGACAGTATTTCTAAAACCCTGAGAGCTGTGTTGGATGAGTGACCAGTTTCTGATCCTCCCTGAGGTTCATGACCACCTAGCTGTTCTTTTCACTGTTATTTGATTATTTTTATTTTGTTGCAAATGCAACTAGAGGCTTCTCCATGACATATTCTACACGAGCTGGTTGTCCTGCATCCCACCCTGCCAGCAGGTGAGGAATGCAGTGCAGTGCCTCCCTGTGAGCCAGAACTCTTATGGAGAGCAGAGGTCTAGTCACTGCAGTCTGGGGAAGGTTATGAAGATTATCTTCATCCTAATGAAGATGTTTGCCATTGATTGTGCTCAAAACTGAACCAGAATAATTCCCTGAGCCACCTGAAATTTGAGCAAGGGTTGGACAAACTGCTGCCCAGAGCAGCTGTGGCTGCCCCATCCCTGGAAGTGTTCAGGGCCAGGCTGGAGGGGACTTTGAGCAACCTGTGACAGTGAAAAGTGTCCCTGCTTGTGGCAGGGGTGGAACCAGGTGGTGTCTAAGGTTCTTTCCAGCCCAGGCTATTGTAAATCAAAGGCAACTCCAATGAAAGGGAGAGAGAATGAGGCATATGACTCCATCATCAGAAGGCTAATTAATGACTTTATTATACTATACTGTGTACATTTCATCTAAACTGAATCTGCCATGCACTCACTCTTGCTCACAACTGCTCACACTGCACTCATTCTCTGGTGACTGTTCTGTGACAGTCTGGCACACACACACACTTCTTGGCCCTGATAGGCCAAGGAACAAAACATCCTCACTTTGGATAAACAATCTCCATGTTGCATTCTACTTTAGCACAACACAGGCACAGCGAGATAAGAATTGTGTTTTCCTTCCTCTGTGCTTCTCTCTGTTTAGAGGGCATGTGAATACCACACCAGGCCATCCTGTGAATTTTAGGCTCTATGAACCTGGCCTCCTGTTCAGTTATTGTCTGAGTTGCACTAAGGACTAGTTCTGGATAATCCTCCCCTAACTACAGTGGGAGGGAGGAGGTGGCTCCTACTTTCCCATGAAGGGTGCTGCAGCAGTTTTGACAGAAACAGGTACAAGAGCACCATCTCACCCCTGTGATCTCATCCCTGTGCCCCCCTAGGTGTCACCACGGTGCTCACCATGACCACACTAAGCATCAGCGCCAGAAACTCCTTGCCCAAGGTGGCGTACGCGACGGCCATGGACTGGTTCATAGCCGTCTGTTACGCCTTCGTGTTTTCTGCGCTGATCGAGTTCGCCACCGTCAACTACTTCACCAAGCGCAGCTGGGCCTGGGATGGCAAGAAGGTGCTGGAGGCCCAGGAGATGAAGGTCAGCCAGGGCTGGGGGAGGTGGGAGGGAAGAAGCGCTGCCCGAGGGAGCTGTGCCAGCACAGCAGTGGGTAACGTGCAGCCCCGCAGCACTCGGGGGCTGCATGGTACTCACTGCCTGCCCAGCCCAGCTCCTGACTGCAGCGCTTCTTGAGGGCTGGGAGGAATGGCTGGGGCTGCTCAGGGGGCTGAGCTGGAGGGGAACACCCCGGCATGGCTGCTGGCTCTTCCCTCTGTCCTCTGTATGGCTGTTTGCCAGGGGAGCATCTGTGCTTTGGGTTTGCTCTGCTGGTGGATTGTGTTTCCTTCCTTTTCTTTCCAACCCCAACCCAACCCTCCCAAACCAATGAACCAACCCAACCCTCCAACCCCATTCCTTGTTGCTAGCATGCCAAAACCCCCAAACATGCTGCAGGACACCCAGTGAGCTCTGTCCCCTGGCCAGCTCTGACACCGGTGCCATTGCCCACAGCTGCCAGCAGCTGCTGCTCTGTCAGCTGGGCACAGAGGGTGGGTGGGAAGCCAGCAATCCCAAATGCCAACTGGCAGCAGATTAATGCCTGGCATCACCCACGTTTTCCCCCCCTCACTGAGGATCAGCCT
Organism: Loriotus luctuosus; assembly: GCA_035582745.1. NCBI lineage: Eukaryota > Metazoa > Chordata > Aves > Passeriformes > Thraupidae > Loriotus > Loriotus luctuosus. The sequence goes on along the minus strand of JAWWEY010000243.1, from coordinate 16,007,355 downwards.
CTCTGGCAGCTTCATCCTGACAGGCTCTGCTGCCCCTGCTCGTGCCCCCCTCCCTCTGAACTGATTTAATCTTGGCTGCGCAGAGAAATCGCTTACTGTAGCATGCTGCTCCTTGTTTATATTTATTGAATCAATTTGAAAATCAGCTTTGTCCTTGTTCTTGGTTCTGGAGCCTTTCTATTTTTCTCCTCTGCATTTTAATGTGTTGTTGGAAATTGTTGTGGGCCTGTATGTTAAACACCTGACAGAACTGCAGCAACTTTTGGGAAGACAGCAGCCAGTCATCTCTCTGCTGTGGAGGTCAAAGAAGGTGAACAGAACCATCAGTGGGTACTGGATGCCTCTCTCTTGTCTTTCTTGGACTCTGTCTATCTGTTTGCTTTTGCAGCTGTGGTCTGAGCAACAGACTCATGGCAGAAAGCGTCCAGAGGGGGTCAGGGGATGGCCTTCCACTTCCACCACGAGCAGTGATGCCAACCTGGCCTCTAGAGATGAGAGAAGCCTTTCCTGAGTGATTGGCATGAGTGAAGAGTCAGGACAGGTCCTCAAAGCCATGGTGTCCCTTTCAGGGATGGGCAAATCAGCACAAAGTCAGGATTCACACAGCCTTGGGCAATTATGTGAACTGGGTGGAAAAAGCAGTCAAGGCTCAAATGCTGCAGTTTATCTTAGAAGCAGCGTGTTCCTCAATTTATCCACTGACCCAGCACCACAAGACTAACAGTGCTGAAACAATAGGCTAAGAGCACGCAGAATGTTCCTGCACATGATAATCAAACAGGAAAACAAAGCAGGACCAGGAATGTTTCAGAGGGGGAGCTCTCCATGCCTTTGCTGCAGTTGCTATCAGCCTGGAGAATCCGGAAGGGCTCCAAATTTGAGGATGCTTTTTCAAGCTACCTCTGATTTTACTGAAGAAGCAAACGCACTCCCAGTCTCTGCAGCTCAGGAGAGCTCCCTGAAGAGTGATGGGCTTTCAGGGAGCTTAGGAATACGATGTGTCAACATGTTTGCTTTTCATCTTTATTCCAATGAGTATTTCCAAGCAGTGAGTTTGCTACGCAATGGAGGTGCCTCATTGGCTCTGTTTCAGCCTTTAATTAGCTCTTCTTGAAACAATTGACAAGCCAGGTGGTGGAAACCACAAAAGGAAGAAGAGGCAGAAGAATAACTGCTGGCATGTTAAAGGGTTTGTATCAAGGACAAAACTGCCAGTGAGAAGCTCAGGCTGAGCCCTGGTCTCTGGAGATCCTTCTCCCCAGCCAAAAGCAATGTTCTTTATTGGTGTGATGGCAAGGATCCTCACTCCAGGTTTCATTGCATGAGCATGAAAAAAAATCACTGTAGGCAGCAGCAATGCTTCCCATCCCACTTGGACACAACCAGTACTGTGGAAAAGCTGCTGCTTGCTGACAGACACCCCCAGTGTGTTTATTCTTTTTTTCTCCCCCTCAGCCAAACCATTGGTTTAAATGGGAAAACCTGTGGTTTTTTCAGGTAGAATATAAAATGCTGGGCTGATCTTAGTGAATTGCTGGTCTCTGCATCATAAAATCATGGTGGTGTTCTGGCTGTAGCCACAGATGGTTCTAGCTGGGAGCTACTCTGAACATTCTCTGCAGTTCTCCAATGAAAAGCAGGCAGATATCACAATGGATGTTACTAAAAACTCCCTTTAGCCTGCACTCTGATAAGGTTTGACCAATGTTTCCTGGACCCAAAGATTTTTCAAGCCTTTCCAGTAATTGCTAATTGTAGATGAAAAGTTTATTTTCTTTTTTTATGGTAGAGTGGCTGCAACCAGCCTAGAGCTGCAGATCAAATTGAAGAGAGGTATTTGGGTCCAAAGAGGAAAACTTGTTAGGAAAGGAAAGGTGACTTTTAAAAACAAAACATCACCAGGAGGAAGGTGTGAGATGGCAGAGAGGTGTGAGATGAGCGAGAGGTCAAAGAGATTGAAAGGTGAGTGGGTTCAGTAGCCACCAAAGCTCCCAACTCCATCATCCTCAAAATACCTTGTGAAAAGCATCCACTTCAGGACAGAAGGGCTGTGTCTGGACAGAGAGATCCATCCACCATCCCAGCCACAAGCATGGCCACCTCAAGCTAATTTCTGGAGTGGCTGTGACAGTGAGGATCCAAGGAGAGAACAAGCAACGGTGACTTTGGGAAACTGCAAGGATGACATTTACCAGCGAGTTTACCACAAAAAGTGTTGTCTGTTTCTCAGGATGGAAGATGCTTTGGATTCTTGGAAGACACTTAAACCCAATTCTGCCTGCAATGCCATATCTGTGCATAAAAGCTGATCTAGCTCTGTGCCTGTGCCTGAATGGCATTACCCTGAAATTCTGGGTGCCAAGAAGCAACAAAACCAGTACAAGCATCTGCAGCCAGATACATGAAAGCAGAACATGCTTTGGATAGAGCAATAATCCTGTATCTCTGTTTTTGTCATAAGACAATAGTTCTTCAGTGCATGGTGAGGTTAGGTCCTTTAATGTACTTTTAATGTACTTTTTACTAAGAAAAACATGCATGAGGTGCCTTTTCTACTGGCTGGGCAAAGCCTGGCTTTTTGTGCAGCCCACTCAATTCTCCACTTTGCCCTTTGATCCAGCTCCCTTGGGAATAGTTTTTCTTTTTCCTTTGTTTCTTTCCATTTGTGTTATCTTTGTTCCAATCCTAGAGGAACTAGAACAAACCTTGACAGGCCACCATTTTCAACCAGGCTGAAGTTTTTAGGGCTCAGGATGGTTCAGACCCTTCTCTTTTTTGTGTGCCTCACTATGGTCAGTGGTTTTTCTGGGATTTTCCCTGCTGGTCATGCTCTGCAGCCCATGTGTCCTTTGTTCTTGGCACTTGCAATCTCCATGATTTCCATGAGGATCCCAGAGGTCTTTTCCAACCTAATGGATTCTGTGATAACACTGCCAGTGATTTATGTCCTCAGCACCTTCAGCACAGTCCATGAATCATAACAAAGCAGCATTTCACCCTCTTTTCCCTCATCACTGTGTGGTGTGTTGGGTTGATCATTTAAACCATCCAACCTCTTTGTCTGGTGATCCAGGGAGTGTAAGATCCCTGGGACCAGTCCCATATAATCTGAATTATCAGGTCTCTGGCAGGCTGCAGGAGGAATTTTGGTTTGGTGTGGGGAAGGAGTGATACCTTTGCTGCAACAGCAACTGCAGCTGCTGGGCTTTGATAGGATACAGGTATGCCAGAGGCTGGAGCTGCTTGGGGATCATTAATGTGACTTTTCTCTAGAATGACAAGTGACAAATACTTGTATTTCCCAAGTTCTGCAGATACTGGTGGCTTTCAGAGTTGCCTGTCAGAGTCATGATGCTTCCAATCCAAATTTTCTCCTGCCAAGGAGCAGGACCAGAGAACTAAATCTCAAGGAAATCATAGACAAAAGCAGTAGCTCCCATAATTTAGGTGTTCTGTTGTTAGTTCCTCAGCAGAGAGGCTCGAAGACAAGAATATTTAGCAAAAAATACTATTATTTTCCAGTGTGTATGTTGTTGAACAACTTGTCAGGCTGCACTATCTAGGGAACAGATTTATCTCTACACCACATTCTACAGCTTTTCCCTCAGGAGAGCAGCACAAGGACATCTTTGTGCAGCAGTTCAGTCTCCCTGGGCCTCAGTGGGGCCATAAGTGCAGGAATTGCTTTGCAAAATAGAGATTTTAAATAGGACAAGTTTTCAAAGCAAATGTGGGGGTTCCTCCTGTTTATCCACTTTCTCCTGTGGAGGATGTGGAATTCCTCACAGATGAAGGTGCAGGGTGAAGGCTGGGAGCCACTTTGCAGCTGACAGCAACAGGCACATTTTGCTTTGTTGAGTGTCAAAACCTTGCCTGAAAAACTCATTTATAAAGCCCAGCATCCAGGCTGAACCATTTCTCTGACATCTCAGGGGCAGAACACATGGAGAGCACATGCATGCCTTGGGGTAGGCAGTGTGGGTGTTCTGGGTGCTCCCAGCTCTGAGCAGGGTGAGGACTCCATGGGCAGCTGGGAAAAGGCCCTGGATGAAGGTTCCCAAGCCTGAACATCCTTATCTGAGGTCCAGGGGAGCCCAAATTAATGCTTGGGGTCTCTGGATCACGCTATTGGGAGCAGCAGCTCTCTGTCACCACCCACAGCACCCAGGTTTGCCTGACTTTACTCCATTTCAGCTGTTTTCATATGGATCCATTTTCCAAACTCTGGGGCAGGAAAGCTGTCCAGGTAGAAAATGTCATGTCACTGGTATTCATCTTATTCCTCTAATGAATAACATGGCTGATTAAACTAAGATAATCACAGTGCACTGCCAATCACGTTCTGTGAACAACAATCTGTTTTTCATTTCATTACTGATTTTTAATTATTTATTGCCTCCTGTAGCTGTGTTAATAAGTAATCATACTTAAGCATATTTAAGTGTTTTAATAGGTGAAGCATCTTTAGCCCTTTACTTGCTTTTTGTCAGTTTTTTAGCAGGAAAAGTTCATCTGTTGTGCAGAGGGAAAGTGTTAACGTGGCTCTAATGACTGCAGGATCAGACCCAGTTAATTGTTAAAGACCATCAAGTACTGTGAATGTGGTCCAAACAGTGGTTTAGTCTGGTCTGGAGCCTAAAGACACCTAGACCTCCTCCTAAAAAGTTAATTTCTGTAATTGCTGACATTATTACAAGGCTGCCTGGCTGTGGTATTACTGGAGAGGGGTTTAAAGGTTGCACAGAAGTCTGCTTGTAGTGTCCCTCTGAAAATCCCTGTGGAAAATTCATTTCCTAAGGTAGCCAGGAATATCCATGGTGACTGTAGACACGTTTAAAATGGAAGTGCAGCACTGAAAGCCAAAGCCCTCTCTCCTCCTGAAGTGCTTCCCTCATAGGAACATGCATCACCATGCCCAGCATCCCTGGGAAATGCCTGGATGAGCCTCACCTTGTGTTTCAGCTGCTTTGGAACAGAAAAAATTTATCCAAAGGCACACCTTGTTCTGAGTTTGGAGAGCAGAGCCCCTCCATGAGGCACTGCTGTGCCTGGTGCTGGCTCCTGGTGTTGCAGGGGGCACCTGTGGGGTACCTGAGTGCAGATTCCATTAAGTGTCCTTCTCCCTGTAGCCTTGGGTTGCTTTATACAACACAGTGCAGCTGGTCTCAGGTGCCTGGCAGCAGCAGGAAGGTCCCAGAGAGGGGCCAACTCCTGTCATGACCCCCTAGGTCCATCTTCCTGCCCACCCATCCTCATGAACACTGAACTGTCTGTCCCAGCATCCACCCTCATCCTTCAGTGCATCACATCTGACACACAAGGGCCTCTTGTGCCATTCTCTCTGCAGTTTGTCCTCACTGCAGCACACATGCTGTCCCCCAGAGCCCTGTGGGAGGGATTCCCTCACTCCCATGACTTTCAGCATCCCTTGGGTAGGAAGGCAGGAGGAAAGGCTTCCCTCTGCCCTGTAGTGCTGTGCTGAGCATTCCAAAATCCTGATTGGTGCAGATGCCTTCTATCTGTTCTGTACCTGACCTGGGTGGGTCATGAGGTGCTCTAAAGGGTTCCAGAAACAATTTGAACATCATAATGTTAAATCATAAGGTGTTCCTGTGAGGAACTCAGGGCATTGAAATACAGTGCAAAAATACTGCAATGCTGTTGCCCATACTCTTAATATGGCTTTTTGCCACCAAAAAAATAAAATCAAGCTGTAATCCTGTGTGCTGTGTCCTCCTCTCACCTGACCCAGGAAGCAGCCAGCCAAGCAGAAAATGCAGTTCTTCCCCAAGGATGAGCACACGGGGTGTCATTCCTTTTTGCATTCTCCTTTCACAAGGTGCATTCCTCCCTTCCTGGCCTGCTCCTCACACCCTTCTCCACCTCCTCACCTGGACAAGCAGGTAAACTCACAGGACAGAACATTCTCCGTGCCCTTCTCTGCCACTTCACCTCTGTTTGTTTGTTGTTTGTTTTTCCCTTTTTTCCCACCTCCCCTAGAAAAAAGAGCCGGTGGCGCTGGCCAAGAAAACCAACAACACCTACAACATCGTCGGCACCACCTACGCCCTGAACATCTCCAAGGAGCCCGGCCTGCCCACCATCTCCAAGAGTGCTGCTGCCACTGCCACTGCCACCAGCGTGCCCCCCAAGCTGCCCCGCCTGGAGGAGAAGCTCCCCGAGAGCAAGAAGACCTACAACAGCGTCAGCAAGGTAGACAAGATGTCCCGCATCGTCTTCCCAGTGCTCTTTGCCATTTTCAACCTGGTCTACTGGGCCACCTATGTGAACCGGGAGTCAGCTATCAAGGGAATGATCCCCAAACAGTAAAACAGGTCACACAAACCTTCCATCTGTCAGCATCATCCCAGCAGGAATTCTCCAGGGCTTTCTTCTTTTCTTGTTTTGTTGAATTATTATTGTTCATTTGGTATTATGATTATGGTTATTATTATTATTATTATTATTATTATTATGTCACTCTTTTATATTGTAAACAAAACTGTGATTTTTATTTAATCCCATATATACTTTGGTTTTGTTTACTTCGATGATGAAAGCTAAAAAAAAAAATAATAAGGGATCATAACAAGTTGTGCCTCTAACATCTTAAGTCTGCTGTCACCCATCTGACCAAGGCCCCCCGTGCTGCCATCTCTCCTCTGCCACCTCCTGTGGTCCCCATGGTCTTCATGCCTCTGCCATTTCATGCTCCTCCTCCTCTGAGATGGGCTGCCCTGGCACGGGGGATGCTCCTGGACACCTGGCTGCAGGCTGTGCCACTCACTCAGCCTGGCTCCTCTTCAGTGCCTGGCACTGCCTGGGTCCTGCACAGGGCTGTGAGTGCAGGTGAGCTGGTCACCCATGGGGACAGGGGAGCAGCCTGGCATGGGCCAGCTGGGGCAATCCTACCGCTGCTGTGGTCCCCAGAGCCATTGGTGGCAGCATCTTGTAGGAACTTCTTCCTCTCTGTCTTCACCAAACCCAGCTGTTTTTTTGTCTCCAGACCAGAAAGGTCCTGGCTGGCTGGCATCCTGCACTCTTGGGGCAGTTTGTGTTAGCAGGAAGTGTGGTTCCCACCACAGAATTCATCTTTCTCAGTCAGGAAGTCCAGGCAGAAGCTTTACAAAGCCTTGGAGGAGGTGGCAGCTGTGGGGCTGCACACACCCAGCATCAGGCCTGGCCACCACAGAGCCCCTGCTCAGGTGGGTGGTCTGGCACTTCCTCTTATGGCCCCATCCACTCATCCTTCTCAGCAGATCCTCTCTGTCCCAGCCCCTTCTTCCAGCCTCCCCTTCCCCTTCCTGTGGCTGCCCAGCAGCCCTCACTGGTGTTTCACACCTGGGTTCAGGCAGGGCAGCTCCCTCCCCTCGGCTCTGACGGGGAGGAGCCCAGCCTGGGGCAGCCCAGCTCATGGCCAACCCCTGCTGCAGTGCAGGATGTTCCATGTGGGACCTGCCACAGGGATGAGCCAGGGGATGGGTGATCCCCAAGGCTCTCCCTGCCCCTGGTGAGCTGGAGCATCCCAGCAGCACGGAGAAACAGCAGAAGGGACTCTTTGGAAGAGCAAGGTGACACTGCTGTCCCACAGAGCCACCTGAGCCATGTGGCATCCCACAGGGCAGCTGAGGCAAGGCCCAGTCTAACACTGCACACTCCTGCAAGGAAAGCCCTCCAGTGCCTTGGAGAGAGGCTTTTTCTCCCTTCCTGACCACCACAGTGCACCCAAACTGGTGTTTGTCCCTTTCCCAGCAGCAGCACAGAGTGGAGACATCCAAGCCATCTGTCCATGGGCACCCTGTGTGATTCCTTGGGGTGGCACGGTCCTGCTGCCACAGAGGGGTGCACTCCCTCTTCCTTGGGCCTCCCTCTGCCCCCCAGAGCTGCCCCCAGTGTGTTTTGGGTTCATGCAGCCAAGCCAAGGCCCCAGCACCCCCAGGGTGATGCCTTCGGCATTGCTTTGAGCCCCTGTGCCAGGTGTAGCTTCCCCTGCCCCTGCAGGAGCAGGGCTGAGCACAAGGCACAGGATTTCCCCACCTGGAATATCCATGGGAGCATCAGGATGGAGTGAGGAAGGCCAGGGCACTCTGCCCTGCAGGGGGTGGCACTGGTGCATGTCCTGCTGTCCCTTATGAACCTCCTGGCTCAGCAGCAGTGCAGTCACTCCCCCTGCCCACAGCTGAGATTTGCAGAGCAGTTTGGAGATGTTTAGCCCAGTCCCAGGGTGTTGAGACCACAAACACATCCACATGGCTGGCAGCATTGGGGAGGAGGAACCAGAAACTCCCTCCTTCCTCCCCAAACTGCTGCTAAGGAAACCAGCTGTGTCCACACCCTGTCCCACAGCACCTGCACCCCAAACCATGTCATTTCTACAGTGCCTTTCATCCCAGGGGCTCCCTGCTGGCTGGGAGGACCCAGGAGCTCTGCCACTCTGTCTGGGGGAGCAGAGGGGAGGGTGCAGCACCCCCAGCCCTTCTGCTGGGCAGGGAGGACATCCTGGCTCCTTTGGCACCTGGTTCTGCCTGCTGGGCCTCCTGCTGCTGCTGCAGCCACCCCACTGTGACACCCCAGCTGCCCCATCCCTGCCTGGATGTGTCCCCAAGCCCCTCACCCCCAGTGTGACAGTGCTCACAGGGGTTCCAGGATAAGGGAGGAGACGAGGATCTGACTCCATGTTTCAGAAGGCTTGATTTATTATTTTATTATATATATTACATTAAAACTGTACTAAAAGAATAGAAG